>VDFB02193867.1:27905207-28274370 GCA_007258455.2 Sequoia sempervirens
ATTGAGTTTTTAATGAAGAATTTCAAGGAGATAATGGAAACCTTGACAACCAAAAAGATAAATTTAAGGCTAAGTCTGGATATGCAAGGACAAAGTGATATGCCAATTGAAACAAGGCCAGTATGTCAGCCTACAGAAAGGTGTCCCATCTATAGGAGGAAAAGGGATACTGGTAGTGATGAGGAAGAAGTAGATAGAAAAGGGAAGCAAATAATGAAGGCGCATTCATGACCAGGCTCAAAATTAAAAGTACCTGGGGCTGTCAAAATCATTGAATTAAAATCTTCACCAGAGCGCAGTCCCCCATCACCACCACCTGAGCCAAGCCCTAAGAGGCAAAGAACTGACTACCTGAGGATCTCACAGATGAAATTATTGTTACTGATCAAGACATGCAGGTTGGTATGTCGTCTCCTCCTAGGTCAGCTAAATTGGTTCTATACAATTTGGATATGAAGGGTAAGAGTGTGCAGGATGCAAGAATGGAGGCTTGCAAGGAGTTCTTAGATAACAATGCATTTGTAAAGACTCATGTATTCTTGCAATTGGCATGGAGGATGAAATTTGAGGAATATCAAAATAAATGCAAGGAGAGAAGAGAACTAAGGCCTGACAAGTCAGATCAGGAGAATGATGAAGAAGTGGAAAGTCGAATCCAATGGAAGAGTTCAAAAACATCACCCCCGGGCGATGGGAAGACAACTTAGTGGGAATCGGGGCCGGTGTTTTGATTTTTTCCCCGTAATGGGACATCGCAGCATGCAGTGGGCTTTCAAAGGCCATTATGAAGTCCAAAGGAATCCTTTCGTGATTCAAGAAGAAGTTATAAAGATTAAAACTTTGTCTTCAGTGAAGAATATAAGACCTTGGCAATTTGGGCATTGGCTCCACAAGGAAGAAAGCCAGACATTGCTGATATTAATCCAAATTTGAAAGGAGGATTAATAATAAAGAGGGCTTCAAAGACTACAACAGTCGAAGCCACTAGTTTAACTGTGAATGTGGCCAAGTTGGCCCAAAAGACTGCTGAAAGGGAGGAGGCTGAAAGAAAGAGCCTAATGGAGAAGTCTAACATTTTAATTGAAGAATATAGTAAAATGCAATAGAGGAATGTTGAGCTACAAACTAAAGTAGAAAGGTTCAAGTATAAACATACTGGGGAAACATCCAATGCTCCAGGAACCAGGACATCACCTCCCACAGTAGGGTCAATGCCTCCTGCTTCTCCAAATGTTTCTACACCAGGGTCTCCCATTCAAAATCTTGCTCTTACCCCTCCTCTAGAACAAGTCGATGAACAAACAGAGTGCTCTGTTAATCCAACAAAGAGGTAACTCATGTAGGAAATTGATCAATTATAGACATCACTAAGGGTAAAAGAGGAGGGTTTTCTTTCAAAAGAAAAAGAAATTGTTACTCTTGTTTTGGAGTATTTAAATGAAAAAGGTGTATAATAAACTGCCCTCTATACATTCTTTGTATTATTTGCTATCTGAAGCAAAAAATAATATTGATAGGGATCAGCGGATAGTGATTCCAATAATTCAAAATTGGATCCCTAGGGAAAATAATCTAGATGTTATGACTAAAGCCTCAAGGTTTGATGAAAATAATAGGCCCCAATCATTGAAGCCTACTTATATATTAGTTAAATCATTGCAAAGTTTTCATACTTTACCAGATGATCTAAGTAGGAAGATTAGGGAGTTGGTAAAGAACTTCAATGATTGGGGTAACACACTGTTACCTGATATAACTGATGAGTAGGGTGAAATCAGAACACTCCAACAATGGTAGGATCAAGCAAGTAAAGTCATCAATAATCAAATTAAAATAATTTGTGATGACTCAGATTATGATTTGTTGGTAAATTGTATGGATAAGATTATTGGTAATCGCTCATTTTGGAATCTTTTGAAAGAGATGCTAATCGCAGTGGTAAAAGCATTTTCCTTATAGTACAAAGGTAAAAGAGGTGATTGATTTTGATCCGGGCCAACTCCATCAAGAATACCGTATGGGTGGGTAAGTATTTGAATGATGATGAGTAAAAAGAGTGGGCTACCAACAGGTGGCAAATCAGATGTTGCGGTTACAACGTTTTCAGCTTTGTATGGATGACTTTCTTGGCGTGGGTTTCGCATGGTTTTTGTTATTGCATCAACCTTCCTCTACCGACATGATGAACGAGAATATGCTCCAGGATGATTGTTGTTGTAACGATTTTTAAACAAGAATATTTTTTAAGGTGGTGGCTATTGTAACAAATTTTGGAATATCACCAGGTGCTCCAATTGACTGGTGACAGGTGTACTTTCTGGCCCGGTGCTTGTTTGCTCCTTCATTTTCTATAAGAAGGATTTCAAGGCCAGAAGTATGGGTTAGCAAGTTAGATAACTTTTGTTGAGTCTAGGTAAAGTTGCAGAGCGAATTGTAAAGTCCGATGGTTTTAGAGAAATGCAATTTAGGTTTTGAGTCATTATGTAACATGTTTTGAGTTCATAGAGATTTAATGTTGTATAACAGTACTAGCATTTGAGTTGAAATGAAAATTTGAGCTCATGTCCCTCCATTGTACATGCATATTTGAACTTTCAATGAAATAACTAGGGGTTGTTTTATCCATCTCTAATCGTTGTGGTGTGTAAGGATTCTATTTTAGTTTAATTCAAGGAATTAATCAAAATGCTTGAATGGGATTATAGGCGGATATGTGCTGTATAAGGATTTGGATAAGTAGTCCCGGTTAGAATGCAATAATCGATGAAATTGTAATGCAATATTGTCAGGGATCTTATATGTGATGTATTAAATCTGTTATAAACCTATAGATGCTTATGAATTTGACTCCTGCAATGGATATATGGCACCGATCTAAGTTGTAATTATTCGTGTAGTTCAGTATTTGTTTGTCTTTGCCTAGAGCTTGCTACAAATTGTAAATCATTGACTATCTTATACAATGGATTGTGTTTAATTATCTCATGCTCCAGATAGTTGATATTGTTTATGAACAACCAATTCTAGCTGATACATTCATCGTGGTTTTGCTTGGCTAATACGCGAGATCATCCGGCTATTGTTAATGTTGTTTATAATAATGGTGCGTAGGTTGTAAACACATTGCGGATCAATCTCTCGGTCTTGCAGAGTCTCGGCGTACGAGGCTTTAAAAATCCCTAATGTATTGGTCCAGGTCCTTCGAGCTGCCTTCGATTGGAATTGGTAATTCCATAGGTATATTAGAAGACAAACCTGGTTACATTGTAAAAAGAACCAAGATACACATCAACCACTGAACAACCACCTCTACAATTGACTTTTTAATCTTTTATGATCACATGAAACATAAAACACACTAATTTCAAGGTTGTTAACATCACTATTGAAATGTTTTAATTTTTTGAGCTTTCAAACATTAAAAGTACATCATTAAATTAATTATGTAATGGCATAAAAATTAAAAAACATCATGAATTAATTATGTAACCACATAAGTCAAATATAATTCTATCAAGAAATTAATATCAAATAGATAATATAATCACATAACTTATACATTTCTAATGTCACCGGATCTTCTTCATCCCAACTTCTTTGTTCAGATTATCCGGAACTCAGATCACATTGTGGGTGATTTGGTCATGCACACATCATCGCTATCGAGTATCGCCGATAATGTCATCATCCACACGGATGTCATCTTCATGAACATTAACCTTACATCATCATCATCTAGTTCCTCCTCTTCGACATCTTTGGTCGTGGACATCATCAACTAACCGTTGACCATCATCACTACATCATCTTCTAGTTCTTCTAGATCTTCTTTCCACCACATTATACCTTTTACCGCCTTCCTCTTGATCATGTCTAACAACAAATGACCAACCTGGTTTACCTGGAACCTCTGAGTAAAATACCTGCTCACATTGGCTTGGAAGAACATAGGGCTTATTTCCAGCTTGCTCGATCGACCTTGTATTAACCATGGTAAATTCATTATCATGTTCAATAACAGTTCTCTCAAGATCATTTTCATTCAATCGTAGCATGTACCATTAGATGACGAACAAAACTAATTTGAAGGACTTAAAGTCACACTTAAGTATATCATCCAAAATCCCATAGGTATCAATTTCTTTCTCGAGACTTCTGGATGTATGTCGCTTCTAGATAAAACATTAGTCACCTGAAAGACTGCAGTTATACCAGAATCACAAGTTTTCTTCATGTCATCCAACATTTTGATTCGAAATTTACAACCATTGCACCACATAGCCTTGTGGTATTTCACCTGCAATATGTCAAACATGTAAAAATTATTGCAATATTGTCAGCTGATAAACATATTTATTCTTGGCCGAATGTATGCAAAGAAAACAATCTCAAGATATATATACATCAATATACTTGAAAATAATTAAATAATATGGGTGATTAATATATTTATACGTACCTGTTTATCTCTTAAACCATATGCTAAATCAATTTCCCTTTGTGTAACATTGGAATTTCCATTACGATGAGCTTCTTTAACCAATGAAGCCACACCTTCCCATGTTAATGCGCGACTAGATTGTTGACATCGCTCAATCCACACCATCATCCAATCAAGATTTTTTGTGACATACAAATGTAGTGCATCCCACTCTCGACCAACTATATCAAAATAAATTGAAATTCACAAACGACGTATAATTAGTTAAATACCACAGTACACGACCTTAATTTATAATTCATGTATATTGAAGATTAAAAATTAAATAAGTACAATATACATAAAACCATATGTAAAATGCATTCCAATTAATCTCCATCACCATCTTATAATTACCTCTCACTTTCCTCAATCTACCTTTCCCCAACAGGTACTCCCCTTCGAATTTGTTAATGGAGTTGGGATCCCAAATGCAATCTAAATGGATCTTTGCTGCAAACTTAGGAAGATATTCACTAATGTACACCATGGTCTGGTATACCATATATCCCTCCACCATAGAACCCTTAGGATGTGCTCTTTGTCTAACTAAAGCCTTCAAAAATTTCAAATGCCTCTCAACCATCCACATTGACCTTGTGTGTACAGGTCCACACAATTCAATCTCCTCAACTTGGTGTATGAGGTAGTGTTCTTGTGCATTGAAAATGTTGAAGGTAGACACTTTTGCATTTCACACATTAGATGAGGAATTTTTCTCTTCCAATAATTTATATCTTCTTTATGGATTTATTAGATGACAGCCATCTACAAGTGATTCAAGGCTCAAATATATTAATGAGATTTAACAAAAATATATAGTATATTACATAACAAGTAAAACAAATGGCAATTATAAGATGTATACAAATAATTGAACAAATCTCGCTACTTACCTCATGTATTTTCCAAGATCATATATAACTTGCTTCACATTATTGTCAAAGTCGTCTGGGAGAGATAGAGGTAGAACATACTGTAACAATTATAAAATGATGTTTTCATTATTTTTCCAAAAGTAGTAAACACAATACACTAAAAGTACATGCATTATACAAGTGTATATAATATACCGTAATAATTACCTTAATTAAGGTATGCCAATCATGCATTTTCATCCCCAACCCAAATTCACCTTTCTTTGTTATGATATGGTTTATGTTCACAACAAATCCTGTGGGAAATTGAATTTTTCGTATGAATTCTTTTATAGCATTGATTTGTCGCTTATGCTAATAACCAAGGAAGGGCACTTATACTAATTTGGTCTCCATCACTATCCAATTGAATGAAATTTTTCATTGCATGATTGGCTTCTTGAATGTGACTACAAATTTTGACATTTTTTTCTTTGTCATACCTTCCATCCAATATTTTCCATAACATTTCTGTTATATTCTTTCCAATATGCATTCTATCAAACAAATGCACAATTTGTAGCTGCTCATATTAGGGCAACCTACTAACTTTTTTGGGATAACTTTTCGGGCCCCTCGGTGGAAGCCGCCATTAATGCCTTGGACAACCTTCTATGAAGCATATAAGCTAAACAACAACAACCATAACCATTGTCAATTGGCCATAACATGAGTAAACACAACACAATATAAAAAATATAAATTCAAAACATATCATATATGATAGATAAACACTTGATCCCCATGTATAACCTTGACGCATTAATTCTATTATATTCCAACTTCCATACGTGAGGTGACATTCTTCGTGGTTTTGATGTAGTCTCCTCTTTCCCATTGAAAAGATGTTTTTCAGTAGTTCGATACTTATGATTTCTATGGAGGAAGTGTCTATACTCATCAAACACCTACTTTCCTCAACTTGTTGAATGACGAGATTTCATCTTTGGACCACAAATTGGACATGCAAATTTTCCCTTTGTTTGAAGACCTGCAAGATGATATATAATTGGATTAAATATGTCAATTTTTATAATTATATATAATGAATAGATTATTTTAAAAACATGCATGATATCTACTTCATCAAATTAAATATTGTTAAAGTGTAGTCGAACGCTATAACATACCACAAAAATGTGTTAGCCCTGGGGCATCATGAATTGTCCATACAAGCATTGCATGGAATTGAAATTGTCTTTGTCCTATTGGTCTAGAGACGTCATACATAGTGACGCCATTCCATAACTTTAGTAACTCGTCGATAAGAGGCTCGACATATACATTCATATCTTTCACCTTGGTACTTACCTAGTTGAATGAACATAAACATTACATAATTATTATAACCATTTTACTGCAATATATATAAATTAATGTACATGACTATTGAATGAAAAAAATATAAGTCATTATGCAACAAATAAGACAAATGAGATGCTACTACGTTAAAGAAAATTGATGTAAACAAAATGGTGGAACAATCATTGACAACATTATGTGCTCCCTCTTTATTGACATCCATGGAGGAATGTTATTGTTGATAACAAAATAGGCCACACCGAGTAAATAGATCTCCTCTCCAAATGGATTGACACCGCCCTCCCAATGAAAGCCCGAGATTACGAGGTTCTTCTTTAAAGTGTGGCCATTTTTCCTCCATGTCCCTAAATGCGAACCATCTGCAGCATTCAAAGAATGTCATCTCCACTTCTATTCGTGCATGGTAATCCATCAATTGCGCTAAGCTTTCACACCTAAATAATCGTTGCATATGTGGAATAATGGGAATATAACGAAGAACCTTGTGAGACACCTTTTTGTTACTTGATCTGTTCGATATCTATTGACATTATTCTGTTGCAAATTCCTGTTGTTTATGATATATAATATGATCATTGGGACATGCATCTATTGCTTGATACTCCATTCTGATATCTTTCATAATGGCACATAAATCTCGGTATGAGCGAGGTAAAATATTTGATGGTGGTAACAAAAATTCACCAATCAATCTACAACAAAAAATAATTTGTTCATATAAAGAATATTAATGGTACATATTTCATCCTTTATTTACTAGTGATGAACTAACAACAATTAAAATAGATGAAAAAAGATGACATATATGACATGTTGAGATGATGGATTGCAGAGCCCCTGAAGCTCCGGAATCTTCAATGCAGGACTTTAGCCATGAAAGATAATCAACCACAAAAGAAGTGTTGCAACAATGGAATGCTGATTGAAGATTCTATTGATATGATGATTGATATGATATAATTGATATATTACAAATGAACAAGATGCCTGATTATATAGGCAAGAGGTAAACCCTAATATGCATGAGATGTTGCCATGTGTCTTGATCTAACAACATGTGACAACATGTGAACCCTATGGTGATGATCATTAAATGATGAGATAAGTTCTAGAAGGAATCTTATCCCACAAACTAGGAAAGGGAATATTATCCCATTTATTAAATGATTTATCTAATAATGCAACCTAGGACTTAATGATTAAATGCAAGACCTAAGTTAACTTATGCTAGTGTAATAATTAATTAATTAATTACACCAACACCCCCCCATAAGTGCAACTTAGGGAGGAAAACGCAATGATTATGCAAGATGATGATGAGGGGTCCCGGCTACGAGGCCATGTTAGGTACCCATGTACATGAAGATGCAGAACAATCTCCCACAAATGGAGAAAAGAGGGGAAAACCCAATAGGAACAAAACCCCTCTCCAAAAAAGGAGATGAAAATGCAAAAAATGTGAGAATGGGAAGGATGGAGGACTCCCAAATACCCCCCAAGTACACCATCTATCACATGGATACAATACAATCAATTCCCCCCCCATAGGAGGGAAAGAGAGAGACTAAAGAGCCCCCCCAGAAGATGAGATCACCTGCAAGAAAGGTAAGTGTCTGAAGACAAAACAAGATCCAATGCTGACAAACAACTTGTCTCCCTTTCAGAAGAAACAAAACCAAATGCAAGTGAAAAGATGCTTCCCATTCTAGATAGGAATTGAAGGAAGGAAGAATGAACATGGATGATGATGTCTCTGAACTCTGCTCAAATGTCTCCTTGCCTGATGAAGAAAATGCCATAGTCCCAAACAATGAAGAGGGTGACAAACCAAGACAATGCAGAAACTGATGCTGAACAATATCCAAAGACAAAGATAGAATGGATATGATGGATGTGATGGAGACTTGATAGCCCCCCCTGAATGAAGTGTCCTCAAAACCACTGAAAGAATTCTAAATCAAATCCAATGGTAGATGCTGAAGAAACTGCAAATCCTGAATGGAATGACAAAGAAGAAGTCTCAGATATGAAATATCTGAAGAGAAACCAAGTGCCTCCAAGATGGTCTTTGAATTCCCAATCAAGGTTGAGACAAAGGAATGTGGAGACTCAAAACAACTCTCCAAAGTGTGATCTGAATAGAGGAGTGATATCCCCTCAAGAATTTTCTCCAAACCTGTAGAAGTAGCCAAGTCAGTGATACCTGAAACGAAGCCATCATGTGATGTCAAGTTTGAAAAACTGAATGTGTCCTGATCGATGATGATAGTGGAAGCCTGAATCAATGATTCTAGACAAGGAATCACTGAATGTGAAGGGATACCAACTGTCTCTGATGAAGAAGAAGCACGGAAAGGGACCTTGTCAACCTCTTCAGAAAGATCAAGGTAATCAACTTCCTGCATAACAATAGCATCATGGGGTACTTGATCTGAAGAATGACATTTTGAAGCATGATCATCGGGGAATGGTGGAGTTTTTGAATCTCCATAGATCTCCCAAAGCTTAATCCAAAGAAGGTGAGGACAATCATAATGATTAATGGAATTCAAAACATCGGAATCAACTTGCATATCAAGAATCTCCAAAACAATGTACCTGCTGCAACTCCAAGCAAGTTCTTCAAATACCTGCACTCGGATGAGGAACTATACCAAATAGATATGGCAACAAATCAAGTGAATGAAGATGGTGGTAGATCCCATCTCACCATTGCTGATAGTTACCCTTGTGCAACATAACCAAAGGAGAATAATATGCAAGCCCCATAACGAAATTTCTCCACAAAAATCAAAGACACTGACCTTCAACATAAAATAGAAGACTTCCAAAAAGATATGCAACTGAAAATATGCCTCTAAGATCAACAAATTTTTCTTCAAGCTTCAGGATGTCTCAAGAATCAAAAAACCAAAAAAAAAGATACCTGGAGCTGAAACCAAAGAAGATGACTGGACTGATGAAAAAATGCACTGAAATATCTCTCGAATGCCGCTGGAATCTCCGAAATCTAACAATCTGATGCGAAGATATGTGCTTTTGAGTCCAGAATGGAGGGTTGACTTTAGTTGACTAGAAATTTTGATGACAATAGAATCTTGAAAAATAGAGTGTACCACTGAAAAGTAGACTTCAATAGCTTTCCAACGGTATATCGTGTGCTAATTTTCAATATCGTATGTGGAAGATACGGCCTCTGGAAGATTTATGCCTGATTGGTAATGCACTGGCTAACTAGGCACAAAAAAGTAGCACCTGGGGCTAAAAAAAATAAGCCCCCGGTCGTTGATGTGACCGGGGGGCTGGCTGTCGCAAGAAAACAAAGCGCCACCAGATGGGTGGCGTCGGAGCGGAGCACTGGCGGGCTGGAGGCGGAGATGGTGGCGCGGCCGGGAGAAGAAGCCACCGCTCGGCAAGTTAGCGGAAGCCCTCGGACTTCCACAGAACCACGAGCCGGGGCTAAGGTCGATCGGTGGCCAGAGAATGGCAGGAGGACAAACGATCGCCGGGAGCCGGAAGCTGTGGCCGGGAATCAAATGGTGACCATTGGTGGCGGGGCCGGATGACGGCTGATGACGTAGGGGGTTGGGCTGACAACTCTGCGGAGGTCGGTGTAAATGCGGACCAATAAATAATAATTTTTTAACTATTGTATATTTACAATTCAAAAAATAAAATAAAATGCCGATAATTTATATGCCGACCGACGAAAAATTAACCCCAAACTATATCTTGCGCAAAAAAATTTCTGCCGACCATATAATTTAATTGCCAGTCACCCTACAGAGTTTAATTTTTTCCAATACTATACAAAAATTTTGCCCAAAAAAGCCAAATATTTTTTTGATTTTTCTAAAAAAAAATTTCCTTGATGGAGGACTTACAGGGATGATTTTTTTCTGCAAACATGTACGGATTTGTACAAAAAATGAAAACCCTAGATAATACCTCAAGGCTCCTGGATGAATCTACTCCAATTTTGGCAAATGAACAGGCGATATGTGGGTTTTGAGGCCTTCTGGACGCAATGGAGAGGTCGGAGAGGGCCTGATCTGCACCAGAAAATAGCTTGGCTCCCGGGTAGAACCAACTAGCCTGCAACATAAAACCCTAAGCCTTCTTGAATCTTGCACTCCAAACTTCCTGGATCTAGGTTTGATGTTTCAATGGACTAGCTCTAATACCATGTTGAGATGATGGATTGCACAGCCCCTAAAGCTCCAGAATCTTCAATGCAGGACTTTAGCCATGAAAGATAATCAACCACAAAAGAAGTGTTGCAACAATGGAATGTTGATTGAAGATTCTATTGATATGATGATTGATATGATATAATTGATATATTACAAATGAACAAGATGCCTGATTATATAGGCAAGAGGTAAACCCTAATATGCATGAGATGTTGCCATGTGTCTTGATCTAACAACATGTGACAACATGTGAACCCTATGGTGATGATCATTAAATGATGAGATAAGTTCTAGAAGGAATCTTATCCCATAAACTAGGAAAGGGAATATTATCCCATTTATTAAATGATTTTTCTAATAATGCAACCTAGGACTTAATGATTAAATACAAGACCTAAGTTAACTTATGCTAGTGTAATAATTAATTAATTAATTACACCAACTAACAACAATTAAAATAGATGAAAAAAGATGGCATATATGACATACCTTAACATCCGTGAGATTGCTATGTTTGATAAACCATTCATAACCTTAAAGTTCAACAACAACAATACAGCAGAGAGAAGAGTTGTTTCAGAGCCTTCATAAAGGGGCTCATATGCCTTGTCAAGTACAGGTAAATCATGAACATCATCAAAGTCATCTTGATCATCATGATCAGCTCGCCACTAAATGTGGCATGGATCAATGTATTTGTACCATCATCTTCAACTATGTTTTCTGGCGCATGATCATCTTCTTCCATAGGATCATTAACTTCATCTTCGATATTCACAGCTCCATGTTCATCCGCTTGCAAAACCACATTCTTTGGGCGTGATAATCTATATCATCTGCCCTAGGGCGCCCCACCTTTATAATAATGATAGACACAAATAAACCATGATCATGATCAAGTGATTATATATATATATATATATATGTTAAAACAATATAAACATTTACAAATTCAATCAATATAAACACATATAATGAACAACCTACCAATGGATGATAATCATGCCCCCCTTCAACGTGACTGTGCCCTACAATGTTTCTCAGCTGTTGTGATTAAAATTCATCTCATCTTTAAGCCCTTGCAATTATTGCAAGGACAATAACATTTCCCATCACCCTTTCTTTTCAATCTAGCCCACAATCTATCAAGTGTCTCTTCATTTTGTTCTGGACTAATATTATTTGACATGATTTTTCTTTGCCAAGCTTGACTATTTTACACCAAAAAAATTTGGCATGCAACCACCCTTGCAAAAGAGAAGATAGTCTGAAGTTAATGACCCCAAAAAACACTTTACAATGTTAATTCCAAAACTTATTAAATTCTGACTTTACTATGATTTCCAACCGTTAAGACTCCTAAAATCAGAATATTGAACTTGATCACAAAATTCATACAACAATGGAGGTAGCGAGCTAGTAAGAGCAAGTGACCCATTGCTAAGGAGCAACGAGTCAGAATCATCATTGCTAATGTCAATACGGATTTATCCTTTTAGTTAAAGATGCAATGTGTCACTTCTTATGATGAGCTTATCCCTAGGGCCCTCAACATTGAGAGAGCCCTAATAAAAAACTAGAAGCGTTGGTAAGAGCGTGATTAGGGTGCAAACCCTAGGCCTCTGTAGAAACATAAACAATAACTATAGCGGATTAGTGAGGTTGCAATACTAGAAAGATTGAGACATTGTAGGTAATAACAACATCTTGCAATCTAAAGATTGTAGCCAATAACAAGCACACTATGTAGCTTACTGACATTTGTAAATGCAATCTACGGTAAGAAGAATGACAGTCACTTGAGATGTGACAGTCAAAAACAGGCTAAGCAGTGACAAGATAATAAAGCTCAAACCTTGCATAGTAAAGTGGAGATTTTAACAATGAGTTTCCTTACCCCCTTGCTGACCTTAAGGGTTTTTCAAATGCTTTTGGTAGTGTTAGACAAGGAAAATGCAATCAGGGAATGACTGTCCAAATGAAGTAACAGTGGTAATCATAGGTTCAATGTTTCTTCTTAGCCATTAATATTGTATAATGGAGGTAGTGGATTGCATGTTTGAGTAGTGTTTTGAGACTCACCAAAGATGGGAAAATAGTGAATAATACCTTGTGGACTGTGAAGTAGTGTCAATAAGGTTGAAGGATCTTAAGAACTACAATACCATGAAACAATGAGTCCCCTGTAGTAAGTAGGTAGTCTATAGGGCATAGTTTGATTTTATAGAAGGATGCTCATGAAAGGAATCTTCAAGTGAATAGTGAGTGAGCTGTTTGAGATTGCACTGAGGGTGCAATACCGGTCTTAAAGGAAGTTAGCAAAGCATTAAATGTGCAAGAAAATCAAATCGTACACAACAAACAATTCACAATGTTATCTTCCATAATGCCTTGAGTTTGAAGACAAAAATCTCATTGTATCTTCATGATGAAAGTGGTGAGCTTAATGGTCAATCACTGGCAACCATGATTTTAAAACATGCTATTGTGCTTATGGAGGCAACATTTTAAGCAAGGCAGTGAGTGGTGGTTTGGAACAATGGCAGGTATGAAGGACTTGCTTTATATGCATACTATATAGTCTAGCTTAAGACAGCGTTCTTAGAAGAGATTGAAGGTGGATTATGGAACTCAAGGGTTACCATGAAAAGGATTAAAGCAAAGACTGAGATCTATTTAAAAGCCACATGATGAAGATATTAAAGATGTCACATGCAAAAACCTAGTAGCTGGAGTAATGAATACAGTGCCAAAGAGGATAGTGTGTTGGGGCAGATTTAGGAGATCTCCACATTATCTAATTACAGGGAAATACAACATTTATTTATTTTTTTAATTAAAAGAAATCATTCTAAACCCTATATAGGATACATTGATACTTCAAAAGCTCTGAAGGAATTTGAGATTATGCAAATATATGTCAAGTAACATTCATAAGGTTTAGAAAATCTTGATCACTCTCTAGAATAGCCCATTAAACATGGGTTGTGCTTGAATGCACTACATAATTGATATAACACAACCACTCTGCATATCAACCAGAGTTATAGGCTATTTATTGCAGCAAGAGGTAATCACTCTTCGATCATGCTATAATTACATCCTATCCTGTTAAACTTGGGACAACCTGAATGCACCCAATGATGATTGACACCTACATTATACAACCTGAATTAACTACATTATATGAGTGCCTCCATTTCTATCACAACATAGCCACATTAAACTTGGGTCACACATGAATGCATCCTGTATTTGTTATAGCACAATTGTGCCACATGACCAATAGAGTTATGGATCACATAATTACAGTCACAAGAATCTGTTCCTTGGTTGTGATCTTATGGTGATTCCACACAACAAAATCTGGACATGAAATTCTCAAAACCCTTAACCTCTAAAAATGAAATCTGATGAGATGTTGCTTTAAAATATGATTTTCAAACCTAGAACTACAAATCTGACTTCACAACTGAATTTTGCAAAAAGACAATGACTACCCTCAACCTGGTGATATCTTCTTGAATTTTTTCTGATTTTTCCCAAGAAAATCGTCCTTAGTTCTCCACAAACTGTCTCAAGTAGAGCAAAACACTGTCGCAATAAATCAGGTGTGAAATCACTTTTCTTTATGTCGGCCACAATTTGATTTTTTTTTATTTTTCATGTTTGTCAAAAATTCAACGAAAATAATAGCTGACATTTCGACGAACCCCAGGTTCATCAAAATTTTGACGAACGTCGGGGATAAACTTTCAAAAAATTAGAAATTACACATCAAATTTTACAAGCACCCGATGAACATCGAATTTTACATATTTCGTCGAACAGTTTCATCGTATTTTGTAGTCAAATGTATTAGTGTCATGACTCCCATGTTTTTTGCATTAGATAAAGTTGCTCCCACTATCATGGAGGTATCATTGACATGATTAGATTCCTTATTTTTTGAATAACTGATACCTTGATTCTTAGGATTTTTGACAATCTACATTGGTTCTAGAATACCTTGTTCATGTAGGCCTTTTCCTTGGCCTTGATAATGCACCCGTTGACAAATTTTTCTTTGTAATTAAATATGATTTGTCTTGGAAACAAGGTGCTAATCCTTCTCTTCTCTATTGGAAACCTTCAAAGTTGATAGTATTTTCATTGGTAAGAGTAATTTCTTTGATGAAGGTAAGTGATCCAAGTTTGTAAGCCATAGGTGTTTCATTATATGAAGCAGATTCTCGATCAATTGATTGTTAAGTATGATTTTGAGATGTATTAGATTCTGATTGCTTTTCAAAATATGTTGATACTTCAAATTCAATGTAGAAACCTTCATGATCATTTCTTGAAATGTCACCATGAAGTCTTGTGAATTCTACTATTACTTGATCATTTTCAAAGATTTCAAGAGTATGAGACTCTTGTTTTAGAAGGAGATCATCTACATGTACCGTGGAAGCAAGTATCTCATGGGTAGAAGTAGGAGTGTTTGGTACAAGGATATGGTTATATTTTGTGAAATCTTGCATGGATTGGAAAATTATCATTAGATCATTGTAGTATTTTGGAGATATAGATGCTTGATCTTGATTCCTTTCAGTGTTAACTTCATTAACGGATTGGAAGAGAATCATTAGATCTTTGTAGTATTTAGGAGATATGGATTCTTGATCTTGACTTATCTCAGAGTTATCTTCATTAACGGATTGGAAAAGATTCACTAGATCTTTGTAGTATTTAGGAGATATGGATTCTTGATCTTGACTTATTTCCACTAGTAGAATTTGCAAATAAATGACTAGGTGACTAAAACTTTTAGTCACAACTAAAAATGACTAAATTCTACTAATTTTTTGCAACTGATCTATAAATGAGTAAATAAATGACTAATTTGGTAATTGACTAAAAATATATTTAGTCACAAAAATAAAAATGACTAAATAGTTAGTCACCAAATACAAATAAGACAAAATTTTAAAAACACATTTCGGCCAATTATTGGTGCGATGTATTGTGTGTGTCAATGTATTAGCAATTATTCACGTTTATTCACATTCATTGTAGAAATATTCCTTGCTTCATTCATTAGTTTTAGGTTAGCCTAACACTGAAAGATTCGAAGAGGACCTGGAGACTTCTAAAAAGGTGGGCAAGGGAAAGGAGTTTAGAGTTTTCTGTAACAAATTTGAAGTCAACGAGGCCCTCTAGATAGAAAATTCGAATTTGGGGATGCCCTCTGCAGCAAATTCAAAGGTAATTTGAAACCCCCATTACATTAAACACATCTATAGCTTTCTGATTGGAAACTTATAGTAGTTACAATCTACTGCTCTTAATACTGTCCTTTTACAATCTTGCCACTGTTCTACTTCATAATGTGTTCGAGCTAAATATAATAAAATTTGGGAGTCAGTGCCAAAATGGAATTTTCTCAAACAATTTTGATACATTTTCACTGCAAGCACAAACCGTCCTTGTGCAAAGTAAACATGTGTTATATTTACCCACACATCAAGCATCTGAACAAAGATGTTTCCTGATGTAGCTTCTTGTACCTATGTAAAAATTTCCTTTGCAATATCAAATTGACACCTTTCAGCTAGCACAATGGCTGCCCCATTTGCAGCATAAACATTTCCTGGTCTTTGTACCAACACTTTACAATACAGTTCTCTAGCCTTCTCAATATGTTGTGCCTCCACCTTTGGATCCCTCCTCCCATTGCAAAAAGATGCAAAATAATTCCAAATTCCAAGTCAAATATCAACATAAGAATTATTTGCATCTAATTCACTTTGTGCAACTTTAATTGTTTTTTTTGCTTTAAGCCAGTCATCTATTTTCAGTTCCATTTTTCCAAGAATAGTTAAATTATTTGATGAGTTTTTATTCACCTTAAGTGCATCCCCAATCAATTCTAGGATTAGTTGGATCTCATTTCAAGCCTGATCCATGGTTGCAAGACGTAGATATGCATCCACATAATCAGGAAACCTAAACAATATTAGCCTGTATATAAAAGGATTTTTTTTTCAGTATCATGTAGTTGTTCAAACAACCTAGCAAAACTAAATAGTGTTGTGACTTTATCCCATAGTAACTCAAGTGAAACACCACCTTCTTCTAGTCGATTTAAAAATTTTGTATCCTTAAAGATCACAGGAAAAACTATAGAATTGGCACTAGGGGTTTTATTTATTAATTCAACCCAAATGCCATTTCCTAATTCCTCCATAAAATTTTGTTGAGCCAACTCTAGTTCATCACACTCAAAATGAAGAACCCCAATTTTTTTTAACAATTGAATGGGTACTTCTTCTCTACTCTTCTTCAGAAGAGACTTTGTTGTCTTAAGACAATATAAGGTTGCACTTGGGTCTCACGATATTAATAACTCACCCATCTTGATAAATGCATGGGCATCACGTGGATCTATGCGATTTTCCTTTTCTCAATTTCCCAATCCTTCGTTTCTTGCCCTTGCTAAGCATATATATGGCCTACAACTTTTAAGCTCTCACAGTTCTTAGGGTGAATGTCTAGAACCTTTTCAAAATTTGAGAGAGAACTCTTAAAATCTCCCAACTTCAATTGAACCTGTCCACAAAATCCTGTGGCCTCTAGCTTTCCTTGACTGATGTCATGTAGTAGTAGCCAGTGGTGTCATAATCACCTTTACTATGATAATATCATGCAAGATTATAATATGAATGAGATTTCATGAGAGGCTGGTAAGTTGAAACAAGAGTTGTCTTAGTCAACTCTTCCACAAGAAAATGTTGCCCTAATGGTTTGCTAAATGATTCAATGCCATTGCACAGTACGAGTATAATTCAAAGTCTCTACACATCTTTTCCATTCCTTCATGAACACTACCTTTTTCACTAACTGTGAGAATCATACAAGTAAAAAATGCACAAAACTAACCACCGAGATTTATGTAGAGGTAGAAAATCATTTCCTAATGCCTCCATAAAAGTTTGTTGAGCCAACTCTAGTTCATCACGCTCAAAATGAAGAACCCCAATGTTATTTAACAATTGAATGGGTACTTCTTCTCTACTCTTCTTTAGAAGAGACTTTGGTATCTTAAGAGAATATAAGGCTACACTAGGGTCTGACAATATTAATAACTCACCGATCTTGATAAATGCATGGGCATCATGTGGATCTATGCGAGTTTCCTTTCTTAAAATTTCCAAAGCCTTCTTTGCCTACCCTTGTTGAGCATATATATGGCCTATAGCTTTTAAGCTCTCATAGTTCTTAGGGTGGACCTCAAGAACCTTTTCAAAATTTGAGAGAGAACTCTTAAGATCTTTCAGCTTCAATTGAATTTGTCCACAAAATCATGTGACCTCTGGCTTTCCTTGACTGATGCCATGTAGTAGTAGCTAGTTGTGTCATAATCACCTTTAATATGATAAGATTGTGCAAGATTATAATATGAATGATATTTCATGAGAGGGTGGTGAGTTGAAACAAGAGTTGTCTCAATCAACTGTTCCACAAGAAAATACTACCCTATGAAGAAAAAATGGTTTGCTAAATGATTCAATGTCATTGCATAGTACGAGTATAATTCAAAGGCTCTACGCATCTTTTCCATTCCTTCATGAACACTACCTTTTTCACTAACTATGAGAATCCTACAATTAAAAAGTGCAAAAAACTGACCACAAAGATTTTTTCCCATTTCAAACAACAAAATTGCCAAAAAAATGTGTTTAAAACTTGCAAAAAATGCAAACAAAATCATGTTCATTTTTGCGCCAAAAAAAAAATCCATGAGACCATAGCTTATTGCTTACTATTATGCATTGATAGATTTTTTCCAAGCATCCATAGCTTTTTTGAAATCACCTGTTTTAGGATTTTATCCATAGCAGCAAGGTAGTGAACTATTTGATAAAATGCTTTGGTAGACATGTATGAAAAATGTGGTAGCATAGACAAGGCAATGAACTTTGGAAAAAATGCCTCAAAGAAATTTGATCTCATGGTGATGGAATGCCATGACGAATGCCATGAAAAGCGAATTGTTATGGATTTTCATGGCATTCCATCACCATGAGAACATATTTCTTTGAGGCATTTTTTCAACCAGTTCACTGCCTTGTCTATGTTATTGCTTACTATTATGCTTTGATAGATTTTTTCAAAGCATCCATAGCTTGTTCGAAAGCACTTGTTTTAGGCTTTTAGCCATAGCAATAAGGCAGTGAATTGTTTGATAAAATGCTTTGGTAGGCATGTATGAAAAATGTGGTAGCATAGACAAGGAAGTGAACTTTATGAAAAAATGACTCAAAGAAATGTGGTCTCATGGAATGCCATGACAAGCAAATGCAATTGGCAGCTGCTCCTAGTTATTATTTAATAAATGTGAAGTAATTGCAAAAATGCTTAGGTTGACTTTTAAAAACTATATTGTAATTGTTTTTTTCATCTATCAGCATCTAGTTATTAGTTATGCAATGTGAAGTAATGCTTTGAGTTTGAAAGATGTGCAATGCAATGTAATCATCAATTTGAATATATAAAATATAAAAATCTATTTTTTACAATTCATTAGTTAAACTCTCTATTTTATTTTCTCTCTATAACTCTATTGCTATGGAAATTCCTTTCAATTAAAAAAAATAGTTTTTGTCTCTTATTCTATAATTTTTTACATTTTGTCATCTATTAGCATCTAGTTATTAGTTATGCAATGTGAAGTAATGCTTTGAGTTTAAAAGATGTGCAATGCAATGTAATCAACAATTTGAATATAAACTACAAAATTCTATTTTTTATAATTCATTAGTTAAACTCTCTATTTTATTTGCTCTCTATTGCTATGGAAACACCTTTCAATTAAAAAAATAGTTTTTTTCTCTTGGTCTAAATTTTTGTGTTGCTATGTGTAGAAAATTACAGATGGATCAACATCGAAGGTTGACTACGAATCAATACCATGCATTTGATGAGAGAATAGCCGATGAGAGGGACATGGACAAATATACATGTCCATGTAATGAAGGTCTTGGTGGAAAGGTGAAAAAAAGAAGTTTGATTTATCCACATATGATAAGATATGGGCATAGTGGTATAAGCCCTTGGAATGCCAATTATTATGAAGATATGATAGAATGGCAGAGTGTCAGAGATGAAGACGCAAAAAACATAGATGAAGTGGCACCAAACATAGATGAAGAGGAAAAAATGTTAGACGAAGGGTTTGAAGTTGATAGAATTTTGAATGAGGGTCTAAACGATGATTGGGCCAAGTTGATGGAGGATGCTTTAAAGTTTGTATATGCTAATTGCATGTTACGTTGTTTGACAACAATCCTTCAAATTCTTAACTTGCAAGTGGTGTTTGGTTGGACAAATGAGAGTGTAGATCAGTTATTGGAATTATTAAGTTCGTTGTTGCCACCTAACTCCACATTGCCAACAAAATGAAGTCAATGTAGAAAGGAGATCACTAAGGTAGGCTTAGGGTATGAAAAAATCCACACATGTGGGAATGGTTGTGTATTATTTAACAAGAATCTTGCAAGTGAGAGTGAATGTCTGAAATGTCATGAAGCAAGGTATAGACAAGGGTTGAAACCAGTTGTGATTCCTAGAAAGGTTCTTCGCCACTTTCTGGTAATCCCACGATTACTCTGAATGTATAGGTGCAGGGACATTACTGAACTTATGCAATGGCATGCCCAAAATAAGAGCACTAATGGAAAGAAATGACATGTGCCTGATTCTAAGACGTGGATGGAATTTGATAACATATGGCTTGATTTTTCTCAAGATCCTCATAATATAAGGTTGGGTTTGGCTCTAGAAGGGGTGAACCCATTCTCAGATAAAAGTACTAAATGGTCAACTTGGCCAATCTTTTTAATAAATTATAACTTTCCTTCATGGTTAGAAACTAAACCATTTTTCTTAATGATATCATTGATTATACTAGGAAAGAAAAGTGTGACTTCATATACAATTGATGCTTATCTAGAGCCATTATATGATGAGCTAATGGAATTTTGGAAAGGAATTGAAGCAATTCAATCTTTAAGGGATGTTCATTCAATAAAATTCACTTTAAGAGCTTCCTTATTGTTTATGATTCATGATCTTCCTACATATGGTACATTGTCTGGTCTCAGTGTTCATGGATACCATGGATTTCCTGCTTGCAACTTTAAGGATTTTGTGAGGCACTCAAGAATTTTGTGTAAGTGTATTTGTTGTGGACATCATGCTTACCTTAAAATGGAATATCTATATCATCAACAAAAACCACAATTCAATTGTCAAGAAGAGAATCGTGAAGCACCATTGCTAATAATAGGTGAATACATTGTTGAGAATAGACAAAAAAGAATGCTGTTTATTGAAAATGGTGGGATTGTTGGTAGTAGATATGATCCATGTAATAAAAGCAGTGTAAAATGGTTGTGCATATTCTATAAGTTGCTATACTTCAAGGTGTAGACACCTAAAAATGACCTAGGCCTGCAAGCTTCATTTTTACCACTTTCGTCCTACCATAATTGTAACATTTAATTATGTCCTTGGTCCACATTCGACTATTGATTAAATAATTCATAATTATTTAATTAATTCATGTCCTTTCATTCTTCATGATTATTAAATGAATAAATTTTATTTATTTATTAAATACGTCATTAATTGTCTAGGTCTTCCCTTAAATAAATTTCTTAATTTATTTAATTACCTTTTTGCATTTATTTCTTACTGATTATTAAATAAATAAGTTTTATTTATTTATTTAATATGTCACTAATTGTTATAATTAAATAAATTGATTAATTTATTTAATTAGTCTTATCTGCTAAATTAAATAATTAAATTTAATTATTTAATTGCCAAATTTGATATTCCTCTCGTTTTAAATAAATTCAATTATTTAAAATGTCATCTCATTCTTAACTGTCAGCTCATTTTGGTAAATAATCTAAAAATTGATTATTTATTATTTCACAAATTCCACATTTGGAATTAATTTAATTCCAAGTTGGCAACTTTCCTCCAGAAATCAAGTGATCGGGCAGATAGTTATCTTTCCAAATTTGATCTTCAGTCCGGTCTTTATCCTCTTCATTTTCGAAAATCTTTATTTTCAAATTAATTTCCTCATTTATTCTCCACCGCCGATTCGATCTCCTTAGATGGCATCTTGACCGCTCGATTAATTATTTTTCCCTAACCCTAATTAGGGATTATCAGATTTAATCTGGGCCTCTCATTTTAGGTCTTAGTCAGAAGTCAATCTCACCCGTCCATTCAAAATGGAATTTTCTATAAAATGCCATTTTCCTCTCATTTTTTGATTACATAGAGATATTACATAGAGACGCATTAGATACTTACACACTTGCACACTTAGATTTTTCATAGCAATTGCAGCAATTATTCACACATTTCATTAAGTTTAGCATTTTTAGGTATAGACATTCTTAGTCATTTAGGCATAGGCATTAGACTTTGATCAAATCCTTCAAAGCTTGGTGTATGACTTCGTCAAGGATTGCTCGCACATCGAATCTGAGGGCAACACGTCAACCAGAAAAGTAGAAGGTACAATGGAGGTAATCATGGAAAATTTGAGAAACAGGTATAATTGTTTTATTGTTTAATTTCCTTTGTACTCGATAGGTCTTTGGGTTTATTTTATATACTTTATTGATTGATAATATAATCCAGAATTTACCCTTAGTTACATTGGTGAATCTATTTTTTTATATATTTTTGTATGGTTTTCGTGTGTTTTCTGTTGTTTTTGTAGGTACAGGTACGAAGCGACGCAACTATTTTTTTTAAATCGTGACGCATTTGATGCGTTGCGACGCATTCACACACCCCAACACCGCAATCGCTCTGTCGTGACACAATCATCCTCGGGAAGGCCGCAGTTGAATTACCGAGCTACATTTGATACACAGAGTGACACAATCGCTCTGTCATGACGCATTCGACTGGTAACGTTTTCTCTTGATCTGCTTCTGGTTTTTTACTGTTTTCTGTGTTATTTCTATTCTATTTTTTTCATGCATTATGCCTAGCATAGGTTTGGTGTTACTAATCAGGATTTGCAGCATTTGGCGGTTACTATTTGAGGGTCGAAGGCAAACATTAAAACTACTAACGTGTGGTCTTGCAGGTTTGATCGTCGAAGACTGAACATCAAAACAATGTGCCTGTCTGTTTCTTAGTATAAAACACATTTTCTTTCGGTGCAATTAAAATGAACCTGTGTTTTTACTATGTCTGAATGTGTTTGCAAAACGGTAGGTGAGTATGCTCTCACCTTGTGAAAACTCGGTGATCAAAAAACCAGACCCGTTTTTATCTTTTTTTACCCTCACAACTTGGTATATCGAAGTATCCTCTCCCCTTGCGCTCTTGGGCAATCTTGGGTGCAAGAGAAACGGTTACCAACTCTAGAAATTGGGCCTTCTTGGGGATTTCATCAACCCAACGCGACTCAAACCGGCAATGGAGCTAAAGCCAAGCTACCCCCGACCGGTATATAAATGTGAATCTTAAGGGAAAACCTAAGATTACGAGTGTGGATGTGTCATAAGGACAGAGTAGTACTCCCATAAACCCTGTTGAGCTTAACCTCTTCAGGCTAGAGTGCCACCTAATTGGTGATTAATCTCTTGCCCCATGTATGGCCACTCGAATGGGGGTCCTGAACTAAACACCTTTGTGTAGTAAGCCAAAAACCTTCTATTTGCTAGCGCAACACCGATCGGTGTGAAGGCATCCACACTTTTGCAGTTTGTAGTAGAGGTGATCAATCTGCCATGGGAGTTTCATGGGGGTTGGAAGTTTGGTTGGCCTGAGAAGAGAGTGCACTATAAGGGGGAGCCCGTGCAGCCAAGCTTCTGAATTCACATGCTACAGATATGCGGTTGGGGAAACCCACGTGGAATCTAGTGAATATTGTCTTGACCTAACCTAGGATTGTACTTATCTGATGTGCGCTTGCTTACATTCAAAACACTGTGATTGTCAAGTACTTTCTAGATTCATCACATTTATAGTTCTGAACAAAACATTCAATATCAAACAAATCAAATTTTCCATCAAAACGACAAAAAAATCATTTTTCATAAACTGTGTCACATTTGTTAAACCGCATTTGAGTTTTTGAGTCGCAATCGATCTGTTAAACTGCATTCAAAATTTCAAACACCACATATGCATGCGTCACGATGCAATTGAACCTTACAGAGTCGCATATGCCAAATTGAGTCGCATCTATTAGTCACGAGCCGCATTCGCTCAAACTGAGCCGCATTCGTAGCCTAAAATGACGCATTCGCCTGCCACGATTAAAAACTTCATAGAAAGTCAAATCTGAAGTCTTCACCTTGTCAATCATTTGTCAAACATTGTTTCCAAAGGATTCTTTCAGAAACCAATTTTGAAATTGCTCAAAGTTTCGACCATTAGTTTGCATTCGTCACCATAGGTTTCACCCTCCATTATTTTTAGGTGCATACATTAGGGATTAGGTTGTCCCTAGGTTTACATCTTGCATACTTTGGATTAGGAAAATCTCAGCACAATTTGCAACGTCATTGCTTTCGAAACTAGGCTCTCTTGGACTAAGTTATCAAATCCTTTTTTCAGTCATTGTCCCCTTTTGTGAGATTTTCCAACTCAAAAGTCTAGTTAGGAAAACTCACTAGTCATTTAGACCTTGTCATCTTGTCATTTTCAACAAAGTCCTCTAGTAACCGAAATCGAAAACAAAGATTGAGCTTAGAAGTGCTTAGGTACCCTTGTCTTAAATTGCATTACAAGTCTAGACATTGCATATTCTATTCCCAAAAATCCAAAAACATTAGTCATCCTAGTCATTTTGAACTTAGATCTTGCATAGGGTCATCCTTGCATTTAGTTGTCATTTTCATTTGAGCAATCTCATTTTATGGTGGAAACTCGACTCCAAAAACAACAACGACAAATGGAAAACTTTCGACAAGACCCCACTTCCACTGTTAACAATCCCACATACGACCCAAATTGGACTTTCGACGATCCATTTGGCAATACAAACAATCAACCTCTCACAACAACACCATCCTCATCAAATAGTCCATTTGAACCATTCTTACGAAAAGATGATTACGGTCAAATACTTGAGGAAAACCTAGAGGTAGCGGCACAAGATTCAGAGGCCTCTCAATTCGTTGAACAAATGGTCCTATACGACAGAGACAGATGCTTAGCCATACTCTTGATTCAAGGAGCTAAGTTACCACAAGGATTCAACATTAACACGTTAAGACCAACATCTCCCGACCCTAATGTCCACAACGCACATAACATTTCAAATAGTGATCAACCTCCAAACACTACGAGCAATACTTTCTTTGACACCATAACGACAGTGCATGCTACCTCCAACATCCCAAACACCTCCAATACAATAAATACTACATCCATTGGAGGATCACAATTGGCCACAATGCCCACCACATCCACGATACTGTCACAATCAGCTGGAACCACCTTTGGCTCCTCGGCAATGTGGGAAAATTATTCAAACCCTCTCTATACCACGACAGTAAATGCGACGGGGGCATCATCAAGTCACAACAATCCCCCCTTGACATATACATCTACTACCATGAGCACACCTTCGACATATCCTCTCATTGGTATTTCACAAAATCCTTTAGGAGGAGGCAAAGGACGTATCTTTATCCAAGGACAACAACAACACGTTAACATGACAACACAGTCACATGTCATTGCCTCCCAAGGTACAAATACAAACATTCCCCTTGTGCAAACCCAACAATTCA
Source organism: Sequoia sempervirens (assembly GCA_007258455.2). Classification (NCBI taxonomy): domain Eukaryota; kingdom Viridiplantae; phylum Streptophyta; class Pinopsida; order Cupressales; family Cupressaceae; genus Sequoia; species Sequoia sempervirens. The sequence goes on from VDFB02193867.1 coordinate 27,930,946, forward strand.
CACAAGGTGGCCAAATAACATAACCCATGGCATCACTAACACATCATAAGGTTCACGATCATCATATCCCCTAGGTAACGACACACATGGCTGGGGGACACATCCCAACCTACTCATCCCACGTTCATACTCACCAACATACACCCAACCCTAACTTTCAGTACCAACAATACGCCAATCTGCACACATCATACATGTCACAACAATCCATACCGCCACAATACACCAATATTCACGCACAACAAACAGGAACCTATGGTGTACCAAGCAATACAATGTACAGAAACACAAATGACCCTATTATGGATGCCTTCCAAACAAGATTGATGGGTTTAGAAAAAACTATCCAAAACATATACATTTTAGGAAAAAAATTAGAAATATCATATGATCTAAACGTATACCCATTCGACATGAGCTTATACATGCCTCCATTTCCTCTGGGATATGTGTCACCCAATTTCACAAAATACAGAGGCAAGACAAACCCCATTGAACATGTTCACGAATTTGCAACCAATTGTATGGACATCGCCTATGAACAAACATACTTGATGAGACTTTTTTCTAAAAGTCTAGCAGGTCCTGCCCTTGAATGGTTTTCCACTCAAAAGGATATCCAGACATGGGATGACCTTAAACAAAAATTCATAAAAAATTACGCATACAACATCGACATGGATACCTCTATCACTAGCTTGTGCACTCTCATGCAAGAGGATGCTGGTGAGACATTTATCCCATTCTTTCAAAAATGGAGAAGCCTTGCTAGTCGGTGTCACATTGACATCCCCGAAAGGGAAAAGGTTGACATGTTCGTCCAAACACTTCTGGGGCCCCTAAATTATGCATTGCAAGTACATTGCTGCACAAACTTCATAGACTTAGTCGAAAAAGGGGTCCAAATTGATAAAGCCCTTATCACAAAGGGAGAACTAAGATATGGTCCCAAAAACACAAATGCCAATCCAACCACTAACAAGAATAAATACTAGGTCAAAAATAAGCATGTTACAAATGACGGTGTTGTTGATGCCAAGACTGTAAACATTGTAGGTCCTGTACTGGCCCTAAAAGGGGTTCAACAACAACACAAACCAACAACGACATCGACACCCCCTACTAATGTCCCTTCAAACAATCAGAACAGTCAAAATAATCAGGGACAATACTGTCAGATCCGACAATTTCCTAGGGGTCGCACATACACTTCTTTGGGTGAACCCATTGAAGAAGTCCTTAAGAAATGCCTCCATAATGGGGTCATCATACTTCAAGAACCAAAACAGTATGACCTAGGACAATTCAAACCAACATGGTGGAATGATAATGCATTTTGCGAGTACCATCGAGCAAAAGGACATACAACCTCTAACTGTCAACAATTGAAAAATATAATACAAGATCTTATTGAAAGTTGTATCATTGAAGTAGGTGGATCACAATTCGCCTCCAATTCAGCTCATACTATCCATAAGAATCCACTACAGGACCATGGTTCTCATAAGGCTTCCACTTCAGGTCCATAGATGAACAATAATCAAGCCAACTTTGCCCGAGCCAAGTACGACTATTCTGGTGGACCAATTATAAATAATATCCGAACTGATGACGAATACATCAATACCATTACGGTCAAGAGAGCACCCCAATGTAATGCTACTACTCGCAGTGGCAAGGTCACCATAGCTGGTCTGCCTCCTGCTAGACAACCCAAAATGACCATACCTGGCCCATCTACTAAACAGTCAAAACCTGTCCCGACCACAAAGCATTGGAAACCCAAAATTCAGTTCAACCTTATTGACCAGCTAGGCAAGACACCCGCACAAATCTCTATACTTGAGCTGCTTCATATCTCTCCCGCGCACAAAGATATCCTAGATAAAACCCTACAAGAGTCGTCAGTCCCCAAGGACATTGATGTCAATCAATTTGAAACCATGGTGGGATACCTCACTACGTCTCACCACGTCACCTTCTCAGATCAAGATTACTCATCACCTAAAACCAACCTCAATGATGCATTGCACATAGAAACATTTGTCCACAAGCACAGATTCAGACGGGTTTTAGTAGATGGCGGAGCAGGAATGAACATATGCTCCCTCAAACTGGTTAAGGCTTTAGGATTCTCTGATGCATGTGTAGACCCGACAAAGAGTATAGTGATCAAAGCATATGATGATAAAGAACGCTCTTCACATGGCGTTATACCTCTCCCTATCAGAGTGGGACCAATCATTGTGGACACAACCTGCCAGGTCCTAGATTTGGAACTACCATATAACATCTTGCTCGGTCGTCTGTGGATTCATGCCTTAAAATTCATTCCATCCACATATCACCAATGCCTAAAGTTTCCATTTGATGGCACGGAAATAACCATATACGGAGACCCCGACCCCTTCCAATATTGTACTAACCTAAAGGGTATTTCTAAAAACCGAGTGCCTATTAACCGAGAAGCACCTAGCTCCTCGTCATCCAAATACATTGACCCATCAACACTCACATCATTTTCCACATCCACTCCATCCACGTCTTTCGCCACACCACCACCTCCTGCAAACCCTAAGGTTGAATCCACTTTCAAAATCCAGGACCTTGACTGCGGAGAGTTCAAACTACATACAGCATACAGCATAACAACAATACCCAAGTCTCCAAAGGTATATGGTCGGCCATGTTTCAGAATGGAACCCAAGGAAACTTTCAAAGTTCCGTCGAAAAAAAAATTTATCAAGTGGGGAGACATGAGTAATGAGGACCTTGCTGACATCACGGGATGGATCTATAAGGATACTGTTGCACTACCCCCATTACCAGTTCAAAAATATGGCAAGGGTTATGACATAATGAAGGCTAAAGGTTACGATGGTACTAGTGGCCTAGGAAGAAATAAAACTGGCCGAAGGGAGCCCATAGAAACTTTTCAAATTCCAAAGTATCTTGGATTAGGGTTTGGATCGCCCGACAATGATGATCAACATACCATTGGACTTTCGAGTGAGTGAGTACATGCTTCAAAAAGTGTCGAGACCACTAAGGAAACCCTCACCAAAACTGACTCCCACGAGTGGAAATTTGGCTTAGAACGATCCTTAAGTGACTGTTGTCTTGATGATTTGTCTGTCAAACCAGGGGAACTGACCTCTGAACAAAGATTTTGGCAAACATTTAAAATTGAACAGGCACCAAATAGTCAAAGTCCCATTACCACTCCCCATGACATATAATACCCATCATCTAAACCCCTTCAATACAATCCATCTGAAGTATCAGACGACACTGACAACCAAGACTCTAAGGCCTTCACCCCTTATTTTGACAATGAATATGACACTAGTGAAGGGGAATATTGGATAGAGTCCAATGTAGAGTTGGATGATGATAATCTCATCTACAACATCACTGAATCAGTCTACATGCTTTCCGCATCCTCACCTCAATTCACCAACATTGACGATGGCATCTCCTTAGTTTACCCTTAGCTAGTCGATTGGGACCAACAAGGCCCGCCAGCCCTGCACACATTTCAGAATGATGAGGCAATTGCAGAATTTATGAGATTATGTGAAGGCATACCCAGTGGGGACCACAAGTCAGGATTCGCCATTGATTTAGATTGCATGGCATACTTTGGCAAGACTGCTTCGTCCTCTAGTCGCAAAAGTAAAAATAAAAATAAAATAAAAAATGAAACGTCTCTAGGTGAAAACTGAAAGGCACCTTTTGATGATAAAATAGTAAAAAAAAAGGACGTATCTGCGGGTGAAAACCTCTCTGAGGCACCCAAAGATGGAGGACTAGACTTTCTTCCCATGCAACAAGAGAAGTCAGCTATGCTTATCGAAGACACAATAGAAGACAACATAGCAACTGCAGAAGATCCCATGATGGTCCTCTTTGCTACATCATTGACTGAAGAGGAGAGATCAGAATTTCATAAATTCTTTGTAGAACGTAAAATCAACTTCGCATGGTCCTATGCTGACATGCCAGGATTGGACCCAGAACTAGTTTTGTACCATCTACCACTACTACCTAATGCCAAACCAGTCAAGCAGAAGTTACGCAAAATGAACCCCCAAGTTGCTCTATTGGTTAAGGCTGAGTTAAAGAAATTGCTAGACACTGGATTCATATGGTCCATTGACTACGCCGAGTGGATATCTAACCTGGTTCCAGTAACCAAGCCAAATGGGCTGATCTGCGTCTGTACGGATTCTAGAGACCTAAATAAAGCATGCCCAAAGGATGACTTTCCTTTGCCGAACATTGACATCATAGTTGACCTCACAATAGGATATGAGATGCTATCCCTCATGGATGGTTTCTCGGCTATAATCAAATTTTCATTTCCCCCAAAGACCAACACAAGACAGCATTTACTTGCCCCTTGGGTACATACTGTTGGAATGTCATGCCATTCGGTTTCAAAAATGCAAGTGCCACATATCAAAGGGCTATGACCACAATCTTCCATGACATGATGCATAAAATAATGGAAGATTATGTAGATGACCTATTGGCCAAATCAGTAACCAGGAAAGATCATCTGAAGGTGCTAGACACAATTTTCAAGAGACTTGAAGAGTACAAAGTCCGGCTAAATCCTAAGAAATGTATCTTCGGTGTCACATCGGGTAAACTCTTGGGATACATAGTTTCTAGAAGAGGCATTGAGGTTGATCCAACGAAATTCAAAGCCATCATAGACATGCCTACACCCAGAGGAATCAGCGAACTCATAACGTTGCAAGGAAGGGTACAATCTATTAGGTGCTTCATAGCCCAATTGGCAGATCAATGTCACCCATTCCAATATCTATTGCGCAAGGGTATCCCCTTTGTGTGGATAGATAAATATCAAGAAGCCTTTTAGCAAATCAAAGATTACCTACTGTCAACACCAATCCTCATGCCTCCCATTCAGGAAAAGCCATTTATCTTGTACATCTCGACAACTAGTTCAGCACTGGGGGCATTACTAGCACAGAACGACCAAGAAGAAAAAGAAAGAGTTATATATTACATTAGTCGTACATTGGTTAGGTATGAACTAAACTACACGCCAATAGAACGAGCTTGTCTAGCCATGGTCTTTGCAGCACAAAAGCTAAGACATTATATGTTAAGCCATCAAACACAATTAGTAGCAAAGATCAACCCACTGAAATATTTGCTAAGTCGGGCAGCATTAACAGGACAACTAGCAAAATGGGTTATGATTCTGAGCGAATATGACATTCAATATGTGGAGAGAAAGGCAATAAAAGGCCAAGTCATAGCGGACCAGCTAGCGGACGCACCTATGCAGAGTGATCACCCGTTAGTGGCAGATTTTCCAGATGAGTTGATATTCCATACGGAACCTAAGGCACCTTGGCGACTCTACTTTGACGGATCACACATAAATCATGGCTCAGGGGCAGGAATCCTATTCATCACCCCGCAAGGAGACTCCATTCCTAAGTCTTTCCGCATTTCCTTCCCATGCACAAACAACGTGGCAGAATATAAGGCATTAGTTATAGGACTAAGAATGCTAATAAAATGGAAGATCAAAGCACTACATGTCTACCGGGATTCTCAACTTGTCATCAACCAGGTTAATGATGACTATGACACAAAAGATGAGAAGCTGATGCCCTACAAATGGATGGTTGAAAGTTTCCAAACGTACTTTCATATGGTAACCTTTGAACAAGTTCCGAGAACACAGAACAAAGCGGCGGATGCCATGTCTACAATAGGCTCCCTCCTTGACATACCAAGCAATCTGCCTCAGCTGGAATTCCTAATAGAGCAATTGTTGGTCCCTGCCTATGACATTCCAGAGTCAGAAATGGTTTGCAAACTTGTTGATCCCGAATCTCCCTAGTACCAGGATATCTATGACTACCTTAAGTCTCAAACCCTTCCACCGAACCTGTCCAATAACCAAAGGAAGTCTTTTATCCGAAAGGCCGCAAGGTATGCCATCGTTAGTGACACCCTTTACCACTGTAGCTTTGATGACACCCTCCTTAGATGTCTCGACACCAACGAAGCACGTACAACCTTACATGAAGTATATGACGGTATATGCGGGTCTCATTCGAGTGGTCCTACTCTAGCCAAGAAGGTAATGAGACTTGGGTATTATTGGAAAACCATTGAAAAAGATGCAATAGAATATGTCAGGACTTGTCACAAATGTTAGATTCACAGTGATTTGATCCATGCTCCAGCACAGGAACTTTGGCCGATCACCTCTCCTTGGCCCTTCGCTCAATGGGGACTCGACCTTGTGGGTAAGATTCATCCGACCTCGTCCAATGGTCACAAATTCATCATCACCGCCACTGAGTATTTTACGAAGTGGATCAAAGCCATCCCTTTGACATACATAACTGGAAAGAAAATATCCAAGTTCATTCTTAACTACATCATTTGCCGATTTGGCCTTCCACAATCCATCATCACTGACAACAAACGTCCGTTTAAAAACCAAGACGTTCATGAGTTATGTGAGCAATTTCACATCCAACACCATTTTTCATCTCCATACTACCCACAAGGAAACGGTCAAGCTGAGGCGTCAAATAAAACCATTGTCAAAATCCTCAAAAAGACTGTCAATGACGCTGGCCGTGACTAGCACATACAACTCAACCCTGCTCTTTGGGCTTACCGAACTAGCATTCGGACACCTACAGGAGCCACTCCATTTTCCCTAGTCTTTGGTGTTGAGGCCATCTTGCCCATTGAGGTTGAAATTCCTTCGTTACGAATCTCTCTGAAGGGTTTAGCTGATGAAGAGGAGTATAGACAATCACACTTGCACGAGCTGGAAATGCTAGAAGAAAGAAGGAAACATTCACTGAACCATCTGCAAGCATATCAGAACCATCTTTGTCATAGTTACAATAAGAAGGTTATGGTCAGGAAATTTGACATTGGCGACCTAGTTCTCATGCAGAACCCCAAGAACCAAGCTGATAGAGAAAAGCTAGGAAAGTTTGAACCAAATTGGTTGGGTCCTTACATTATCATATCTGCTTTTGGTTCTGGAGCCTATCAGCTGGCAACTCTAGATGGCAAAAAACTGACGGAGCCTATCAACAGTTTACATCTCTGAAGGTTCTACGCATAGCATCAGGGGATCAAGCTAAAAATTGTAAAATACAAAAAAATTGAAAAATGATAAAAAAAATTGTTGCCTTGATGAAAACCTGGCAAACAAGCGTCTTGGCAACACCAAAAAAAAAAAAATTGAGAAAAAGGACAAAAATAGTAAAGAGAAAAATGATTCGTCCAATAGTGAAAACCTGGCAAACAGATGCCATGCGTAATCAATCATTGCTCTGCCATCTACTATCACTTTGTCTGCCTTGGCCTAGGATGAAATTTATTTCCGCCGTTATCACGTAGGCCGCCACAACATGATACCCTTCCTTTCATGGTTGATAAATGGTTAACATCGAGTCCTGACAACTGACCATCTGGTACACCAGAAGCATCCCTTTCATATCCCTTAAAATTGGCTAAGTCTTGGACCTGACTGGGGGAAAAAATTTTATCATGTAACTGCAGTGGATGTCACACATGATTTCGACAATTGGCAAAAAGTCCTGAAAAAAGACCAAAAACACGGCAAAATGTCCTGAAAAAAAAGACAAAAACATCATAAAAGTCCTGAAAAAAGACCAAAAACACGGCAAAATGTCTTGAAAAAAAAAGACAAAAACATCATAAAAGTCCTGAAAAAAGACAAAAACATCACAAAAAGTCTTGAAAAAAAAGACAAAAACATCAGAAAAATCTTGAAAAAGGACAAAAACATCACAAAAAGTCTTGAAAAAAGACAAAAACATCATAAAAGTCCTGAGAAAAGACCTAAAAACCATAAAATGTCCTAAAGAAAAACCACAACAAAACATCAGACTGCTCGAACAACGCAAACACAGAGTCATCTCTTGTCAAAGTCTGTCATGTCAAATCAATCAGTCTTTGTTATTTGTCTGAACTACGTTGTCTCTGTGCATTTGCTACGTAGGCAAGACTCATACTTGAGTCCTCGAGACATTAGGTCGGTCCTTTTAGGTTTGTCAAAATAAAATCATGGCGCAATCTTTGGTCATCAATACAAAGTCATTAGTTGTGTCAAACTACAAGGTCTCTGAGTGTATGACGTAGGCAAGGCCATCTATCGATGAGCCCCCGAGGCCGCACTAGATCAGTCCATTAGGTTTCATGGCATCACACTGACACACACGTGAAAAAAGTCTTCAGGACAAAGCAAATCTTTCCCAAACGAATAAAACTCATAAAGCAAATTATGACAAACATTTATCGCAGCATGACAATCTCATCGGCATATATCATCATGACAATAGAGACATATGGTCAGCACGAGTCAAACTCGGCCAAAACAAGTCAAATCATCATACTCCGTCAAACGGTCAACTCTTGGTTAACCTTCAAATGTGTCCTTCTGAAAGGTAACCTCTGTTATTCATTCCTTAGGATGTGTCCTTCCTAGGCATCGTCACCGTCATTCGACATTTTGAGGGATCCTCCTGACATCTAAGGATCACTTCTCTTAACATCAGTATTCTTCAGATGTGTCCTTTTGAAGAACAAACTCGGTCATTTATGCCTTAGGATGTGTCCTTCCTAGGCATCATCATCATTTTCGTGGGACCCCTTTTGACTTTTAGGGATCAAATCCTCTCGACATCAACATTATTCAGGATGTGTCCTTCCTAAATTTGGCAATTTTTGACATTTGTCATCTGAACATCATCAAGACTTTAAACATTTCGGCATCTCGACATTATCAAACATGGCATCTTGACATCAGAACAATGGATATCCAGACGCACTTGGCAAACATTTGACACTTGTCTGTTGGCTTTTTATCATGTTATTAGTTTTTCAGCGAGATCCCACTAAACAGGATTTAGAGAAACAACAATGTATCATGACAATTGACACGCATGACTACTAGTTTCTCAGCGAGGTCCTGATTTTGGGATTTAGAAAAACAGCGACGTATCATGATAAGGGCTCTTTTTTTTTATATATATTTTGGCAATCATGTTGCTAGGATGTTCTGGGAACAGGATTTAGAGAAGCAATGACGTCTCATGAATTGTCTTTGTCTTTTTCTGCTTGTGGTTGATTATGACAAAAAGATTGGTGCAATCACGCTCTTAGTATGAGTCATGATCATCCTCGTCTGTGACTACTTATCTTATGTAATGGTACAACCTTGCACACCTTGATCTATGTCATATCATGGTGTTTGTTGGCCATTACATCAGTCTACCCAGTGATGATTAAGAGCAATAAATATTAAAGTCCTATGGTAAAGTTTTGAAGGATTTGGTCTAGGAATTAACATGCATCTCCTTCGATCTGGTCGTCTTCTATTGCCAATTTGGTCATCTTCTCTCGTTCATCTCATGATGATATCCTGTGACATCCAAAAAACATAAGTGCATACAAGATCATATAAACATTGCATTAGGTCCATACATACATCATCCATAGCATTAAATCATATACATAATCACAAACATTGCATTAACATAATCATCAACATTGCATCCATTTACTAAATACATTATGCACATCATTATCATCATCATCTCATATAAGTAAGCATTGCATCATCATGGCATCAAAATCATAAATAAGCATCATAGGACATGCATGACACATCATAAATCAACATCATACATCACATATATCATAATGCATTAAATCAAAGAACATCACATAACACACAAGTAGGCCACATCAAAACTGCATCGTCATATAATATCATCTCAAAAATGTACAATGTCACAGGATAAAGTCAAGAGATATCCTAAAAATGGAGCTCGTAGGCTCAATAATATATACATAGTGTGTCATAATAACAAAAATACCCCTAGGGTAGACTCTCATCATCCCCTCATGGTGAAGAATGTGGCGGCTGCAACTCTGAGACTGGCACTGAAATGATAGGCAGACCTGTGGCAACCTCTGCCTATGCAACCACTGGAACTGACAATGACGACATCATCACCACGGTAATAGACACCGATGACGTCACTGCGGCCTGACTCTGAGAAGCTGAAGGATCTACCACTGGTGGCTGCCTCTGCACAGACCTCTGCACTGAACCAATCGACCCATGACTATGGCTCGAATGGTGACTCAAGGTGTGCCTACGTGAGTGGTGTGACCTGTGCCCTGATGTGTGCCCTATCGAGGTAGACCCTCCAGCACTCGTGTGACTCCTGCTTCCACTAGCACTACCTGATCTATGGCCACTGCATGTCCTCGTCTGTGACCGTGACAAGGTAGGATCCCGCCGCTCAGGAGGCACCTCCTGCTCATATAATGTCTTGTACTGTCCCAACCTCTTGCTCACCCTAGCCAGCTCACGAGCAATATCCCCTGTAGGCCCTGTGCATAATGCCTCAAACTATGTACACCAATGAGTCGAGTCCTGCTGGTGGATCACTGCCTGATCCCGCTCTACCCGAGCTACCTCTAGCTCTGACTATAATGATCTGACTTGGGCCATGCTCTCATCCAGTCTCTATTGTAAATCGGCCACCCTCTAGTCTGTCGTGGCATCCTGGGCCAATCTCGAGGAGGACAGTGTCTCCTCCTCTCCCTCCACCATCCTGAATCTGAGTAGTCTCTATGCCTCATCCATGACATCATCCTCATCATCGTCCTCCTCCTCCTCCTATCCGACCTCCTCCTCTGTCGCATCCTTCGACATCGGCCTCTCCTCCTCCACCACATCCTCCTACCTCAACCTATCCTCCTCCGCCACGTCCTCCTCCTATCTCTCCACATCCGCCTCCTCCTCCTGTCTCCCCACCTCCACCTCCTCCTCTCGTCTCTCCTCACCCTCTTCCTCCTGTCGGGGCTGCTCCTCTCTCTCCCCCTCCTCGCCAACCTTAGGGATAGCATCTAATGCTACCCTCACCACACGTGGGCGCACCCTCCGGCCCTATCTCTGACCATCTTGCCATCGCCTTCGGCCATCTCCGCCATCATCTCCACCCTTGTCTCCGTCTCTGCCTTTGTTTCCACCCCTGCCTCCGTCTCTGCCTTCGTCTCCATCCCTGCCTCTGCCCCTGCCTCCATCTCTGTCTCTGACCCTGCCTCCATCCCTGCCTCTATCCCTCCCCTGGCCTTTGCCCCTGTCACTGCCTATGCCTCCCCGTCTGGCCCTCAGCACATGAGGTGTCATTGACCGCCTGTCCACAGGTGCTGGCCCGTCAGGATCTATCAATGGCACTGGTCTATGTGCCTGCCACCATAAGTCATAGTCTACTGTAGTCCCAGGATCGGCTACTCCACCCCTTAATCCCCATGGCTAGGCTCCTAGCCCATCAATTTGCTACTCTACGAAGGCCACTAGAATGGTTGGTCCCCAAGCATACTCTCTAGACGATTGAGCGTACTTGGTTGTCCCCACAGGTACACCCTGCTGCTCTCCAAACTACCTCAGGACACGTTGCGACAAATACATCTCAATAATAAGCGAGGTCTGCACAGTCCTCCCAATCAAATATTTGTACTGTCTGCTAAGGTTCAGATGATCCACCTCATCATCCCATTGCTCACAATCTTTGTACGGCCTCTAGATAAAAGACACCATCGTGTCAATCCTATGCCGCCACCAACTGGTCTCACCCATCTGCATCTGCTATAGCGCACCGGCATAGTAGTAAGCGTAAGGCATCCCCGCAGCCAACTGTGGTCTCTCAATGGGAGGACGAAATATAGCAATATGCTCCCAGGCCCATATCATCATCAATGTCATACCACATGAGATACTCTATGCTCTCCTATAAAAAACATCGTGCAATTGATGGTAGAGTGTCCCCAGTAAACACGGACCCCAAGCATACACTATCCTGTCACGTCTCATACCAACTAAGATGTCTCCCCAGTCTCCCCGACGCAGGGAATCCATGTCCCCGACGGTTGGGAATCAAAATACCTCAAATCAAGGTCGCAAGGAACGCATCAAAATGAGCATAGTGCTCGCCATGAACTCCCATCTGATCTCATATCCCTGGATGCCAAGTCCTGCACCCTGATCTCGATAGTAGGTCCTGAAAGTTTTCTCACCGTGACGAGGGTCATAAATGATTCACTCTCCTCGGATCGGCACTCGTAGGATGCGGTACACATCCTCCAATGTGATGGTCACCTCACCTGTCGGCAAGTGGAAGGAGCATGTCTTTGAATGCCAGCGCTCGTACAATGCAGTCAATAGTCCCCTATTCGCCCGAACAGTGGGCAAATAGGTGACATAAAATAGACCTAGCCGCATCAGTCGTCGTCGCTCCCTCAGAGTTAGTTGATCGGCAAACCAGAATGTAGTCGATCTACTCTCTCATGTGTAAATCGGCGCAAGCTGTCTCTGCAAAAAGCCGAACAACGTGTCAATACCTTTTGCACAACTTGTCAGTACTATCAAAAGCATTTAAGGTTTCACAAACATCAAAATCAGCCCTAGTCACAACTAAGGTCAAATGCGTCGCACTGAGGCAATTGTATCTCAAAACATCAAATGTGTCTCATGGAGGCAATTGTGTCTCAAAACATCGAATGCGTCGTTTAAAATGTCAAATGCGTCTCACAATTCCAATTGCATCGCTCGGTCTTACAAATGCATTTCATCAGAATGAATGCATCACGATACTTTACACTTACATCCCGAAAGTCGGCAATTGCGTCACATAAGAACAATTGCAGCATTCAAATAGACAAATGCGACTCGAAAATGCAAATGCATCGTAGTTTTTGGAAAATGTTGTGCAATACTTCGGTCTCCCCTAATTCTTGGTTGCGCTTGTGTCACGACGCATCAAATGCGTCAAACGCAAAGGCGAATGCGTCGAATGCGAATGCATATGCATCATAGAGCATTCGTTATTTGCCCTAGACACCTAGTTATGACACGCAAAACGAAAAAATTACAAAGAAAGGTGGGGGTACGTACCGTTGGCTCTGAGCCCTCTGACCGCTTGAATGTCCGCACGATCTCGCCGCGATGCTCTATCACTAGAATCACCATCGTCGCTACTATCCTTTTCACTCTAAGGTCTCAAAATTCGCAAGGTGAATAGTAAGAATGAATTAACTTTTCCCCCTTTATCAACCTATTTATAAAGTCAAAATGACATTTGTCAACTGGGTTATAACTGGAGGCTCATTTGACCAACTTTGACCACCTTGTTGGCTGTCTAAAACATGTCACAATTCAAAACCGATTGCGCCATTGTTTCTCTAGTCATCAAATTGAATTATTGGGACCCTTTACAAATTTTCTTGTCACCGACCCAAAATTTGAAAAATTTCCCGAGGGGGCATTGATACTCTACACTTTCACTGGGGCATGACTTTGACTTATTTTCTTTGTCACAATGCGACATACGATGTTATGACAAAGAGGGGCAAAATGTAGACACCTAAAAATGACCTAGGCCTGCAAGCTTCATTTTTACCACTTTCGTCCTACCATAATTGTAACATTTAATTATGTCCTTAGTCCACATTCGACTATTGATTAAATAATTCATAATTATTTAATTAATTCATGTCCTTTCATTCTTCATGATTATTAAATGAATAAATTTTATTTATTTATTAAATACGTCATTAATTGTCTAGGTCTTCCCTTAATTAAATAAATTTCTTAATTTATTTAATTACCTTTCTGCATTTATTTCTTACTGATTATTAAATAAATTTTATTTATTTATTTAATATGTCACTAATTGTCATAATTAAATAAATTGATTAATTTATTTAATTAGTCTTATCTGCTAAATTAAATAATTAAATTTAATTATTTAATTGCCAAATTTGATATTCCTCTCGTTTTAAATAAATTAAATTATTTAAAATGTCATCTCATTCTTAACTGTTGGCTCATTTTGGTAAATAATCTGAAAATTGATTATTTATTATTTCATAAATTCTACATTTGGAATTAATTTAATTCCAAGTTGGTAACTTTCCTCCAGAAATCAAGTGATCGGGCAGATAGTTGATCTTTCCAAATTTGATCTTCAGTCTGGTCTTTATCCTCTTCATTTTCGAAAATCTTTATTTTCAAATTAATTTCCTCATTTATTCTCCACCGCCGATTCGATCTCCTTAGATGGCATCTTGACCGCTCGATTAATTATTTTTCCCTAACCCTAATTAGGGATTATCAGATTTAATCTGGGCCTCTCATTTTAGGTCTTAGTCAGAAGTCAATCTCACCCATCCATTCAAAATGGCATTTTCTATAAAATGCCATTTTTCTCTCGTTTTTCGATTACACAGAGATATTACATAGAGACGCATTAGATACTTACACACTTGCACACTTAGATTTTTCATAGCAATTGCAACAATTATTCACACATTTCATTAAGTTTGGCATTTTTAGGTATAGACATTCTTAGTCATTTAGGCATAGGCATTAGACTTTGATCAAATCCTTCAAAGCTTGGTGTAGTACTTCGTCAAGGATTGCTCGCACGTCGAATCTGAGGGAAACACGTCAACCAGCAAGGTAGAAGGTACTATGGAGGTAATCATGGAAAATTCGAGAAACAGGTATAATTGTTTTATTGTTTAATTTCCTTTGTACTCGATAGGTCTTTGGGTTTATTTTATATACTTTATTGATTGATAATATAATCCAGAATTTACCCTTAGTTACACAAGGATATAGCCATTAGGCATAATGTTGACTTTATGCATACTAAGAAAAATATAGCCTATGCTATTATAGAAACTCTTTTTGGTGCTTTGGATTCTATTTCATCACGTGAAGACTTTCGACAACTAAAGATTTGTTGAAATATTTGGGTTGAAAAATATGATGATGAAAAATATAGAAAACTTAGTGCTCCTTATGTTTGGACAAAGGAACAGCGTGCACAATTCTTACAGTTGATGTCTCAGACTTGCTTTCCCACTACATATGTAAGTAGTAGTATTAGAAGCCAAAATGACATTAATGGATTAAGAGGCCTCAAGACCCATGACTATCATGTCATAATGGAGAATATTTTACCTATTGTGGTAAATATATTAAGTTTGGCAAAGGGGCCAAGATTGGCGGTTATAAGGTTGGGCCTAATATTAAAGAGAATGAGTTTACATGTAGTACATCCTTCGAACATTGATAGTTTGAGGGAGGAGGTTGTTGAAGTCCTATTTCTATTGGAATGAGAATTTCAACCAACAATCTTAACATTTATATGCATATTTTGATACATCTACAATATGAACTAAAGCATTGTGGCCCAATAAGAACAAGATGGATGTATCCTATAGAACGATATATGAAGGTTTTGAAAAAATTGTTCGTACTAGGGAAAAACCAAAAGGAAACATGTCTAAGAGATATTCAATGCAAGAGGCCATGGGATTTTGCACAAAATATATGAAGGATTAAATTCAAAATGTCAATCGACGTGTATGGGACGATGATGAAGAAGAGACAGTTGTTGGAAAAGTATTAGAAGACAATGGATGTTGCTTCAAGCTATCACATTAAGAAAGAAGAGTGATACATTCCTATATTCTTCAAAACACATCTTCATTTGATAAGTGACGTAGGTAAAAATAATTTTACACAATAATTTATTTACTCAATTACATTTACACATTTATATTATTAATCTTACTATTTATACATTAATATTCTATGTAGAAAATATGAAGAAGACAATCGAGCTTGGATGCAACATTGACCTCAAAAGTGTAGACGTCATGCTGATTTGATTAGAGGTGATTCTTTTCCAAAATTTGAAGAATAGATTGCTAATGTAGTAAGTGATGCAAAAGAAGAAGATCGAGATATAACAATAGAGCAAAGTGATCTTTCACAATCTCCACATTTTAGTGGAATTTGGGCCTATGGTAGTCATTTAAGAGTGGAAGAAAAAGACAAAGGAAATACAAATTGTGATTGTGTTGTTAGTGTTGAATTTCTTCACAAAACTGAGAAGAAATTTTATGTTGGATTCATCCAAGAAATTATTCTAGTGGACTATAGTGAAAATAGTCCTATATTATTAAAATGTAAGTGGATCCAACCATCTGCAGTAAAATTTTATGAGTATGGATTTGTATGCGCAAATACAAGGCAATTTTTATTAGAGACGGATGAGTCATATGTTTCCCCTCTTCAAATTAACCAATAATTTATAATTGATGATGTAAGAAGCCCGTGATGGTCATATGTCATCCAAATAGAGTCTCGTTCAAAAAAAAAATTCATGGAAGTTGTTGATATAATGCTTGATGAGCAATATGTTAATTTACAAGAAACATTTGAAGAAGTGGATGAAGACGATGATGGAGTGTTTGAAGAAGACATTTTTATTACCAATGAAGAGATTGGGAGAGAGAATGCATTTCATTTCATAGATGAGGATAAGAAAATCAAGTAGATGCAGACACGAATGATCAGGATTTTGATCTTGCTGGCAATGCAAATGATTATGATGATGTTTTTTCACTTTAAGAGGTTATCTTGTCACCTAAACTTTGGTTATATGTATGGTGTAATTTATTATTGAATGTAATAAAGATCTAAGTATAGGTATGCTTATTCACTGTTGTTTTACTGATACATTTCTGAATGTAATCATCATTATTATGTTGGTACATTGTATACAAAACCTGAGATGTTCATTGTTGATTTGAAGTGAATTTAAAGTTAGGTTCAATCATTCTTCTTAGTTTTCTTACTTTGGTTAAAAATTTGAAATTAATTTTGTTTAGTTAGAATATAATTTCTTGTATGTCCTATATGTTTTCTAGATGCAAACATATAATGAAAATCTATGATTTAATAATACATATAGATATCTTAACATTAGGTGAACTAAGCCTCCTCATTACAAACAAAGAAATGATCTCTTAGAATTGGCTAACACTGAAAACTAAAACTGAGATACTACAAAATTAGAAAATTGTCCAATCTTTTCAATAAAATGATATCTAAAATACTGCATTCATAATAAAATCTAATACCGTACTACCACAACAGTCAATAGAGGTATGTGCGAGATGGAGAGACATATAGGTCAATGTAAAAATTCTCACCACAATACCACAACAACCAAATATGAATATCGCAGGGTGGCGGTGAGAATATGTTAACAACTAAAGTAAACCGCAGCCCCACAAGGGGTAAACAGTGACACTACGGTATGGAAGTGAACAATCACTCAACCACTAGAATTAACCTGTTGTCCCACAGGAGTCCAAAGGGGTGTGCACGGGGTGGTGGTACTACTAACCCTACCATACCGCTACCCCACAATGGTCTTGATACGACAGAGCAATATGGCGGTGAACAGTCACTCAACTGCTAGAATTAACCCATCATTTCGCAAGAGTTTAAAGGGGTGTGCACGGGGTGGCAGTACTACTAATGCTACCCTGTAGTGGTCTTGAAATGATAGAGCGGTACTACGGTACAAGCTGTCAAAGCATTTAATGATTACACCGTTCGATTTCCCAAGATCAAAGGCATGTATTCAAACTCGAAATATGCGCATATTTTGAAATATTTTGCACGAATTGACATTAATAGTGAGGTGACCAAGCTCAGCAGAAAATTTTACTTGGGACTCGATGACATTTTGGAAATCATTCACACAGCTCAGTGTACCGGAGGCAAGGGAGTTCAAGTGGGAAGACTCTGCAGCTATTATTTTACCAGGTAAGTTCACAAAAACCCTCTATAGCAAATGTATTAGAACTAAATTTGCTTCTACAAGTAGACACTCAAAGAAATCAAGTAGGAGTAAATTCTTCATCATGCCACCCAAAAGAAGTCAACTTGCAAGTAAAAAGAAAGAGTTCACAGTTTATAAAAGAGAGAAGAGATCCCTACAACAATACATTTAAGATGTGTTACCTAATTCTGTAAACAAAGGATTCAAAAAGGTGTTTAGAGATAAAGCCCATGGATGTAGAGACCCAATTATCCCTATCTCAGGGTGGGACCTATTTTGGTGCTTCTATGAAAAAAGGGATGACAAGATTCCAGTTTTGAATCCTTGGACCTTAGATTTGGCCAAACTGATAGTCCCAAATTTCTTCGTAGATGTTGAGTGTATTAAATTATTGGCACAATATTATAACCCAGCTACTAGGACTATAAGAATTCCAGATGGTTCACCATTAGTGGTGTTGACTAAAGAAGAAATTATAGAGTGTTTTATGTTAAACAAGCAAGCTATCACTGAGATCGACTTGGACAGAAGTGAGGAGGATTGTAGGAGATTGAGAAAAACCTACATGAGTGATGAACTTCCTTTACACATGAAAAGGGGTGTAAACAATAGGAGGATACATATCTCCCCCTACCAAATTGAGCCATTTTCAATAGAAGACTTCCAAGTATATTTCAAAAGAACTTATTTTTCTTTGTGCCATGTGCATGGAATAGATGTTGAAGAGAGGATGCCAACCTATCTCATGATGATAGCAATGAAGATACAAAATCCTGAAGTCAACATTGAGTATGACTTTGCTGTTGAAATTGAGAAAGGGCTACATGAGGTATTTTTGCAAGTAAGAGAGAACATAGCTCCAATCACTTTCAGGAAATACTCTCTTCTATGTCATTTAATATTGTACCAAAACATAAATAGATGAACTAAAAGAATGTGTTTGGGAATGAATGATGATGAAGGAAATAGGTTGCATGTACAAAACTAATGTTACATCTAGGATAGTAGATGTAAAAAAATAGTGATTATGTAATATTTCATGATGACTTAGTAATAAAGGTCATGGCCAGTCCTGGTCATATTTCACAAAGATTTCCTAATAAAATCATGCAAGTATTAAGACCTTTAGCATTGAAGCCAGAGTAGGGACACACTCACAATTTTGATGAATGGTTCTTCTTAGCAAACCAAACAATAATCAGGGTCTATGGGTGTCCTCAAGCCCCATATTTTTTACCTAAATTTGTTTCTATTCAAATTGTATTTTTAGAATTTATGTGGAAAATGTTATGGATGGAGTAGGATGTTATGAAAATACAAAAAGGGGGACATTCCTCCCTGACCTAACTGAATGTGAGGGGCTATCCCTAGGGTCTGACACTCTTGAAGAATTGCAGAACTATTTGAAGATGAGGTATTCATTGAATTCATGAGGAGAAAGGGTATGTGATCTTGAAGGGCGTGTTAATTTTATAAAGCATAAAATTCTCACTAAAGTTGGGATTACCCATGTAATGGATTACGAAGAAGATGTAATAAGAAATTGGTTTACACCTGATGAAGCTTTTTAGAGGAAGAGGAAGTGGGAAATCATAAATAGGCTTGAGGAGGAGAAGAAGAAAAGGGACACTGGATTCCAAGGATTCTATGTTAAAGAAGGTGATCCTATCAAAAGGATGAACTTAATAATTGACAACTTTGAAAGATTATATGTTGAACCAGAAAAGAAACCTGAGGGTAAGTCTTCAAAACCCTCCAAGCTGCCCATCAAACCAAGTGGTATTGTAATCCCAAAGCCCCTACCAGACATTGCCACAATACAATCAGAAGCATCTCCTGAGCAACCAAGTCTTAAAAGGAAGAAGACACATGGAGTGGCCCCCTTAGTGGCATATGAAATAAGTGGAGTAGGGGATACTAAAGAGATAGCCAATGTAATTTTGAATTTTAAAGATGATGAAGTTGATCAGCCATCGCCTAAGCTTGCAACTGATGCTCACAAACCAAAAGAAAGAGTGGATGTACATGGGCATAATGATTAAGAAGTGCATGATGATGAAAGGGTGATTGTTTCCCTTAGATTTATTGAAGATGATGAATTTATTCGAACTCTTGAGTTTAAGGATTTTTGGTTTAAGATGAAAATGAAATAATTTGAGGAGAACTCCAAATTAATAAGATGGGCACTGAGGGGTCACAGCATGACTAGATTGTTGCCCAGACTTTTCAAGAACTCAAGATTAATTAAATTACTATTAGCCCCCAAGAAGCAAGAAAAATGATCTTAGAAAGCAATATACTAATTATTCCTAGGATGGAGTTAAAAAATATATTCTTACTGGATCAAGTAAGAAGCCAAGAAGATCCCATGGTGGTTTCTGAATTCAATTTAGATGAGGGAATGAGTGGCGCAGGTTACAATCCAAGACTTGAAACCATAGCCTTTTGGACAAAGCAAAAAAGAACAAAAAAACCAAGATTGCTTGATGTTGTAAAAGAAATGAGAGGGATTGCCATGGTAAATACACTTTAAGACACATTAGCATTGGAGGCAGCTACTATGACAATGCACTCATCAATGTTTACTAGGGATGTGGTTAAAGCTATGGAGCTTAAATTGGTAGAATATGAGAAAGCACAGATTGATCTAAATGATGAAGTGAATAGGTTATTCATAGAAAATGTGAAATTGAAAGAGTATTTGAAGGGAGCAGGTCCTTCCCAAAGCACAAAATTAATAGTATACCAGCCCCCTGCCATCCATACTAATACAGGTGCAATCACTATTAAACAAGTAAATGTGCTAAAACAAGAAATTGAGAAATTGAAAAAGACTAATAAAGAAACAAAGGAAAGAGAAAAGAGAGAAACCCTCAAGGTATTGGAATAGATCTTAGAGCATAGGGTTAAACTAATTGTGGAAAAATTGGAAAATGTGTATGAATGTTATGTCTCCTTGTCACAAAAAATTAATTAGATAAAGGCCCATGTACCTATATTGGACCCCTTATTCAAGAAATGGCAACCTGTACATCACACCTTAACGACTTTGTGCAGAATTTTACAAAGGAGTGTTAAGGCGTGCTCGTAGCTTTAAAGCCTACTAAGCAAATGGTCTGAATTTTCACAGATGAATTTCAATACATATTTGTAGAAGAGAAAAAAAATCAAGGAAAGAATGGATTCATTTCACACACTAAAGCATCGATTCATGCCTAAGATACTAACTGAAAGGCTCCAAGGATTGGATAGATGAGTTTAGCAAAATTGTTCCCAACTGCCTCACTAATTTATAGAAGGATGGTGAGATAAATCTTCACCGCCTCAATTTAACCTTGGATGGAATAATTGCAATGGATGTTGGATACACAAAATTCATCATGAATGGAAAAGCATTATTAGATAGCAGATGGAAGAGTCACTTGGCCAACAAAAAAAAAATCCAAGAGTACAAATGGCCTCATGATTACACAGTGTACCAATGGGAGCAGACATATCTAGCTCCCCCAAAAGAATAGGCCTTGTAATGAAGTACCAATCCTTGTAGATACTATCATGGAGAGAGGACCTTTCCAAATTTGAATGATCACGGATACCTTACGATGAGTAATGGAATTTTTTATCTTGCGAGTGCTCTGGAATTCAACATCTGATCATTTCTCCTCAAATCCCATCTTTCATTGCTTTTATGTAATCCTATGTAAACAATGATAATTAAGAATTTTTTATTTATGTTACAAAGTGGGTAACTGAAAAGACACTTTTTGACATGTCGGTCAAGACAAAATTTTGAAACGTATTGTAAAATCTTTGTGAAGATCAATAGAATGGAGTTATAATTGGTGGCCGAATTCTGGTTTCAATTGTTTGTTGAAGTGAATTAATGAATGTTATCTTGATGTCTCTAGTTTGATCTTTCCTTGTTATTTAAATCAATATATCAAGGGTATATTTGGTTTATCAAAACACATTTTCTATCAAACAATTCATTTTATACTACATTTTGGTGTCAAATCTTTGGTAGTTATGGTTAGTCTCATTACATTCAAATTTTGAATTTTGGGAAATTATATACAATAAATAGATTGATGGTTGTTTGGATAGTGAAATTAGCTCTCTTAGAAATTAACTGAAATATCTTGTCTTGAAATATCTAGAAGGATTATTTTAAGTAAAGAGGATATTAAGGAAGTTGCTAAACAATTAATATATATCATTTGTTGTTTGTGAAGGAGAATCCCATGAGATCCAATATGTCAGTGGATCAATATCTGGTTTCTTAAGTAAAGATGATGTCACAGTTGGGAAACTTGTTGTGAAACATCAAGTTAGTAATTTTTGGATGTTAAGGCTTCCTAGTTGGATATCAAAGATCTTTTCTCATCAACTTAATTTGGAATTTATGTATAAATGGATTCTTTCATGGTGTGGGTCTTTACTGAGACAACACATGAACCAGGGTTGACATTTTTGTTGTCCAAATTTGATGGCATTCTTAGGCTTAGTTTCTAGGAATTTTTTGTTGATAATGTTGTTCTAGTCTGGTTAGTGTTGATAGCCTTCATTCTATAGTGTCAACTTTATTCTATAATCTGAGCGTATCACATTGCTTAAATTTTGAACAAGGTTCTAAAATCAAGGGTTCAATATGCATATTTCAGGCCTATGTTGAACACTCTCTTTAAGTCATTTGTTGACAAGGCTACAGTTTTTTAATTGATTTATCTTTCTGCTATGTTTGGACTTAATTTTTTAAACTTGCGATATACAATGCACTTTTATTCTTTCTGAATTGAGACTAATAGTAATTTTGTTGGTTGTATTGAGGCACAACTTCATTCATGGTGGAAAAGGCAACACCCTGTTGCTCATATCAGATGGAACGTTGCATTAAAAGGAGGAAAGATTCTAGTTGGGTTATTGTTGACTGCATTGAAGGAGAGAGTTTCATATATGGGACACAATCAACACTCTCCTTCTTGGATTCTACACATTACAACTTTCTCTAGGAAGATTTCCCATGTTGTAGAAGTTCTAAGAGATGAAAGGGGCATGTACTCACATTGAAGGTCTCTAAGCATGTGTTTCCATCATTGCAGAAGTTTTTTGGAGAAGTTTCTTTCTTGCAGTCATTTTTGTGCAATATTGTAACTTGGATTTTTAGTTTTGTGATTGAAACAAAAATTGTAATACTTTATTTCTAAGTTGTAACTAGAACACCTTTCTTTTATTAATAAAGTTCACTGATTTTTCCTTCTCAATGGCTATCTTATTGTGTTCAATTGATGATTGATGTGTATTTCTGTGTTTTATATTTAAATCCTCAAATATCGGTTAATTAAAATGACTAAATATACTACTAATTGACATTAATTAATAATTAAATTGACTAAATATACTACTAATTAACAGAAATCAATGAATAGTGAATAAATATGACTAGATATATGACCAGTGAAATCAATGAATAAAAATGACTAAATATGCTACCAAATTGATTAAAATTAATGACTAAATACACTACCAATGCACAAAAATCAGTGAATAAAAATGACTAAATAAGTGAACAGTTAACAACAATCAATGACTAAATATATCAATGAATAAAAAAATGACTAAGTGATTAGATTACAACAATCAATGACTAAATCAATAACTAAATAAGTGACCAGTTAAATATATCAGTGAATAAAAAATGACTAAATAAATGACCAGATTACATCAATCAATGAATAAATCAACAACTAAATATATAAGTGAATAAAAAATAACTAAATAAGTGACCAGATTACAACAATTAATGACTAAATCAACGACTAAATATACTACCAAATCGATCAATCAAAACAACCAATAAATAACTAAAAATGGTTTAGTCTTCAATTTGATCGCATTATAAATGACTGGCAATAAACTACTAATGGTCACGTGACCAATTTCAGTCATTTATAAGAAGTTTTTAGTAGTTTTTTCAAATTTTTATTGTTGTTTCTGTAATAGTGTTCAGAGTTATCTTCGTTATTCTTTGGATTATGTTCTTGACATGGATCGAGTTCAAAGAGTGGATTATTTGTAAAGGGATTTTGTGTTGCAAGTATGAGTAGATTGGTGTTTTAATTGATGTTAACAAGCTTGTGTTGTCATTGGTATCAATTGTATAAGGAGGAAGAAGATCATTATTGGGGGAGATTGTTGTAAGAGTATGTTAGTGTTATTTATGCTTTGATTAGTTGCATTATGTTGTCATTAGTAAGCTATTGGTGTCAACCTCTAGTGTTGCTTTGATAAGATTTTTTCTATGGTTAAGGAAGCAATCAAGATGATGAGGATGTCTTTGGTGCTTGATTTTCAAGTGCTTTTGAGAAAAAAATGATAAAAAGAGGAAACAATGTGTTGTGCAGTGTTGTTCTGGGTTGCAGAGTAGTGTTCTGGTGTTGCTCTACATTTCTTCTAGGTTGAAGATCTACCTATGCACTTCGAATATGTTGATCAGAGGTGTTCAGAGGTGTTGTATTCAAAATTTGATGTGTTGGATCGTTGTACAAAAGAAGTTGTGTTCAATAGTATGTGAACAGTATATTGCAAAGGCGTCTGAGATAAATCTTTGTGTTTCGTGTTTCTCCATAGTTTAGTTTCAAGTTTTATGGATATGAAGGTATGTTGATGGTGTTGGTATCTTCCTTCAGTCAAAGGTGTTCAATGTTTGGTGTTTTAGAAGATGGTTTCTTAAGTAACATTGTACGAAAAAGTTGTTTGAGTGTACTAGGTGTGTACATTTCTCAGGTGGAAGTTGTTGCAAAGGATTCCAGGTTATGTTCAAGTGAAATTTGTTGTTCGTGAGGTGTTATTGAATTAAAGGAAGTGTTTACTTAAAATGTTAATGGTGTTTACATGGGTAACAACTGACCTTGGTGTTTACACTAATTGTGGTGGATATTTATTATTTGTAGAAGTATGTTGTAGCATGGTGTTATAGTTTTGGGTCCCAAATAAGAAATGTTGTGGTTTGTGTAGACACCTAAAAATGACCTAGGCCTGCAAACTTCATTTTTACCACTTTTGTCCTAGCATAATTATGACATTTAATTATGTCTTTGGTCCACATTCAACTATTGATTAAATAATTCATAATTATTTAATTAATTCATGTCCATTTGTTCTTCATGATTATTAAATAAATAAATTTCATTTATTTATTAAATACGTCAATAATTGTCTAAGTCTTCCCTTAATTAAATAAATTTCTTAATTTATTTAATTTCCTTTCTTCATTAATGCTTCCTGATTATTAAATAAATGAATTTCATTTATTTATTTGATATGTCACTAATTGTCACAATTAAATAAATTTATTAATTTATTTAATTATTCAGTCTTATCTTCCAAATTAAATAATTAAAATAATTATTTAATTACTAATTTCACTTTTCTCTCATTTTAAATAAATAAAAATATTTAAAATGATTTCATTTTATTAACTTTCACTCTTTTTAGTAAATAATCCGAAAAAGATTATTTACTTGTCACACAAAATCATCATTTTGAATTAATTAAATTCAAAAAGATACTAATCTTCCAAAAATCAAGTAATCGGGCAGATTCTTGATTTTCCAAATCTGATCTTCAATTCAAATCTTATCTTCTTGATTTTTTGAATCTCGCAAATCAGACAATCTTATCTTCTTGATTTTTCGAAAATCTTTATTTCTTAAATTAATTTCCTCATTTATTCTCCACCGTCGATCCGATTATCTGAGACATTATTCTGACTGTTTGATTAAGGATTTTTCCCTAACCCTAATTAGGGATTCTTAGATTTAATCAGGACCTCTCGTTCTAGGTCTTTCTTAGAATTCAATCTCATCCGTCCACTCAAAATTGTGTTTTCTATAAAAGACAATTTTGCTCATAATTTCGGGACCTGACTTCATTTTTAATATAGGCATTATAGTCATTTGTCATTAGTAGTCATTATTTTCATTTTATCATATCGTTATAGACATAGGCATAATTTTATCAAATCCTTCAACATTTGCATAGGACTTTGGCATTATTATAGGTTGCTCAAGCTGAAATCTGAGGGCCTCATTGATTTGCTGCAAACTAGAAGGTGTAACAAAGGTGAACGATGGAAGATGAAGATTTCTGGTAACATTGTTCCTTTTATTTTCATTTTATTTCCTTTGTGCTTTGTTATTTCATTGGATTTTTTATGTTTATTGATCTAACAATCTAACAATCTAATTTTCCATTGATTACATTTGGTGAACCCGACATATTGTAGAAAAAAAATTGTGGGTTTTCTTGTTTGTTTTCACTGTTTTACAGGTTACAGCCAAAAACTCTTACGAAATCCCGTCACCTTCTTTTGAGCACAGAAAAATGGGAAAATAGAATCGTTTAAAACGTTTTCTGAGTTTTGTAGATCTCAGTCTCAGCTTTCCAGAACTTAAAACGGTTTGAAATTTTATTAAGATATGAGAAAGTTATGGCTATTTTAGTGATTGCAGTTTCTAAGTTTTAACTGTTAAAACCCGCGTTTCCTTTTGTCTATAACATTTTTTTGTGCAGAATTGTGGAAAACGTTTTCTGGGTTTTGAAGGTCTATCATTTAGCTTTCCATGGATATCTACGCTTTAAATTTTTGTTAAGTTTTGAGCAAGTTATCGCTGTTTTAATTTGCTGCTATCATTAATTTTTTATTTTTTATTTTTTTTGTTACTAATTAGGATTTGCAGCTTGTTGGCGGTTACTTTCCGTGGGTTGAAAACAAACACTAAAACTACTAACGGATTTTATTATAGGTTCGATTGTCAAAGACCAAACATCAAAACAATGTGCTTGCGTTTTTAGTAGTGTAACACACATTTTATTTTGGTGCAATTAAAATGAACCTCTGTTTGATCATGTTTGAATGTGTTTGCAAAACAGTAGGCGAGTATGCTCTCACCTTGTGAAAACTCGGTGATCAGAAAGTCAGACCCGTTTTTATCTGTTTTTACCCTTCACGATTTGGTATATCGGAGTATCGTCTCCCCTTGCGCACTTGTGTAATCCTAGGTGTAAAAGAAACAGTTACTAACTCTAGAACTTGGGCCTGTTCTGGTGGGAAAAAGTACTCACCCCAGGATGACTCAGACCGGTAGCACCCTGACACCGAGGGACTTCCAGCTGGTATATAAAAGTGGGTTCTTGGGGAAAACCCAAGAATCATGAGTGTGGTTCCGACGAGATGGATCCGAAAGGGGACTCTCGCCGCATGGATCATGCCCCATGAACGGAATGCCCGAATTAAATACCCCTTGTTTTAGTGTCCAACCGTTCTTTGGCCTTTGCTTGGTATAGTGCAGGGTACAGTATCATGCCCGAAGACACTCACTACTGATCCCCTTGAGTAGAGATAGCAGTTCTTGGGAAGTCACTACCCAAGAATTTGAATTTGGTGTGCTCGAATGACATTAATGAGCCGTGGAGGGGAGCCAATGCCACCAAAATTCTAAGCTATCCGCTCTCGAGAAGGAAAGGTGTTTATCACCAATTCGAGGTATATCGGTGGGCTATACCAAGTATACAAACCCTTGGCCTATTGGCCTTTTAGGATTGTACTTGTCTCATGTGTGCTTGCTTACACCAAAACATCATGTTTGCCAAGTGTTTTCTAGATTTTCAAACAATATACACAACATTCACAAATCTGGACACAAATAATTGACCTTAGACAACTCAGACTTTTCAGCAAAACATCAAAAAACAATCTCAGTCCCCATTTTGAACTTAGACTTTGCATTGTTCATCTTAGTCATCATTTTGAACCTAGACTTGGCATTTATAACATTAAGTCCTTAGTCAAACATCATCATCTTAGTCCTCATATTGGCCTTGACAACCTTGTCATCTTCCATTAATCATTTCCTTGGGAAAACGTCATCATCATCTTGCATTGTCATCCTTTATTCCAAAATACAAAAAAAATTAGTGGCATAACTTGTCATCTTAGTCTTCATTGCCCTTTGCCATTAGTCATTTTCTTTAGATAACATTGTCATATTGCATCCCTTATTGTCAAAAATCCGAAAACATAGTCTTGCATTGTCATCCTTTATCCAAAAAATCCGAAAAACATAGGCTATTGTCATCCTTGCATTTACTTGTCATTCTCATCGTCCTCATTTGAGCAAATCCCTTTTATGGTTGAGACTAGGCTTCAAAGACAACAATGACAAATTGCAAACTTTGAACAAGATTCCAATCCCAACATCGACAATAACACTTATGACACGAACAAACATTGGACCTTTTCTGACCCATTTCACAACATGAACATTCAATCTTCCATAAACATGCCATCTTCATCACGAAATCCTTTTGAACCATTCATACAAAGAGACCAAAATGGACGAGTATATGTCAAAGACTTAGAAGCTGCAGCACAAAATCCTGATATAGTCTCCTTTGTAAAAAAATCAATCTTACGTGACCCTCAAAGGTATCTAGCCATGCTTTTGGATCAAGGGGCTAAGTTACCACAAGGCTTTGACATAAATACTTTGCCACCTCCATCCGTCTACCCTCACCATCAACAGTTGCTTGACATAAATCCTACCAGTAATTCGCAACAAACGTCCACTTATCACCCTTATCCTAACCTTGACAAGGGAAGCCAACTATCCACTAGTCCATTCCAAACCTCCATGTCATATTCTGACCCTTCACCTATCAATCCTGTCCAAGTCTACATGCCTTATCAACCATCTACCAACTCAGGTCAAGTCCTCACATCATACCATATCGATCTCGTCCAACTCTCCAAGTCCTATTTTAGTCAACCTTACACTAATCCAGCTCAAGACTCCATGGCATATCCGGTTGAAGTCCCCATGTCACATCCTATGACGTCACATCCTAATCCAGTCCAAGACTCCATGTCATATCCGGTCCAAGTCTCCACATCATACCCTTGTCCTTCACATACTAGTCCAATGCAAGTACCCATGTCCTATCCTAGTCCTTCACATACTAGTCATGTCCAAGTCCCCACGTCCTATCCTAGTCCGTCATTCATTAATCCTTTTCAAGTCATCCCCTCACAAGCCGCACCTAGTCATGAAAATTCTATCATAGTCCAAAGTCAAATCCCATTTAATAAACTTGAGGATACATGTCAAAATGAAATCCCAAAGCATGACATTATAACGTCACCCTCATGTCAAGAACAAGGTAGTCCATCCCATGACCCTATTTTCGACAACACCATCTTTGACCAAGACCCTACCATTGACCAAGAAATCCAAATCCATGACAACCCCATCTTGGACCAAGACCCTACCATGGACAAAGAAATCCAAAATGATCCACTCCTTGACCTTTATGCCATTCATGATCAAACACTTGCTGACCTTATAAAGGCCTCGACTATTGACACTTCCCACGATGAGACACTTGCCTTCATGGGACACATAGACGATATTCCTCCAAAAAAAGAGTCTTCCACTATGGACATATTTGCACATGATCAAGTTATAGCTAAAATCATTGGACTCTATGACACTAAACATAATGATGGCTTCAAAATTGCCTTGGAAGCACCAACAGAATCATCTGAACCTGACATGTCACACGATCAGACCAAAGATATTAGTCAGGAATATGTCCAACATGACAATGAAGCTAAGACACTTTATCAACTAGGGTCATCTATCTTTGTCAGAGCAGGCTTTCTTGTAGACGAAAATATTACAAGTGACAGTATCCACAACTCTAATGATGGGTTAGCATCTTGCTTTCAAAACAACAAATACCCCATCGCTAACAGAATCTTTCAAAGCATGCAATATCAAGGCAAAGGACTAGGCATACACGAGCAAGGCATTCTAGAACCAATACAACTTCAAGCAAATTACAGACATCAAGGTCTTGGTTATTCCTCAGACAACAAATTAAATGATGTCAGTGGTACCTCCTTGATACTGGGAGCAACTTTGTCAAATACAAATGTCAAAATGGAATCCATGAGAAATCCTTATCATAAGATTGTTGCCGACACCCCGTCCACCCACACCATAAACCATCATTCCATCATAAATAAACCTTCCCTTTGGGACCAACAAAAACAAAAGTCTTACAAGTCAAAAGATCAAAATCAAATTTCAAAGACCATTGAATCAAACAAAAGGACAAGTGGACAAATGAAATTAAAATGGATCCCAAAGAAAGATGGATCAAACAAAGACACCAAGTCAAATACAAAAGTCAATCACAATGTGGAGCCACAAGACAAGAGGACTCCCACATACAACAAATGTCCACCTCCTTCAAAATGGTCATCAAGCAAGGCATCTAAAAGTGTTGGTTCCAAACACCATCCCTCCAAAATTCGTCATCCACCATCCCAAATTTGGAAAATAAAAAGTCATTCATCCAAATGTCCAAACAACTTTTCCACGTCTACCATCATTCTTCATAACCCTACATCTCGTCTAAAGTCCAAAAATCCTACGTCACAAATCCGTCACATCTTGGCAGCAACTCTTTACCACAAGGACTCTCATGGCACTCTATCGCGATGTGCGTATTCTGAAAAGGCCAACTCTAGTATCAAAAAGGACCACAATGACATCTATCAGTTGTATAAAAGCACTACGATCCTGACAAGACAACTACTTCAGATAGGACATTATTGGCATATCATGGCACCAGTCTCTACATCGGCACCGTCAATGGATTCAGAACAGTCAGTGGTCATCTAAAGCATCCAGGCTATCCACAATATCAAAAACATAAAAAAAAAAATCAAAAATTAAAAAATCATCACCCTGATGAAAACCTGGCAAACAGGGGTCTTGGTGACACCAAAAAAATAAAAAAAGTCAAGAAAATAGTAAAGAGAAAAACTTCATCCAATGGTGAAAACCTGGCAAACAGGCGCCCTAGATAAGTACCATGATGAAAACCTAGCAAACAGGCGTCATGTGTAAAATAAATCATCTATGTGGACTTTTACACTTGGGGGCAAGTCATCTCATTTTCCCATGCCTTCCTCATGACATTGACGTTCATCTAAGCCCTATCATTTCC
Source organism: Sequoia sempervirens (assembly GCA_007258455.2). Classification (NCBI taxonomy): domain Eukaryota; kingdom Viridiplantae; phylum Streptophyta; class Pinopsida; order Cupressales; family Cupressaceae; genus Sequoia; species Sequoia sempervirens. Next base: position 27,961,785 of record VDFB02193867.1, read on the forward strand.
ACACATTTTTCCCACTTACCTCGGTCTTGACATAAAAGTGACACACATAAATCATGCTTTGGGAAAACTCTTGACATGTCTATCCTTTGGTCATACACGATTCACGAAACATCATGTCATTGACTGTCATCATCTTATTGTCCTTATATGACATAGTCCTTGAAAATCATATGACAATTTCCTTAGTCTCATGTCTCCCGTCCTTTACCAAGGCCACCCCGTATCCTTTCATGTATGTCACCTATCTTGGCTTTCCCTTGTCAAAAGGTCTAAGGATAATCATCATCCCATCTAGTCCTAGACAAGTCATTCCAAATGCAATGAGTCTAATCTATACAAGCACATTATCCAAAACATTACTTGACTTTGTTCCTGGCCCGGCTATAGACCTCCATGCTTTCGTCACATTATCGTCATCGTCCTCACATTGTTTCGGGATGCGTCCTTCCCATGTCAAACAACGTTGTCATCACCTGTCAATTGGTATTCAGCTTGACTAGGGGCACAATCATGTTTGTCCTTGGATTCTCATGTGTAGACATCGATCATATGCATTTGTCACGATCCTCTTAAATGTCAAAATCCAAAAACATCAAAAAAAATCCTAAAAAAAGACAAAAACATTAGCAAAATGTCCTGAAAAAAGACCAAAACATCGCAAAATGTCCTGAAAAAAGACCTAAAAATCATAAAACGTCTTGAAGAAAAACACAAAAACATCCAAATCAATGTCAAAATCCTAAAAATGGAGTCAAATTCAGTTACATCTTGTCAAGTCAGTCATGTCAGTCAGTCCATTTCATTGTCGAACTACGAGGTCTTTGAGTGTATGACGTAGGCAAGGCCATCTATTGATGAGCCTCTGAGGCCGCACTAGGTCAGTCCATTAGGGTTCATGGCATCACACTGGCACACACGTCAAAAAATCTTCAAGACAACACAAATCTTTCCCAAACGAACGACACTTATCAAGCAAATATTTGGCAATCATTTACTGCAACATGACAAAACTCATTGGCACATATTATTATGACAATAGCGACATCTAGTCAAAACAAGTCAAAGTCAGTCAAAACAAGTCAAACTCAGTCAAAACAAGTCGAACTATCTGTCAACACAAGTCAAGTTATCGCAACCAGTCAAACTATCAACTCTTGGTTACCTTTCAGATGCGTCCTTCTAAAAAATAACCTCAGTCATTTATGCCTTAGGATGTGTCCTTCCTAGGCATTGTCCCTATCATTTGACATTTTCGAGGGATCCTTTTTGACACTTAAGGATCATTCCTCTTGACATCACCGTTCTTTCAAATGTGTCCTTCTGAAGAACAAAACTTTGACATTGGTGTTTTAGGATGTGTCATTCCTAGACATTGACATTATTCAGGATGTGTCCTTCTTGAATATGGAAAACTTCGACATTCATCATCTTGACATCATTAAAAATTGACATCCAGACACACTTGGAAAATACTTGGCATTTGTTTTTTTGCTTTTTATCATGTTACTAGCTTTTGAGCGAGATCCTGACACTAGGATTTAGAAAAGCAGCGACGTATCATGAAATTTGTCCTGTCTTTTGACAATCATGTTACTAGCTTTTCAGCGAGATCCTAACACTAGGATTTAGAAAAGCAGTGACGTATCATGAAGTTTGTCCTGTCTTTTGACAATCATGTTACTAGCTTTTCAGCGAGATCTTGACACCGGGATTTAGAAAAGCAGCGACGTATCATGAAGTTTGTCCTGTCTTTTAACAATCATGTTACTAGCTTTTCAGCGAGATCCTGACACCAGGATTTAGAAAAGCAGCGATGTATCATGAAGTTTGTCCTGTCTTTTGACAATCATGTTACTAGTTTTTCAGCGAGATCCTGACATTGAGATTTAGAGAAGCAGTGATGTATCATGACATTTGTTTTGTCTTTTGACACTCATGTTACTAGTTTCTCAGCGAGATCTCGACAAAAGGATTTAGAAAAACAACGACGTATCATGATAATGGCTTTATCTTTTGTTCTTTTAGGTAGTCATGTTGCTAGTTCCTCAAGGATGTCCTAGCAACAGGATTTAGACGAGCAATGACGTTTCATGATTTTTCCTTGTATTTTTCTGCTTGTGGATTGTCTTGACAAAAAGACTAGGGCAACTTCACCTTTAGTATGAGTTAGGACATTCCTTATCTGTGACTGTCTGTTTTTCAAGTGGATGACCTTGCACACCTTGGTCTACGTCATATCATGGTGTTTGTTGTCCATTTGTGTCATTTTTACCGCCCAATGATGATTAAGAGCAATAATAATTAGTCTTATGCTAAAGTTTTGAAGGATTTGGTCTAGGAACTAACATGCATCTTCTTTAGTCGTGTCATCTTCTCTCACCCATCTCATATAGGCATTGCATCCATATCTTTTGCACTAACATTTCTTTGTCTCTTCATATTCTAGTATTCTCATTAATTTCGAGAGCACACCCATGTTCTTGAAACCTGTCTGTCCTCTCGAGGGGGCATACCGCTACCCTCCTTGTCATTCTTCCTCATCTTATTTTGCACTGGGGCATATTTTTGACTTATTTTCTTTGTCACAATATGACATGCTACATTATGACAAAGAGGGGTAAAATGTAGACACCTAAAAATGACCTAGGCCTGCAAACTTCATTTTTACCACTTTCGTCCTAGCATAATTATGACATTTAATTATGTCCTTGGTCCACATTCAACTATTGATTAAATAATTCATAATTATTTAATTAATTCATGTCCATTTGTTCTTTATGATTATTAAATAAATAAATAAATTTATTTATTAAATACGTCAATAATTGTCTAAGTCTTCCCTTAATTAAATAAATTTCTTAATTTATTTAATTTCCTTTCTCCATTAATTCTTCGATTATTAAATAAATGAATTTCATTTATTTATTTGATATGTCACTAATTGTCACAATTAAATAAATTTATTAATTTATTTAATTATTCAGTCTTATCTTCCAAATTAAATAATTAAAAATAATTATTTAATTACTAATTTCACTTTTCTCTCATTTTAAATAAATGAAAATATTTAAAATGATTTCATTTTATTACTTTCACTCTTTTTATTAAATAATCTGAAAAAGATTATTTAGTTGTCACACAAAATCATCATTTTGAATTAATTAAATTAAAAATATTATTCTTCCAAAAATCAAGTAATCGGGCAGATTCTTGATTTTCCAAATCGAATTTTCAGTCCAAATCTTATCTTCTTGATTTTTCGAATCTCATGAATCAGGCAATCTTATCTTCTTGATTTTTCGAAAATCTTTATTTCTTTAATTAATTTCCTCATTTATTCTCCACCGTCAATCCGATTATCTGAGACATTATTCTGACCATTCGATTAAGGATTTTTCCCTAACCCTGATTAGGGATTCTCAGATTTAATCTGGACCTCTCATTCTAGGTCTTTCTTAGAATTCAATCTCATCTGTCCACTCAAAATTGTGTTTTCTATAAAAGACAATTTTGCTCATAATTTCGGGACCTGACTTCATTTTTAATATAGGCATTATAGTCATTTGTCATTAGTAGTCATTATTTTCATTTTATCATATCGTCATAGACATAGGCATAATTTTATCAAATCCTTCAACATTTGCATAGGACTTTGGCATTATTATAGGTTACTCAAGCTGAAATCTGAGGGCCTCATTGATTTGCTGCAAACTAAAAGGTGTAACAAAGGTGAACCATGGAAGATGAAGATTTCTGGTAACATTGTTCCTTTTATTTTCATTTTATTTCCTTTGTGCTTTGTTATTTCATTGGATTTTTGATGTTTATTGATCTAACAATCTAACAATCTAATTTTCCATTGATTACAATTTGCTTTCACTTCTATCTGCCACGGAAGTGTTTTGGTGCCGACCTAATTTGAATTTGCATGGTTGAGGTGCATAGCTGACCTTGGAGAATGCTTTCAAGGTTGAGGATGGTATAAATAAGAGCTGATTTGTTGAAGGATGATGAGATAGACAAGAAAGATGTGAATGATGCAAAGTGCATAGTATTAGAGTATGAATTTAAGAAGTACAGTGTGAGCTTTCATGTGTTAGATTGTTGGATGTATTGATCAGAAGGTGTCTAAAATTCTTAAGTTATGTTGCGAAGGTGTTGGTGATATTGTGGTGGATTTCTCTATTGCATTGAGATGGATTTTTGTGTGTAGCATTCTTCTCTATCTTCTTTTCTATTCTTGCAATGAGCCTTTTTGGCAGTGAGCCCTTTAGTAGTGAGCCCTATTGTATTCGATGTTGATATTACTTTATATTGTGAGCTAATCATCACCATGGTTTTTCCCATCTTGGGTTTTCCATGTAAATCTGGTGTTCCCTTGTGCATGGTGTTGATTTATTTTAGTTACTATTATTTTCTTTTCATGCAAAATCATCATAATAGATTAAGGGTTAATTAAGTTAATGTGGATATGAATATGTATGAGGGTTTTGAAGTTTTAAGGTACAACTGATTCACCCCCCCTCTCAGTTGTCCTATGCATTCAACAATTGGTATTAGAGCAAGGTTCCTTGGAAGAAAGCTTAACCACTTGAGGTAGATCTATGATGGCACACAAGAAAGAGATCCCTATATTTGATGGAATGGATTATGCATTTTTTAAGACAAAGATGGAAAGCTTTCTAGTTTACCTTGGATATGATGTTTGAAAGTCTATTAAGGATGGATACACTGAGCCTACAAATGGTCCAAGTACTGTTGATGAGATCAAGGCCTATGAAACCAATAGTAAAGAAAGGTATGCTCTCTTAAATAGTGATACAAATTCTAGATTGGTGAAAGTGATGAGTATGAAAACTACTAAAGTTATGGATTTAAAAATCCTGAAAGCTCCCTCTGAGTTGATATTGTCAGTTTTGCATTAGCCCCAACCTACGCTTCATATGTTTGAATATGTGAGGGCCCCCTCTTGTAGCACCTTCATATGCTTGTGCCATATGTCAGTTGTGCACGCCTTTGAGAATCCTCTCTCCTTTGTTTCTCCTCCAAGCTCCGCCCATGTGCCACGTTGCATCCTATTGCAAGCACCTTTTGGCAGACCCCACAATCAAAGATTTAAATGCAGATTGCACCACGTGTCATATCCATGGGGATTTTGATCGCAAGGTAAGGATGAAAGAGTATGAAGCCCTATCGCTATGCCACGTGTCCTAACCAACTCTGTGGGCGGGTGACACATGTCATCTAGAGATTTCTACTGATTTCGCTTTCAAATTGAATTCATCATTTGCAAGAGGGCGCACTTGGTTCGAGCTAACAGAATGCCATTTTAGTTAGAATGAATCATTGTGATGAATGGCATGTCCCGTACCAGGGGAATCTTTTCTATTATTAGCTCTCAGGCGGTGGAAGGATCTATATATGTTGCTTTGACTCTCTGAAAAAGGGTTTGAAAATACAAAGAAAAAGTGTTGAAAGATTGTAGGCCTTTGTATTATTTTTAATTATTGTATTAAGACTCATAGATTCTGCCAATTTGTTCGGCCTCTTTGTTTCTTATTTAATTGATAGACATTATACTGTGTTGTTTGTTGTACTGAGTAGTTTATCTACAAGACTTCCATAATTTTAATATAAATTTGTTGATTCAGATCATGTCATGAACTCTTCTTGTTCAATGAATGTATATGGAATTTATGTTATTTGATGGACTTCTTTGGTTTTTCATCTATGCTTTATGTTATTTCCGAACATGTAGATTGCTAAACAGGCCCTCAAATCTCATCTGAAAGGAAGATTTCTCGTGCTTATATACTTAAATCTTAGCACATCATCTTAGGTTAGATTTTATTTTAATATATTTGCTTCCTTTTCCATTTTCAACCCCCTAGTACATGGAAGAGCCGACTTCTTTAAAACTTGGAGGTTACTCAGTTTAGCGCAATTGGTCCCCTCCATTAACCGAGTTTCCCATAAGGCTATTTTCCTAGTAATTTTAGGAATCAACAATTATTTTTCTGGCATTCCCGGTGGGACTATGTTTGTATGTATTTGAATTTAAAGTGGGTGTATGAGCCATAGACCTGTTACTAGATCCTAGAAAGTGAATAACCCTAGCCTGCTAGTACCACCATTGGTAATAGTATAAGCAAGAACCCATCTAGTGAACATCTCAACCCCTCCTTCGGTCCCATTACCAATGGCTAACATAAATTTTGTAGCATGGGACACCAAAAGCCCTCTCATAGCACTAGTAGCACTTCCCGTTTGGGCTCCTGTCCCAACGTCAGCTTTAAAAGCTTTACCAAAATTCACTGCTAAAGGCTCAAAAACACCATCCGATCATCTACAAGATGTGGCGGATGTGTGTTTGGTGCATGGTATAACTAATCAAAATGTAGTGTTGAGATTGTTGGAAGCCTCTTTCAAAGGTAGGGCACTAGATTGGTACCACACTTTGGAAGCCAATACCATCAGTACCTGGGATCAGCTTGGAGAGCCTTTTTACGAGTGGTTTTCAAACAATGGAGATCGTTCTTTGCTATTCCAGCAGCTGGTGACCATAACGCGGGCCCCTCAAGAGGCCATGACTTCTTTAATGCCCGGTTTCACACAACTTGGCAAAGGATCCAAACTATTATTCACCCACCTGTCAATTTGGCATTCATGTTCCATCTAAAGTCTCTCAACATCGACATTTCAGTGATGATCTAGTCCCTTGGTAGAAACACCTTGTCGAATGCATATAACATCATTGTTAAGGTGGAGAATAATTTGATTGATGCCAGAAAGTTACCGGTCTATTCTGCTATGCCTATATTTGTAGAGTTGTTAGTTCCCGCCCAAAAAATAGCTTCTACCAGTGTGTCTACTCCTCCCCAATCTATGTACGCATATCTGAGCACGCTGCAAAACATTGCTTCTACATATAACTCTTCAAAAGATGAGATGAGGGACATCATGGAGTTGTTGCAGAACTTCTCGAATGAAATAACCAGTATCAAGCTGCAACAATCCATGCCTCTGAATCCAGCTTACCAAAATCATCAAGGTGAAAGATCTTCCTACCAACAAAATTAGTTCCAAGGAGGTACGCGCACGAATCCACAGACTCAAAAAAATAACCAGATAGTACTGATGCCTACTCCACTACAAAATGTTCACCCAAGTTCAAATAGAGAACTAGTAGTGGGGCAAAATAATCTTGGTGATGATATCAATCCTTGGTGCTTCCCCTACAACGAAGCACCTATGCCCCAAAATTGTTCGTGTGGCAATTTACAACAAAGAGTGGAAAAACATCATAGTCAAGGTGTCATGCCGAACTCAAGAGGTTATACATATGCCTCTCCGAAAATGGAAAATGTGGTACTCACTGCTCAAATGCAAGGAATGTCCTTGGAGCAAGAAATAGATATAGCTCCCAATCATGTGCTCTTCTCATGGATGGAAGAAGAAGAGGTGGTGCTTGCAAACGATGCATCCACATCAAAGGCCTCACAAGTGCAATTAGATTATAACACTCACTCAAAGAGGAGATTCACTGGTGAACCAATCGCTCAACAACCCAAAAGTGTTCCTGACCAAGCTCATAGTGCCTCCACAATTGCACAGCAATCCCAACCACGTAAGGAGATTGTTATAACAAAGTCTAGGGAGCAGAAGACTTTGAATCTACTACCATTCAATGTGGTGGAATAGTTGAAGAAATCCTCTACTAATGTATCTCTTTGGGATATCTTAGCTATTGTGGAGCAGAAGTCGATGCTACAAAAGGCCCTACTAGAAGATGCAAGAATAGAGTCAATAGAGCAACCATCCAAAGGAAAGGCCATTGATTCATCATCTCAAGCTAAGGTCCTCACAAACAATGGAGAGGAAGCCTCTAATGAAAGCAAAGGTGAGCTGAAATTGAAACCCTTTTTCTTAACTCTCATTGTGGGTAAGAAATTGTTGCACAATTCTATGATTGACTCTGGTGCTAGCACCACAGTCATGCCCGGGAAAATAGTTGAAGCCTTGGGACTTAGCTATGAACCTTTAAATAAAGGATTTATGTAGCTTGATGGGAATAAAGTTGAAACTATAGGTGTCATTAGGAACCTCCCCTTAACTCTATTCTCCTGCCCTAGTATCACAGTCCCACAAGATACTGTGATCATTGGCGTCCCTCCCATGTTCGGCCTTTTCTTATCCCAGGAGTTCACTGCCAAGATAGGTGGTTATCTTTCCTTAGATTGGTCACACTTGATTCTTAGGACCAAGCATGGAGATAAGATGATAGTTTCTGAACCTTTGCATTCGAAACATGTAGCAGATGAATCCATGATCAACTTTGAGGCTACTCATACCTCTATAACCAAAGATGAGATGTATTGTGCTAAGTTACTTGAGGATGCGAAAGTGACCAGAGATCGAACTGATGAAGAAGAGGTCCTCTTGAGTGAATTCATAGACACTGATCCTTTAGGAAATTATCATGCCACCAAATTGGGAACTTATGTCATCTATGATGAAGATCAAGTAATTCTAAAGGTGATGAAGGAATCTAAGGGTGGTCAAGCCTCAGAGCTACGGACACTGCATTTCAATGGAGCAAGATGTAAAATTGGTACAGGAGCCGGGATATGTTTGACATCCCCATATAATGAAAAGACACTTAGGTATTTTCGCTTTTAATTTTCCTGTTCAAACAATGAAGCTGAATACGAGGGCCTTGTGCAAGGTCTAAGTCTTGAGGAGTGGATGGGTGTTAAACAAATAATGGTGTTTGGAGACTCTGAGCTAATATTCAATCAAGTCCGAGGGGTCTCCGCAACAAAGAATGTCCACATGAGATCATATAGACATATATTTTGGGACCTGATTGAAAGCTTTGAAGCCTTCAATATCCAAATGGTGCCCAAAGAGAAAAATGTAGCTGCAGATTGCATGGTGATGATAGGATCTCAATTTGACCCTATTTCTAACTTAATTGATAATATACACTTCATGCGAGGATTTTCTGACCCGCAATCCTAGATAATGACCAAAGGTGGCAAGTATTTGAAAGTGATGAACACATCGCCTCATTCATTCAGCATTTAGGAGAGTTCGTTGATCAACTCCAACCAAAAATTGTAGAAGCTCATGAAGGGAAAATTATTTAGCTAAGGTCCAACAAGCTTCCAAAAGGATTGGTCACTCTCAAAAATCTATTTGATTGTGATGATGTAAGAAATGACAAGAGGAAGTTTGTAGTGGACAAGGGAAACTATGCAGATCTTCAAGTCGAAGATAAGAGGAAACTTAAGGTCAGAAAAGATGTCTCGTAGCATGATAAAGAAAGGCTCATCCATTTTTGCGAGAAATACAAAGGATTAGTGGCCTGGTCGTATGATGACCTCAAGGGATATGATTTTGAAGTCATCCAGCATACCATAGAACTGATGGAAGGTGTGTTATCTTCTAAAGTTGCACCCTAGCTAAGTTGCAGAACTTAGCACTCTAGAGAAACATTGAATCACTCCTAGGCTATGGGTCACCTAAAATTTGGAGTGAATCTGTAGATTAGGCTGGCTCCTAGCTAGTTATCACCTAAAACTACTGATTTTGCAGAGGAAAAGGGAGAAGAAAATGCTTAAAATGAAAACTAGAAAACACTATCTCTACGGTGATACACCAAACTGACTATGAGACATGTAAACGCACCTTGATCACACAGTTCAATTAATAGCTGAGAAAAAGCTCACACAACTCATTTTTTGTATATTTCTTACATAAGTAATTTATAAGAAGGTGTTGATATGAATTCCTAGAAGGAAAAGAGTATCTCACAACTAAAATCTTCACATTTAACACATAGGTTATAACCTGTAATAATATACTATCATGTAACAAGGTGCTTTTAGTGAGATAGAAATACTAGGAAAAAGCAAGTTTCACAAGTATTTTGATCAATCACCATAAAGGATGCACACAAGAAAGCAAGTAAAGAGAAGGAAAAATGTTCAATTCTATTAATATCCAAGGTACTCACTGTTTCAAATGTCAAAATGAGTTACAAAGCATGCTCAAGTCTGAGAAAGGACTGCAAAAATCACTAACTCCAGAAATTGCATCATCTAAAATAACTCACAAAATGAGTCAAAATGAGAATATATCCATCAACCCCAAGCAGTTGCACCAAAATAGGAACCATCAATTGACTTGGGTCGGATCCCATAAAAAATCCTATAATCAAGCCACTAGATTCCCTCCAAAATTGACTCCCATGTGTGGAAAAGGTAGGTTTGACCATGCCAAGCATCTAGGCATGGAAAACCACCCCTAGTTTCCCTCCATATCCTCCAACAAGATGAATAAAAGCTCCTGCATGCATGGGAACATGTTCCCAAACTGTAATAACTACCTCTATATGCTTACAAAAGCATAACCCCTCAACAACACTCATCAAGGCATAATTTACCTTATTTTTGCATTTTGAATAACAAAATACTTAATGATTTATAAAAGCATCATCAAGTCATAATGTTTTACATTTCAATTTAAATGAAAAAATGGAAGGGGCTATGGTTTTGGTTTTTACATGGTCAAAGGCAATCAAAAAGTCACAAGACTTAACTTGTATTGTAGCACATGAAGAATTCAAAGCATATACAAGGTTTTTTAAAACCTAAGGCATAAGACCACGGTGCATATTGGTTTCATTTCTTTGTTTCCTTCTCTTCTTTCTAGCCATGATGGAGACCATATTTCAAACCTTGTGAAAGCATTTTCTGACAAGAAAATTGGAGAATAAAGTAGGCACTAGCTGGGTAAGCCATTTTTCATACAAAAATCAATGATATCCCTACATTCTTCTTTCCCTTTGATGCATATAGAGAAAAATTCATTTTTTTGTTGTTTACATGCATATTCCTTGGAGAAAAAGACATTTTCTGTAGAAAAATGAAATATTTGTCAATACAGGATGTGGCCATATTCCTCATTGTAGACACAAAAGACACCATTTTCATCAATGGTCGGCCCTTGAGATAAGTTTTTTGGGCTTGTAACTCAAAAACCCCAAGTGGGTTTGTATGAATTGTTGAAAATAAACTCTCCTCCTATAGATCCTCATTGATTTCATAAATTTGTATGAGAAAAATGCTATATCTTTTGTATATTTCAATTTTCCTTTTGAAACCCCACATGGATTTTAGATTTTACAGAGAAAAAGCATATGGGTCACTATTTACCCTCTATAAATTATGGTTGTGGCTTGGCATCATTTGTTTTCTGAGGCATTTTTGGCTTTATGTTTGATATCCTCTTGCATTTTTTTAGAGAATTTGGTATTTCCTATAGAATGCAGGCTGATTTTGAGATGATCCTTTATCCTTTTGTAGATAATGTCATTTAGCATACAATAGGTGTGTTAAGCTTCATGGATTTAGCTATACTTTATATTATGTCCTGGAGTAGACCTCTCACCAACTGTCATGAGGTTATGCAATAGCCATGTGATTGTTACCTCTCATACTCAACTTGAAACTATCACTGTTGACATCCATTAACCTTGCAAAAAACTAACTATACCTTAGTGAATTATGAGCAACTTGATAACTCTCTTTCATCACAACAAACATTGGCATACATGATTATAGATCCTTGTTTGTTTGATTTCTCCACTTTCCATCACCAAGGTCATATCAACAGTAGGAAGAAATTTCACTTGATGGGTCATTAAGATATATTTTAATAGGGTGGAAGTAGTATAAGCACCTAACACCATCACACATGATGAGGTACCCTAAACACTCATCTCTACTATCATGAACTTGGCTTGATTTGGTAGATTGTATTTGATTTCCTTTGAGATTACATCTACTATGGATATAGAACTCAATCATAAGGAATGTAAAGGACACCCTCAAATCTACTAAAGATGCATTGAATGTCCTTGAATTTATGGTCATGTAGAGTGTCATGATATGCAATATAAATCTTTTGTTCTCAGTATAGGAATTTTCCTTTTTGATATCATGGATTATCACTGTCATATGATATTATTTTATCAGCTATCATTTCATTAGTCTTGATTTTCATGATGGAATTTGAACCTATGACTTAAGTTCCTTCTCCTCTATATGCCCACTGACAACATTTGTATGTGTAAATTTGAGTACTCAACTCCATTCTTGGTCACTTTTTTTTTATAAACTATGTATGATAGTCCTTTGTGATATGAATATCACTGTAATTTGGACTCATATAACTACCACATAATCTTCATGTACTCACCTTTTATCCTCATTCAGTGTGATTAGCAACAATGGTAGCTACTCTTATCTTGTATCTCACTGTCCACAAGGTCATGGCTTTGGCTTGAAGACAATTGTTACTTATATCACCCTTTTATGGCATTTCATTTCCACTGCACCCTATCATTTAATTCCTTCTACTAGCATTGGTGCCTCAATGTTTCTCTTGTATTTGAGAACACTATCAATCTCTAAACAGTGTTGGTTTATTGTTGTATCGAGGTAGCATATTAGTTTTGATCATATGCTCCATTCATCATATAACTTATGATAGCATCATGTAACTTATAATAGCAGTTAAAGGATTTTGTTGTTCTTGAGTAGAAAGGCTATCACTTACACATATTTTGTGCTTTCCTAGATTAAGCACACCAATGAATTTCTGCAATCTACTTCTAATCACTTTTTATTGAATTCATCCTCTCTTATGATTTCCTTGATCAAGTATATGGCACTTAAGATAGTTGACAAATAACTCACTACCATAACTGATGTATGCTTGTTTGAGTGGGTCAAAAAGAGATGAATTACCTTTCTATACCTCTTTTAAAAGTATATTAAGACATCATGCTGAGCTAAACCCTCGTGGGAGCCACATTTTATCCCACTTGTTGTAATTTGATGAATTAGAACAACATTATTTTTCCTATACCTGCATAGGAAGAAAAAATATTAGAAAAATATGTGCAGATGACAGATGTGTTTGATAATGCTCCTTGTTTTCTTGGATATCAATAGTAAGCTGCTTCTTTTAATGCATATGGTTGATCAGTTTATATGTTTATAGAGGTATGTGCATATAGTAACTGTAGACCTTTCATTTCTCTAACAACATTCTTTCTCCCAGATGCAGGCAATTAGGAGCAGCAAGGAGCAAAAGCTAGTGGCAAAGCAAGCACAAGACTGAAGATGATGCGAGGCAACTCATCTAGGACCAGTCATTTAGGAAATGACTGGTCTTGTTTCCCTATATGTACATGATTTTACTTTGATATCTGTAAATGTATATTCTTTTCATTCATGTATATTAAAAGCGCCAGTCTCACGGCTTGTGTGAGACAATACACATTTACATTATCAATAAAGACAATGTTTTCTTTGAAAATATTTGTGCAATCTTCTCCTATGTTATATGAATTTTCATACTATAATATGGTAGAATAGTCTTTTGATTTCTTTATGCACATGGAATGTAAGATAGCAGAAATAAAATTTACCTGTCTTTTCATTTCCAATCACTTAAGCTCAACCTATTTGAGCTAGTAGCAAAAATAGGTAACAAGGTGCAAAACCGGTCCACTAGAAGCATAGGCCAGTAAACCAAAAGATTAAGGCACTAATGGCGTAGGAATTGACAAAGCTAATTCATTCCTGGATTGTCTTCTCAATCAAGCATAGCACATGGGTGTCCAACCTGGTTCTGGTCTGAAAGAAGAATTGAGACATCTTCCTTTGTGTTGATTTCTGGGATCTAAATAGGGCATCCCTAAAGGACCATTATCCCTTTCCTTCCATGGATTCAATCTTGCAAATAGTGGATAGCTCAGAAATGTTTTCTTTGTTGGATGACTTCTTTGGTTACAACCAAATTTGGGTCAAAGAGGAGGACCGACACAAAACAATGTTAACTACCAAGTGGGGAATGTTTGCCTATGCAAAAATGCCCTTCGGCCTCTCAAATGTGGGAGCTACCTTCCAATGCGTGATGAATTTCCTTTAGAGAATTTATCAATAAGATCATCTTGATTTACTTGGATGATCTAACAGTATTCTCTAAGTCAAAAGATGATCATTTTGATCATCTTGAAATGGATTTTTAAAATGCTAAGAGTTTAGGATATCCTTGAACCTGAAAAAATGTGTTTTCAGAGTGCCTCAAGGGAAATTATTGGGACATGTAGTGTCTAAAGATGGAATTGCAATCAATCCAGAGCAGGTGAAGGAAATCAAGGAACTTCCCCTACCAATCAACAAAAAGGGAGTTCAGTCCTTCCTGGGAAAGGTAAATTTTGTAAGAAAATTCATTTATGGTTTTGTAGGACTAATTAGACCTATCACCTTGATGCTCAAGAAGGATCAATTGTTCAAATGGACTAAGGAGGAAAGAGAAGCCTTTGAGAAGGTCAAAGGAGGCTATTTCCTCAGCTCTTGTGCTAGTGAACCCAAACCTATCAAAGGACTTCATAATGTATGTGTTTAGTAGCAAATCTAGTATCGATATTGTTTTGACCCAAAAGGATGATGAAGGGAAAGGGGAACATCTGATAGCCTTCCAATCCCATACCTTAAATGACTCTTAGATGAACTATAACTTCATCGAGAGGTAGGCGTTTTCCATTATTAAGGGGCTTAAAAAGTTCTAATACCTCATATCTTTGAGCAAGGTGGTTGTATATGTAGTGCATTCCAATGTGCGTGAGTACATAATGGAGGGAGAAATCATAGAAAAAAGGGCCAACTGGATAACCAAGATCCTTGAATATGAAATTGAGGTCAATCCCACAAAGACTGTGTGGGGGAGAGGATTGTGTGAGTATTTGCCATGTGATGAAGAAGTGGTAGTTGAGGAGGAACAACCTGAGCTAGTTTTACTTAATGAATCTAAGTTTGAAGGCTACTGGTTGGTAGATAGAATGAGATTCATGCAAACTGGAAAATATCTGGCAGGCCTCCCTCTCAGAAGAAGAGGTTTTATAGGTTGCAAAATAGCGGGTATGTGCTTGTTGAAGGGGTTATCTTCAAAAGGAACTTCAATGGTGTTCTTCTATGGTCCGTCACCCAAGAGCAGGCGCAAAATTTTTTGGACATATTTCAAAACAGTCCCGCAGGTAGACATTTCTTTGCAAAGACCACTACCATTAAAATTATGTGTGCAAGGTATTTCAAGCCTACATTGTTCAATGACTCACATTCTCTAGTTAAATCTTGCAAATAATGTCAATTCTTCACAAGGAGGAAAAACTCGGCAATGCCTCTAAATCTGATAGTGGTTGAAGAACCCTTCGCACAATGAAGCCTTGATTTTATCAAGATGATTAATCCCACCTCCAGTGCTAGACATAAGTGGATCATCACAACCATGAATTACTTTACTATATGGGTCGAGGCCCTGCCCTTAAAGAATGCGACTGAGGTAAAGATTGTGAATTTTCTTGAAGAACTGGTAACAAGGTTCGGCCTGCCCAAGACCATCATCTCAGACAATGCAAAATCCTTCCTAGGTTCGAAGGTATGTCAATTTTCACTTAAGCATGGCATATTCCTAAAGACATCTTCGAACTATTACCCATGGGGAAATGGTCTAGCCGAGTCAACTAATAAAAATTTAGTCTGACTTATCAAAAGAATTGGGTTGGAGCATAAGAGAGTGGCATTTGAACCTTAAAGCAGCGCTCTGGGTGGATCGCATAACTCCCAAGCAATTCCTAAAGACTTCACCATACGAGTTGGTATATGGGAAGGAAGCACTATTGCCTGTCTCTATGGAAATTCCCACCCTACAAATGCTTAAGTCTCTAGAGGTAGAAAAAAATGGAGCCATGGAGTTACAGTTAGCTAAGCTATTAGAGGTACAAGAAAAAAGGGAAAATGCGCTAATGACCATGTGTAACCAACAACTAGTGGTTAAAAAGTGGTTTGACAAGAAAACCTCTAAACAAGGTCTTAAGTGCAAAGATTTGGTGCTCAAGTTCAATGAGAGAGTTGCAAAGCATGGCCAACATGGAAAATTTGATAGTCTATGAGAGGGTCCTATCCACATTATTTAATGTAGGCAACATAATACATTCAAATTAGAGAATATGGAAAAAGAAGCATTGGGAATTCCAATCAATGGAACTCACCTCAAACTTTTTAATTAGCTTCATTAACCTTTTGACAGTGTAAATATGTAATTATTTTTTTGGTGTGTTTTTTGTTCGGCTGAGTCTTTTAGTTAGTGGAACCCTTTAAAGCATGACAGAAGCCAAAAAAAATGGAGATAAAAACTTGAAAAAAGAGCTATATATTCATTATATGGTAATATTTACTTTAGATATTACAATTCAAAATGGCTCTTAGGCCAGGCTTTTCGAATATATATATTAAGAAGTTTTTTGAGATATATATACAACAAGAGAGGAGAAAACATTTCATTCATTCAGGAGGGGCAGCATCATTAGCAGGGGCAACATCATCAACAGGGAAAGTGGGAGCTTCGACAGTAGCAACAGCAAGTGGAGGAGGATACACCAGGTTTTTGAAGTCAGTAAACCACTCCACGTTATAGAAAAGCTCTACATTGTAGCACCTTAGCAAGAAGTGGCAGGCACGAGACACCCTCTGGCAGTGCTCCCCAATGCTCATCATGCAAAATCCACTCAGAAATGGCACCCAAGGCACCACCTCATCTTCTTCAATATGACGACGGAGATCACTTATTGTTGGAATACCAAGGCCATAGATGACATTCGTTACAATTTCCCCAAGGCCTCTGAGATAGCACTTGGGAAAGATCTCCATGGTAAGCCTCTATATCATTGCCTTCGGTACCTAAATATCAAGCAAAGATGCAACAAAATGAGAAAAAATATTAATGTTCACATGATCTACTTGTCCTCATATTCTATACAGTCCCTCCCCAGTGTCCATTTCATTGCAATTATGGCCAAAGAATGCTTATTCTTTGTCATACACTTCTAATGCCTACTGGAAATTTCTCCTAGGAAAGCTGCATAAGACCTATTGCTAGTTAACCTAATGGGAGTATCCATTGCCTCTATCAATAGCCCAATTTCCAAGTGTGAATTCTACGGTTATCCTTAGGTCTATTTATACAGGTAACTGAGTTACAATGAGTGTGATAAGCATGATGCTGATCTATAAGACATCGTTGAAAACCCATTCATTATTAAGTACATTATTTTGAAATAATTTAATGATTTAATATTGATTAGAAAATAAATTATGTATGTGCTTTCTTATTTATATGTTTTCTTTAAATTCTAATTTGGGCGAAGAAGTGGTTGTTACTTGGCATATGAAAAGTCATGTTCATTTTTTAAAAAGATGAAGAATTAGAAGAGTAGGAAGGTAGGTTGCAAAATTCACTATTGATTGGAATGAAAATTCAAAGGAGCAAAAAAAGATAGAATGGTTTCAAAAAGGATGATCCAGGTTTATAGAAAATGTCGATTTGGACTGCAAATAGTCAATATTTTCTATGCAAAATTTTACCAAGTGTGTTTTATTAATAACATTTCCGAATGATTTGTATCTCTTAATCTACAAAAGTTACATATTGTGAAGGCTTCGGCGGCGAGCAAAGAATTATTTGAGCTTGTGTTACTATAGAAAATTTACATGTCATGTTGATAAGGGTCGATTGATACCTCTCATAATCTTGTACTTAGCATGCTTAGAATAATCTAATTGGATGGTCTTAATGTTGTCATTCTCTTGCCACGACTCTTGCATTATCCTTCAACAACTCCACAACATTTGCAAAAGAAACTCAATCAGATTGAGGTCAATGTGCCAAATAGCAAAAGCTATGGAACCATCTTGGTATATATAAGTTAGTGCATGATTGCCACCGTGTCATTTCCATTCATAACTAATCTTGGTTTTAGTGGATATGTTTTGTGTTTCGTGTAGATGAGTCCATAATGAATGCCTAAAATACCATTTTGGTATTGAAACCGATTAATTACCAATTTAACTTTCTTTTCTTTCTGTCTAAAAAGCGGGTTTTTGCGAATGAATTTTATAAACAGTTGGTTTTGGAATTGCTTCAATTTTTTAGATTGATTTTACTCCAAATTAGGAGATGGAGATGTTTTGAGAATAATCTATGTGAGTCATGACTTGCTCTGAGTGAGCTAAACACCTTGCTCTGTGTGAGCTTATGAAGGAGTTGTAGCTCTGAGTGAGCTAAGGTGGAGCTAAGGGGTGGTTGGGTGGAGAGCGGAAGGAAATAATTGGGAAATTTTATAGATTGAAACAAATTTACATATTGTTAATTTTCATTGTTATGTTACTGACGAACTGGGTTGTATGCAGCAAAAGAAGCCTCTACCAAGAATGGGTAGAAATAGCGGTGAAGGAGATTTCTAAGGGATAATTACAACAAAATTAAGGAAACCCTAGAATGAGCAAGAAGGGAAATCCAAACATGATTTTGCAATTTGGTTTGAACAATAAAATAATTGATAGGTTCTGAATGGAAAATGTATTGATGGATGAACACATCGACTCCTGTGACTAATGTTTGCTTTGTGCCTATAGCAGTTTGCAATGGAGTTCTCTTTTTTGGATAATACTTAATTGTTTGATTTACTTTCTTCATTGGGTTGTTTAGAATCTAGAATAATTAACCACCTACCCAAGTTATCAACCTTTCCTTTACTTTGTTTTATTCTTTTCTGTCTCTTAATAACAAGTGGCTTGTTTTTGCAACTTCAGTCGTTTTGATGTCATCTTATATTCAAGTTTGAGAATTTTTGCTCATCCTCATGTATTGTGACCTGTAATTGCTAGTTGGATTACAGTTGCAAGGTTAATCATTTGATATTAAATATTCATATCATTATGCCAGGTATCATATGACAATGTTTCCATTTAGGTGGCTGTAAATTTCATCTTTGTTCATATTTAGATCTTTGCTTGCTCGATAATATAAGTGATTGTATTTTTATGTGTGATATGAACTTTGTGATATTTATATTCTAATGCATAAATCGCTCAATAGCATTATAATTATTTAATGTTGAAGCTCGTCTCAAGGGTCATGGGCTATGAGTCTAAGAATCAATCTATGTAAGAGGGGTTCTAGGGATATTTGTTTAAAAGATCTCAAATAATGGTTACTACCCTCTCCGGCGCATCAATTATTAGATTTTTTTTCTCATTGCACTTTTTTTCGATTTACTTCTATGAGAGTATTGAAACCAGTCCACACTTTCTATTTTGCTTGGTCTTTTTTCATATCCATTTGTTCTTATCTTTTATTTTCTTCTCGACTTATTTGCTTGTTTCCAATTTTAGATATAACAAACATAGATAATGATGGGAATTTTGTTGATTGGCATTTTTTAATTACTTAACACAACATCACTATTTTCTAATCATTGAGGAAAGAACCCTAAGACATCCATTAATATCAATGTCTAAAATTAGTATTTTGAGTCTTGCTTTATTGATTATAACCAGCTTGGTACCCTATTGTCTCGGTTAGCTTAACATTTGCTTACGCGTTAGGGTATTTTGTATCGCCCTCCTTGTATTTAAATGTTTCAGTTTAATTATCTGATGTATGCATTTTATCTATTAGCAATTGTATGTCGGCATCCATCATTTAATTCACTAAATTCTTTTGGTATTTTGTAGCATCGAATGTTTTGTGATATATTTAATATATGATCTTCCCTACAATCAAGTTCTGGACTTGATACAAACTTAAGTAATTTTATGCAAGCCTTTTCATTGTCAGACACGACCTAATTAGTTTCCAAGCATACAAGGCATGGGTTCATAATAGGTTTATGCTTGCTTGGGTCTGGCAAGCCATCTTTCTATATGGACTCTGCCTATGCATCATCTTTTTGGAATTGTTTTGTATTGGGTCTTATATATATCACCATATTCATTATTTTTATTAGGCTCCTTTGTTTATATTTCTTTCTATGCTCTTCCTTACTATATGCGTAGTGGTCTAACATCAATGTGTTAACTTTATTACTATTGTTGTTAATATCTTTGCATCACATGGTCTTCTTTCCATTTAAGAAGTTCTAGTAATATAAAATGATGAAGATTGTTTAGTGTAGCTAAACCCTATAGTTTATTCTCTTTTAGTAATTGCTATCTCATAAAATCCTAAGACTTACCTTCTAAACTCTAAAAGTTGTGTGATATTTGTAGACATGCAAAATTAGCATTATGCATTCGATCGGATTCAGTCAAATTAGATGTCGCATTAGGACCATTCATCAATTAATCAGGTGCACTTTCATCCATTCATTAGGTAATTTCATCTCCTAGGATCATTTATTTAAAATCAAATAAACATTATCATCAGCCTTTTAATAAATCAAACATCATCACTTTAATTAAATAGATCAAACATTTATTTAATTAAATCCATATTTCATCCTTTTCTGATTTAAATAAATCAAATATTTAAATCCTAAAGGTCAACTCACCTAATCAGCATTAAATCAGCATAATCATCATCTATTTAATCTAACCCTGATTAAATGTTAATCCCATCCCACTTGCATTATCTAGATCTAGCCACTTGCACATATAAATCAATTTATTGATTTATTAAACCCTCATTTTCCCTCAACATGACAAGTCAAACATGGCATTTATTGTTGTTTTTCTTGTCCCCCTCTCAAAATTTATTGCAAATTTGAATTCAAATTTTCCCTCTCATGGGCACTCTTCCCAAATCTTGCACAACCATTGACCTCTCATCATTTGACAAGTGTCATCTTCTCATTGGAGGATCTTTAGTCCCACATTTACCATCTTGGCCAATCTCTCATCAACAAAATCTATAAAAGAAGGCCTTCATTCTCATTCAAGGATCCACAATTTTATGCAAGGTTACTCTCTTGGTTTGAGTAATAATCTTGTTTTCATCTCCATTGCACTTCATCATTTTAGCTATTGATCAAGGGTTGGGAAAGGGTCACTAGCACATGTGACATCAATCCACTATGGAATAGGTAACTTGTGATTTGCTTTCATAATGCTTGTAGCTTTCTTTCATTCTTTGTTGCATGTTTTAAGCATTTTGCAAGATATTTCATAGGAGTTTACTTTGGTAGATTTGTAAAATGCTAACCCTTGTATGGAGTTTAGTGCTTTTGCAGATTTTAAAAAAAGTATGCTCACAATATTATTAGAAACACTTTCTTGCTAGAGTTAGGTCTCTTGGGAAGAGGATCTTGCTATTGAATGTTTCACCCTTGCTTGAGGAGCATAATTATATAGTTATGGTCCAACGAGATTTCAACATTGCAATTTTACACATCATTATACGAGTATCTTAATTTTAAAAGTGAATCACTTTCTTATTAATACTTATTATATTAAATTTTGAGAAAATTTGGCTAATTAATTGTGTTTTTATTATTTAAGCTTGAAAGGGCATTACATAAGTATCAAAGCGATGGTTCAAAAGCTAGGCTTAGAGCCTACTACGACCTACACAAACTGAATTTTTTTTTTTTATCTTAACTAAAACTTAATATTTATATGATAAGTGTTATGGAGGGCTTAGATGTAGGATGATTCTTATGTATACAATCTTTCAAACCATATTCTGAAAAAAAAATGAGAATATTTTAGTCTTGTATAAGACATTATTGGAGTCCTAAAACATCACTGGTGGTATCATTCTCAATTTCTTTCATCTCGATCTAAATTCTAATTGTATAGCATGTTGACTTCCTAATTAAATTTCCTAGACATACCCGACCATTTTTCATCCATGGAATGGATAGTATCACCAATTATTTTATTCTCAAAAGCATCCTAGATGCATAGATAAGTATATATTATACTTCTTATATCAATCTCACTTGCTCATATGTGATCTAGATGTAAAAGAAGTCAGATAAATTTTTTGTTTAATGTTCTAACATTGCAATCTAGCCCACTCTTTTAGAAACTAAACCCATTTCAGTGATGTGCATACCTTGGAATCCATTGTGATGTTTCCTCTTTAGTAATTGATATCATATCCTTTCAAAATAGTTTTTGCTTGATGAATCTATTGCAAGGTACGACACTATGCTATACTTTAGAGCTAGAAAATCTGGTATACTATGAAGTTGAGAGGTTAGTGCCTACTTGTCATATGCAAAATTTTTGGTATTTTATGAAGGTATTCACTCATCCTTATATATATGCCTTATTCTTTATTATCCTCTAAAATTAATTTGATTTTGATGTACTTGTTTATGAAGTTCATCAAAAAGATTAATTGGCATATCAAAATTGGAGCATTGTGTGAACCGAATCCTATAATTAAACCATATATTCAATTTACTCACGGTTGTCATTTTCTCTTGTAAATATCTCTGTTATCGCCTCTTATCACATGCCAACTGATTAATTGATTCTATTGATTAATTAATCCCGTATTGTTATGAAATCTTATACTATTAAATTACTTGAAGACTACGGTCTCAATTGTTTATTTAATAGAGTCTTTACCATCAAATTTAAATGTCTAATTGGTGAAAATTTAGTTACTTCATATTATTGAAGTTTATCTTATGATAAATAGTTATCATGCCTATGTGATTGTTAATAATTGCATGAATTGATATCTCGGTTGTCAAACTTAAAATCGTGACTCATTTTCTAATTGATATTCGTTAAGTCCAGCAAAAGGACTATGTTATAGAATAGTATGTTAGATTTGAATGGATACTCGTACCTTTAGGTCTATGTTTAGAAATTTGAAAAAAATTGTCTTGCTAGGAAGGATGATTAACATCGAAATTATTTTATCTATATATATTTTACAAGGGAAAGCGTATGTTGTAAAAAATAAGTTTGTAAGGATTTGTTCTGATAGAAATTGCTAATGCTTCAGAAACAAATCTTGTTTAGAAAATAGTTTATGAAGGAGATTGTGTAAGTTACAATGACTTAGAAGGGAGTTATATGCTGGAGAAAGGAGGACAGTGCTGAAAATAATTGAGAAAACAAAGTCGTGGAAGAGGAAGGAGGGCTAGAGAAAAGAGGTTGAAAGAAGTTGCAAAGAATGGGGATTCAAATCTGAATAAATAAATAAATAAATAAAAGGGGTAAGAAAAATTTGTTGTTTAAGTGAAGTTTATCTCAGATTAATAATGGAATTCAATGATTTATTATGATACTAAAAATATTTTCTCTGTGTGAGCCATTATTTGCTCTGTGTGAGTTATTGGGAGATGTGCTATGTGTGAGCTATTGGATGGTGATAAGGGAGCTACAAATGTGATAAGGGAGTTTTATAAACCTTGATTACTCATAACTGTTGAATGTTATACCTGCATAAATTTCATGGTCTATTTCTTTTGTGGTATATGTTTAATATGTAACAATGAATTTGATTTTCAAATGATATAAGTATGTTTCTAGGATAAGCAATATTTCAATGGAAAGAATGATGTAACTGAAATTTACTGGAAAGAATGAGATTACTGTGTGTTGTTGGAAAAGAAAGAAAGATTTTATGGGTTGAGTTGAATTTGGATAGCTAAGGTAAGAAAAGAATGAATTGTATTTTTGTTTATGAATCAAATAAACATTCCAGTTAAATCTTGAAAGAAAACTGTAGTTAATTCTTACATGTTTAAATTTGTCATGAATGATATATGAGTATTATTATTATATTCCCTAGATTTGGTGTTGTGTTATAAATTATTGTTGGGAGTTGATATGTGAAATGATAATGTTTTGGGAGTAGATTTGAATTGTTAGTAATTTTGTGGTTGCAGATCAAGTGAGCTAACCTGGGATGATATAATTTTGTGTATGCAAATTTATAGACTAAATCTATTCTTGTGATATGAAGATTAGTATGGGTAAACGTATCTAGATTTCTTTGTATTTTTGTCATTTGTTGATATAGGTTGTATTCTAGTGAATGATGAATATCTAGTTGACTTAGTAAATCTTTTGATGAAATCTACTTATGTTTGATGTGATGAAGTTAGGAAATAAATATTTCTCTTGATGACTTCCAGGAGGAAGTCCATTCTTAGGGGGGAAGAATGTAAGACATACCTGAAAAAACCCATTTATTATTAAGTACATTATTTTGAAATAATTAAATGATTTAATATTGTTTAGAAAATAAATTATGTATGTGCTTTCTTATTTGTATTTTTCTTTAAATTCTAATTTGGTCCAAGAAGTGGTCGTTACTTGGCATATGAAAAGTCATGTTCAGTTTTTTTAAAAAAGATGAAGAATTAGAAGAGTAGGAAGGTAGGTTGCAGAATTTGCTACTGATTGGAATTCAAATTCAAAGGGGTAGAGAAAGAATGGTTTCGAAAAGGATGATCCAAGTTTATAGAAAATGTCGATTTGGACTGCCAAGAGTCAATCTTTTTGTGCAAAAAACTTACTAGGTGTGTTTTATTAATATCATTTCCAAATGATTTGTATCTCTTAATCTACGAAAGTTACAGATTATGAAGGCTTCAGCGACGAGCAAAGAAGTATTTGAGCTTGTGTTACTATAGACAATGTTCATGCCATGTTGATAAGGGTCGATTGATACCTCTCATATTCTTGTACTTAGCATGCTTAGAATAATCTAATTGGATGGTCTTAATGTTGTCATTCTCTTTCCACGACTCTTGCATTACCCTTCAACAACTCCACAATGTTTGCAAAAGAAACTCAATCAGATTAAGGTCAACGTACCAAATAGAAAATGCTATGGAACCATCTTGGTATATATAAGTTAGTGTGTGATTGCCACCGTGTCATTTCCATTAGTAACTTATCTTGGTTTTAGTGGATACGTTTTTTGTTCCATGTGGATGATTCCATAATGAATGCCTAAAATACCATTCTGGTATTGAAACCGATTAATTACCAATTTAACTTGCTTTTCTTTCTATCCAAAAAGTGGGTTTTTGCGGATGAATTTTATGAACAATTGGTTTTGGCATTGCTTCAATTTTTTAGATTGCTTTTACTCCAAATTAGGAGATGGAGATGTTTTGAAAATAATCCTCGTGAGTCATGACTTGCTCTAAGTGAGCTAAAAACCTTGCTCTGTGTGAGCTTATGAAGGATTTGTAGCTCTAAGTGAGCTAAGGTGGAGCTTGGGAGTGGTTGGGTGGAGAGTGGAAGGAAAGAATTGGAAAAATTTATAGCTTGAAACAAATTTTCATATTGTTAATTTATGTTGTTATGTTACTGACGAACTGGGTTGTATGCAGCAAAAGCCTCTGCCAAGAATGGGTAGAAACGGTGGTAAAGGAGAGTTCTAAGGGATAATTACAACAGAATTAAGGAAACCTTGGAACGAGCAAGAAGGGAAATCCAAACATGATTTGCAATTTGGTTTGAACAATAAAAGAATTGATAGGTTCCGAATGGAAAATGTATTGATGGTTGAACAAATCGATTCATGTGACTAATGTTTTCTTTGTGCCTGTAGCAGTTTGCAATGGAGTTCTCTTTGTCCATCGGATAATACTTAATTGTTTGATTTACTTTCTTCATTGGGTTGTTTAGAATCTGGAATAATTAACCACCTATTAGTTCTTCCCAAGTTATCGACCCTTCCTTTACTTTGTTTTATTATTTTCTATCTCTTAATAACAAGTGGCTTGCTTTTGCAGCTTTAGCCATTTTGATGTCATCTTATATTCAAGTTTGAGACTTTTAGCTTATCCTCATATATCACGACTTGTAATTGCTAGTTGGGTTGTTACAAGGTTAATCATTTGATATTAAATGTTCTTATCATTACGTCAGGCATCATATGACAACACTTCCATTTAGGTGGCTATAAATTTTGTGTTTGTTCATATTTAGATTTCTACTTGCTCGACAATATAAGTGATTGTATTTTTATGTGTGATATGAACTTTGTGATCTTTATATTCTAATGCATAAATCGCTCAGTAGTGTTATAATTATTTAATGCTAAAGGTCATTTCAAGGGTCATGGGCTGTGAGTCTAAGAATCAATCTGTGTAAGAGGGGTTCCAGGGATATTTGTTTGAAAGATCTCAAATAATGGTTACTACCTTCTGTGGCGCATCAGTTATTAGATTTTTTTTCTCATTGTGCTTTGTTTCGATTTACTTCCATGAGAGTATTTAAGCCAGTCCACACTTTCTATTTTGCATGGTCTTTCGTCACATCCATTTGTTCTTATCTTTTATTTTCTTCTCAACTTATTTACTTGTTTCCAATTTTAGCTATAACAAACAGAGATAATGATGGGAATTTTTTTGATTGAAATTTGTTAATTACTTAAAACATCACTATTTGTTAATCATTGAGGAAAGAACCATAAGACATCCATTAATATCAATGTCTACAATTAGTATTTTGAGTCTTGCTTTCTTGATTATAATCAGATTGGTATCCTATTGTCTCGGTTAGCTTAACATTTGCTTACATGTCAGGGGATTTTGTATCACCCTCCTTGTATTTAAATGTTTTAGTTTAATTATCTGATGTATGAATTTTATCTGTTAGCAATTGTATGTCGACATCCATCATTTCATTCACTAAATGCTTTTGGTATTTTGTAGTATTGAATGTTTTGTGATATATTTAATATATGATCTTCCCTACAGTGAAGTTTTGGACCTGATACAAACTCAAGTAATTTTATGCAAGCCTTTTCATTGTCAGACACGTCCTAATCATTTTCCAAGTGTACAAGGCATGGTTTCATAATAGGTTTATGCTTGCTTGGGTCTAGCGAGCCATCTTTCTATATGGACTTTGCTTGTGCATCGTCTTTGTGGAATTGTTTTGTATTGGGTCTTCTATATATCACCATATTCATTATTTTTATTAGGCTCCTATGTTTATATTTCTTTCTATGCTCTTCCTTACCATATGCGTAGCGGTCTGACATCAATGTGTTAACTTTATTACTATTGTTGTTAATATCTTTGCATTGCATGGCCTTCTTTCCATTTAAGAAGTTCTAGTAATATAAAACGATGAAGATTTTTTGGCGTAACTGAACCCTATAGTTTATTCTCTTTTAGTAATCGTTATCTCATAAAATCTTGAGACTTATCTTCTAAACTCTAAAAGTCGTGTGATATTATTAGAAACACTTTCCTACTAGAGTTAGGTCTCTTGGGAAGAGGATCTTGCTATTGAATGTTTCACCCTTGCTTGAGGAGCATAATTATATAGTTATGGTGGTGAGATTTCAACATTGTAATTTCAACATTGCAATTTTACACATATCATTATAAGAGTATCTTGATTTTAAAAGTGAATCACTTTCTTATTAATACTTATTATATTAAATTTTGAAAAAAATTGGCTAATTAATTATGTTTTTATTAGTTAAGCTTGAAATGGCATTACATGATCGAGGTACAAACTCAAAAATCCCACCAGAGGTGCAAACTAAAAAATCGCACCAGGTCGCGTGTGCTATGTGTGAATTAAGATGGGGTAATGAAGCAGCTAAAACTTGCGGCAAGTGCAAGTGGTAGTCCGCACGATCGAATGCTAAGTGTCAAGTTGTGGATGTTTTTCAATCTCCAAGGATCAACTCAAATCTTTTTGTGTAATTATTATGCCCTTTTTCTTAATCATTCTTCTAAAGTTATTAAATGAAAAAGCATGTGAAAGGTCTCGTATGCCTTCAATTTTTGGCTCAATTTCCCAAGAGATGGCACTATAAGGCATGATGGCTAACCGCCATTATGAATTATTGTCTTTTCAAAGGAGTAGGAATTCATTTTGCATGCACGCAAGAGCTGGTGGTACGTGCCAAATTTATTGCTAGAAATAGCTATTGTTTCCAACTCCTAAATTAGAAAAGGATAAAGTTGTATACAAAGGAAGAGCGTTGTGAGGAAATTTGATTATATAGTTCATTGAGGAAAAGTTTAAGGGTGATTTGCAAAGATAAATTGAGCGTTTGCAAAATTCTATAGAATCTCTTAATGGCAAAGAATCTTGGGATGGAGCAGAATCCTGAGATGGCAACACAAGAAGAGGCGGTTGGAAGCTTGTTTGATGCCTTCTTAACGGCCCCAATGGCCCATGTTTTCAGTAACATCTCTTATGCCACACTAGGGATGCCAAAAATTCCAAAATGGCCTCACACACAGGCCATGCAAAAGGATACCCACAGGAACAAGGTCCTGATAGCGGAAGAATGGGATAATATTTATGACCATGAGCTCAAAACTAACCCTAAGGGTCTTAGGGAAGCGGCCTATGAAAGAATGAAAAAGTTTGAGGTTAATAACCAAGACTCTTTGGCATGTAGGTTGTGGTATTGCGGTCTTCCATAGTATATGGTTCCCTTTGTGCATCACTACCCAGAACTGGTTCATGGATGTGCCCAAAATTTCAATCCAGATACAGGAGTCATATAAGGCCAGAACTTGAGGGTAGTAATTAGCATTGAAGCTATTAGAGATATGCTATGTATCCCTATGAGGCAAGGAAAAGAAGTGTTGGAGAGATTCATTATAGGTGGCTCGGAAAAACTTTGGAGAATCAGAAACCATGCTCTAAGTTTTTATAATCAAGAAACAAAAAGGTCCAAGGATAATAAGCGCTCGCCACAATTTCCAATTGTGCACAATGTTTTCAACTCAGACCTACAAGATTTCTTCTCTATGATGGCTTTCATTTGTGGCCTAGACAATGACAAAGAGGTGCATGAGTTTCAAATGGGTTTGGGTTTTCAGTTAAGAAAACATTCTTTATTTTGGTATGACTTCATGAAGGTCATTGTTCGGGAGATGCTGGACCAATTCAAGGAATATCACACATAGTATAGATTTAGGTTTTCTTTTTTTCTTGCTCACATGTTCTTACACCAAAACCCTGATTTCTTTAAAACATATATGGGTTTGTCTATCTTTGATGAAATTAGAGTGAGGAAGTTGGTTTCTATGTGGACCCATCTTCTTTTTGTGACCCACAATTATTATGCATTTTCCAAGTCTTTCATGATTCTGATATTGCAAGATTTTAATAAGCAGGGTGAGGTTGGATGTTATCATTTCTCCGTCAAGCAAGTAGGATGGATGAGAAGTTTTTTCCCTCCCTACGACTAGTTCCTCAAAGAGATTTTTCATTTGTTAGGTTGCATGGTTTTACTGAGGAGCCATTCTGGCTATCGGTCTGTGTCACAAATAGGGTGTTGGCCCTTGAGGTATTTAGGAAATTTTCAATTATAGACGTCATGCTTTGTGGGGGATAGAATAAGGATTTTTCAAATGCCCCTTAAGCTTTGGTATGGTAATAATGGTGAAGAAGTAGACACAAGGTCTGCTAATAGTGAAGCTTGCTCATCTAGGTCTAGTGTTCATTTGTGACAAGTGGGAATATAATCCTGATAATGACTAGGGGGAGCTAAATGTTAAAGTGACTCATAGCTCTCGGCCTTACTGTGAGGCTCAGCGGAGTGCACAGATGAGGGACTAGAATATCCTTGTAGACTTGGCCTATGTTCCCATTGATGACTAGAGACCACCCTAGGTATCTTTTTATTTCCCTTTGGCCAAGCCTAGTGACAAGTGCAAAATTGGAGCCACCCTTTATAATCAATTGGCCAAGAATTACTAGTGGAGTGAGGATAAAATCGCCCAATTCTAGATTTATCGTCAAGAGACCAGGTAGTCTTGATGCCAAGTTCCAAGAGCCTGACATGGATGACAGATTTGATGATCTCTGGAATAGAGAGCATGATGATACTAATGCAAGCAGAGATGAGGAGGTAGATCAAGAGGAAGCAGCTACAATAATGAAAAGAAAAGAGGAAAGGAAGGCCCAAATACAGGAAGTTGGAGAAGCAGTGGAACAACCCAACGAAACTTTATTGAGCTCACAAGTAACTACATCCCATGTGGTAGTAGCATTGTCAAAAATATGGGCTACAAAGAGACCCAGGGCAACCCAACAATCTCAGGAAGTCATAGAGGTGGACAATTCTCCACCCGAGAAGAGGCCACGTACCAATGCCACTCCTGTAGAAAGCTCGCAAGTACTTGCAATGAGCCAAGGATCGGAGCTCGCACCAACTTGGGTATCTTTCTCTCCCTCTCTTCCCACTTCTCAGTCTTTGGTTAAACCTAATGAGTCCATGTCTCCAATCACTTCGAATGTCAGCCTATCATTTTCTACTTTTGCACCCATGGGAGGTTTCTCCCAATCTCCCTTCTCTCCAATCAGACAGGAAGCTTTTACTCCTTCACGGTTTGTTCCATCTTTTGTTGGGACCCAATTTGAACCTTTTATTGCAAACCCCTTTGCTTCTATCATGTTGACTCTGACTCAACCTGCCCAACAAATGGTAACCTTTGCATCTCCACTACCACCACCACCCTTTTTGAGTCCTTTTATCGCTTCCCCAACTGGAGCCTGGCATAGCATTCCACATTTCTCCCCATTGACGATCACCCTGCTAAAGAAAACATCATCCGAGACTGCAATGATTTCATTCCCTTTTGCTCTTCCTCTAGGTGCACCCTTCACTGATGAACTGATTAGGTCACCGGCAGAATTTATTGGGAAAAATATCATGACTAAGGTTGCGTGGGCTAGAAGAGCCCAGAAAAGAAAAGAAAAAGATGCAACGAAGCTTGACAAGCCATGCGTGTAGAACATCTTTAACGAAGTTCAGGGGTCGTTAAAATTTTTAACCATGACGCCTAACATCACCAAACCTCAAGGGTAGATGCAACTTGAGGATTATACAATCCATGTTGTAGGGATCGATCTACACACAACTCAACCACAAGACAAAGTTGAACTAATGGAGGAAACTCAGCGGGTTGTGACTACAGACTTTTTAAAGCATAGTCGTCAACCGAAAAAGAGGGAAGAAGAGCTAAAGAAGGTTAAAGAAAGGGTGGAGGTCCTACAAAAAAGGGAAAAGGCTAGGGATGCCAAAATTGCACGCTTGTCTCAACAAGCGCAGGCAGAAAAGGCCAAACTCCAAGAGGAACTTGCAAAGTTCTAGTTCCAGGATCCCAACCTGGTTACTAGTCTATAGCAAGAAAACCAAGAGCTTTAGGACTAGCTGGCTCTAGCAGAGAGAGGAACCTAGGACAAAAATAGGGAGCTTTGGGATCAGCGAGCTCAATTGGAGCAGGAAATGCAGCAGAAGGACAAGGAGCTCCAAGACCGATAGGCTCAATTCGAAAAGGAGATCCAAGAAATAAAGCTCTCTCTAGAAAATGAATTCGGAACCCGAAGTCAAGTTGAGGAGCTATTGAAAAGCAAGGATACTGAGTTGGGAACCCTATAGGAACAGATCTCCGCAACGGAAAAGAAAATTGACGGGTTGATGGAGGAGATTGGGTCTAAGGAGGTGGAGATAAGTCTTTTGAAAATTCCTTCCCAACCCCTTGTTCCTCAATCAGATCTCCTTTTGGTGGCTCAACAATTATATGCCTCATACTAGGAGAAAGTCAAGTCTTTTTATTTTTCCCTGCAACCGGCACTGCAATTCATGGCGGATGCGGCCAATTTAAGCAAGAAGGTGTGTGGTACCATTGAGCAGCATCCACAATTCATTGCTGAAAAAGGTGTATGAGGCTGAGAAATTGTTGGAAAAATTATACACGATGACGAATGAGAACTTAGCAAAGGCGGGGATAGATGACCGAAGGTCAGCTGCCAAAGGGGTAAAGGAAATCATCCGTTATAATGCAACGATCCTCCAGACTAATAGTTGTTTGGTTTCACTGAATCTGACTATGAATAATATGCAGATACAATTTTATCACTTGACTTAGTTGGGATTTCCTTCCCCTTTTCTCCCTGATGATTTAGTGGCCACGACAGAGCATATTGCAGCAAAGATCGAGGAAAAGCAGCGAGATTTATCCGCTTTCTAAAAATTCAGTCAACCTCCCACAATAGCGAACATTGAAGGTGTCATATATCCGATAGTGTGGCTTCTTTTCCAGCTTGAGTCTGGGTCTGAGATTTCTATGGAGTTGTCATTCAAAGAAATTATCAACCTACATGAGGCGCAAGAGGATTTGTGCACCTTATCGATGCCATCTGAGGCCGACTAGCTGCCTCTATAGATCGCACTTTCAAAGCTCTGATTATTTCCCAATGGATAAGGGTTTTGTCTTCGAACGAAAAATTTTTGGGTTCCCATTTTGTAGGAAAAATTCCCTTGATAGTCACCAAAAGCTGTGGATTTAAAAATTCTAAAATCTCCCTCCAGGTTGATAATGTTGGTTTTGCATCGGCTTTGGCCCGCGCTTCATATGTTTGAATATTTGAGGGACCCCTTTTGTAGCACCTTCATTCTCTTGTGCCACGTGTCAGTTGTGTGTGCCTTTGAGGATCCTCTCTCCTTTGTTTCTCCTCCAAGATTCACCCATGTGCCACGTTGCATCCTACCGCGGGCACCTTTTGGTGGTCCTCACAGTCAAAGCTTTAAACACAGATTGCACCACATGTCATCTCCACAGGGATTTTGATTGCAAGGGAAGGATGAATGAGTATGAAGCCTCGTCACTGTGCCACTTGTCCTAACCAACTCTATGGGTGGGTGACACATGTCATTTAGAGATTTTTTATGCTTTCACTTTCAGACCGCATTCATCATTTGCAGGAGGGCGCACTAGTTTGAGGTAACAGAATGCCATTTCAGTTAGAATGAATCATTGCAACAAATGGCACGTCCTATGCCTGGGGAATATTTTTTTGTTATTAGCTCTCAGGCAGTGGAAGGATCTATATATGTTGCTTTGACTCTTTGAAAAAGGGTTCAAAAATACAGAGAAAAAGTGCTAAAAGACTATAGGCCTTTGTATTGTTTTTAATTATTATATTAAGACTTACATACTGTGCCAATTTGTTCAGCCTCTTTGTTTCTTAGTTAATTGATAAGACATTATACTATGTTGTTTGTTGTACTGAGTAGTTTATCTACAAGACTTCTATAATTTCAATATAATTTTTTTGATTCAGATCATGTCTTGAACTATTCTTGTTCAGTGAATGTATATGGAAGTTATGTTATGTTATTTGATGGATTTCTTAGGTTTTTCATCTATGCTTTATGTTATTTTCAGACATGCAGATTGTTGAACAGGCCCTCAAATCTCATCTGAAAGGAAGATTTCTCGTGTCTATATACTTAAATCTTGGCACATCGCCTTAGGTTAGATTTTATTTTAATATATCTGCTTCCTTTTCGCTTTTCAACCCCCCAGTACATGGAAGAGCCGACTTCTTTAAAACCTGGAGGTTACTCAGTTTAGTGCAATTCGTCCCCCCATTAACTCAGTTTCCCATAAGGCTATTTTCCTAGTAATTTTAGGCATCAACAAAAGCAATTTTGGATAAGTTAGAAAGCATTTATGAAGGAGACAATAAGGTCAAAGAAGCTAAGATGCATAATTTGAAGATCATGTTTGAGAATGTAAGGATGTTTGAAGAAGAAAATGTTACAAGCTATATGCAAAGGGTAGGTGAAGTTGTCAGCTCCATTAGAGGTCTTGGTGGCAAACTCAAAGAACTAGAAGTGGTAAAGAAATCAGAACTCTTCCTAAATCTTATAGTTATAAAGTGTCTACTATTGAAGAAATTGCAAATTTGAATCAATATACTAGAGATCAGTTGTATGGCTCTTTAACTGTTTTTTAAATGAGAGAATTTGGAATAAATAGTGGTGCAAAAGTTGAGACTACTTTTAAGGTTGGGAAATTAGAGGAGAACAAGGAATTAGATTAAGAGGATATTGATGATATAGAAGCTAACTTTGTAAGGAGAATGAAGAAGGGTACTTGTAAGTACAATGGTAAGTTACCTTTCAAATGTTTTAGTTGTGGAAAGATAGGTCACTATGCTTCAAGATGTCCAAACAGAGGTTTGAGTAAAAAATTGAAAAGTAAGCAAGAAGAAGCTTCAAAGTCAAAGAACCATCTACTACTAGATTGTTGGAATTAGTGCATATAGATATTTGTGGCCCTACAAGAGTGAGAAGTCTTCAAAGTGGCATGTATTCCATGCTATTAATTGATGATTATTCTAGAATGACATGGGCTACTTTTCTCAAAGAAAAATCAGAAGCCTTAGACAAGTTTACAACATTCAAAGTTATGGTTGAAAATGAAATGGATATGAAAATCAAATGTTTGAGGTCTGATAGAGGTGGAGAGTTCACCTCCAATGATTTTAACATCTTTTGTGAAAATCATGGCATAAAGAGGCACTTATTTGCCCCTAGGACTCCTCAACAAATTGGAGTGGTTGAAAGGAAGAATAGGATTGTTCAAGAAGCTACAAGAACAATGATGAAAGAGGGAAATCTACTAGAAGTCTACTAGAGAGAAGTAATTCATACTGATGTTTATATACTTAAAAGAGTTCAAGCAAGAGAAAATAGTACAAAGAATCCCTATGAGCTATGGTATGGAAGGATTCCTACTATCATGTACTTCAGAGTATTTGGAAGCAATTGTTATATCAGAAGAGATGAATACAACATAGGCAAGTTTGATGCAAGTTCTAATGAATGTATATTCCTTGGATATTCTACTAGAAGCAAAGCTTATTGATGCTACAACAAGAGATTGAGAAAGATTGTTGAGAGTGCAAGTTTCAAGGTTGATGAAGATTTACAAAAGATTCAATGATGATAGATGGATATGAATCATATGAGTCTTGTTGCAAAGAAGAAGAAAAAATTGAAGAAAGAGAAGTGCAAATTGAAGAGGAAGAAGCTCTGGAAAGGACTCCTAAAACTCTTAAGTATGTGCAAAAGAATCATTCTGAAGATCAGACTATTGGAGATAAGAACAAAGTTGTACTGACAAGAAGGAAAGTTGTTGAAGAATAGGTAAATCTATGTTTACTTTCTAAAGTTGAACCTAAAACAATGATTGAGGCATTGCAAAGATGAATACTAGATCAAGGCTATGAAAGAAGAACTGTTGCAAATTGAGAAGAATCAGACTTGGGAACTTGTCCCAAGACCAACAAACAAAAATGTGATTGAAACTAAGTGGGTATTCAGAAACAAACTAAATGAGAATAGAGAAGTGGTAAGGAACAAGGCAAGACTTGTATGTAAAGGTTACTCATAAGTTGAAGGAATAGATTTTGAGACATTTGCTCCGGTGGCAAGAATGGAAGCTATTAGGATTTTTTTGACATTTGCAGCACATAAGGATTTCAAAGTCTATCAGATGGATGTGAAGTCTACTTTCTTGAATGGAGAATTAGAAGAAGAGGTATACATAGAACAACCAAAAGGATTTCAGTTATCAGACAAACCAAATATGGTCTACAAATTAAAGAAGGCATTGTATGGATTGAAGCAAGCTCCTAGAGCTTGGTATACAAGGTTGGATAGATATTTGATACATCAAGGATTTAATAAAGGTACCGCAAATAGAAATATTTATGTTAAAAAGTTAAAAAAGATCAAATCTTGATTGTGGTTGTATAAGTTGATGACATAATATTTGAAGGCAATGAAGATATGTGCAAGAAGTTTGCAGAGGAAATGTAGAAAGAGTTTAAAATGCCTATGTTTGGGGAGATGAATTTCTTCCTTAGATTACAAATAAATCATACAAATAAAGGTATTTTCATTTCACAATCAAAGTGTGTCAAAGAAATGTTGAAGAAGTTTGGAATGAAAGATTCTAAACCGATGTGTACCCCCATGGTTACTGGTTGCAAGTTGAGTAAGAATGATGAATCTCCTAAGGCTGATCAGAGCAACTATAGATCAATGATTGGTGGACTACTTTATCTAACTGCTACTAGATTAGATATCATGCATGCAGTTTGTCTTGTGGCTAGATTTCAAGATCCTAGAGAGTCACATGTTGCAGCAATGAAGAGGATATTCAAATACTTGAAGAGAACTTTAAATCATAGCTTGTGGTATCCAAAGGATACTAATTTTACTCTAAGTGCTTACATAGATGTAGATTAGGCTGGTTGTTTGGATGACAAAAAAAGTACAAGTGGTGGTGCATTCTTTCTTGGATGCAGATTGGTGTCATGCCTAAGCAAGAAACAAGATCCAATTTTTTATATACTGCAGAGGCAAAGTACATTGCAGCAACATCTTGCTACACACAAATGTTATGGATGAGACAAACATTGAAATATATCAGAATAGTGTATGATGAACCAATTTCTATCTTCTGTGATAATACAAGAACTATCAATATTTCAAAGAATTTGGTAATGCATTCAAGACCAAAACATATTTCAATACAATATCACTTTCTGAGAGAAAAGGTTGTAGAGAATGAAGTTAAGCTTGAATATGTGCCTATAAAGGATCAAATTGCTAATACAATCACTAAGGCTCTTCCTAAGGATACATTTGAGTATCTCCAAGAGAAGTTGGGGGTCATTGCCCCTCCTTCTTTGAACTAGATGCATAAGGATATGCATCATTCTAGTGGATTTCAAGATCCATTCTTCTATCTGGATTGATGTTGGTGGCTACCTCTCAGGGGGAGTAGGTAGTAACATTGTTGGTTGTTGCAGTTAGGGGGAGTATGTTTTTTCATTATGTAGTAAATGTTGATTGGTGTAGTAGGTTGTGTGCTCCTAAGGGGGAGTATACTAAGTAGTAAAGAAAAGAAAGTTGTAGAACAGTTGTAAGAAGGTTGATTGATGTCAAAGGGGAAACATCAGTGATACGAATCTTTTGTCCTTTTCCATCGATGTCAAAGGGGGAGATGAAGTCATGTGAAAAAGAAGGTTAAGGGGGAGAATGAGACATGTGAAAAGATAAGTATCAAATTGGGAGAGAGTGTAGTGAGCTAGTTGTGCAAAGAGAAAAGGAAATATGTATGGAGCAAAGTTGTTGTGTCTTTGATGGTTTTTCACATCATGTATTACCATCAATGGAAAAGGAGAATATTGTTGCAAGTATGAGAAGATTGGTGTTTTCATTGATGTCAACAAGCTTGTATTGTCATTGTTATCAACTGTATAAGGAGGAAGAAGATCATTATTGGGGGAGATTGTTGCAAGAGTATGTTGGTGTTATCTATGCTTTGATTAGTTGCATTATGTTGTCATTAGTAAGCTACTGGTGTCAATCTCTAGTATTTCTTTGATAATCTTTTGTCTATGGTTAAGGAAGCAATGAAGATGATGAGGATGTGTCTCTGGTGCTTGATTTCCAAGTGCTTTTGAGAAAAAATGATAAAAAGAGGAAATAGTGTGTTGCAGTGTTGCTCTAGGTTGCAGGG
This sequence comes from Sequoia sempervirens, assembly GCA_007258455.2. NCBI lineage: Eukaryota > Viridiplantae > Streptophyta > Pinopsida > Cupressales > Cupressaceae > Sequoia > Sequoia sempervirens. The sequence continues at coordinate 27,998,989 of VDFB02193867.1, forward strand.
TAGTGTTTTGGTGTTGCTTCACATTTCTTCTAGGTTGAAGATCTACCTATGCACTTTATATATGTTGATCAGAGGTGTTCAGAGGTGTATTCAAAATTTGGTGTGTTGGATTGTTGTACAAAAGAAGTTGTGTTCACTAGTATGTGAACATTATATTATAGAGGTGTCTAGGAGAAATGTTTGTGCTGCATGTTTCTTCGCAGTTCAATTTTAGATTTTACAGATCTGAAGGTATGTTGATGGTGTTGGTATCTTTATTTAGTCAAAGGTGTTTGAGGTTTGGTGCTTTGGAAAAAGGTTTCTTCAATAACAGTGTATGGTAGAGTTGATTGAGTGTGTTAGGTGTGTGCATTTCTCAAGTGGAAGTTGTTGTGAAGGAGTTTGTTGGATTTCAGGGTGTTTATGGAATATTCTAGGTTATGTTCAAGTGACATTTGTTGTCTGTGAGATGTTGTTGAGTCAAAGGAAGCGTGCACTTAAAATTTTAATAGTGTTTACAAGGGGAATGACCGACTTTGGTGTTTACACTAGTTATAATGGATATTTATTATTTGTAGAAGCGTGTTGTAGCGTGGTGTTATAGTTTTGGGTCCCAAATAAGAAATGGTTGTTGGTATGTAGTGACTAATCATGCTATACTGTACACCCCGGCATGTATCCTTGTCGGGGTCCAAGGTCGGACCAGGGCCCCGGGTGGGGATTCGGGGGTGGTAGCCCCCGAGAAAAATTTTCCTCCTACTTTTTCGCATCATCACCGAAAAAGGAAAAATCAACAAAAAAAAGAAAAAAATGACTTTGTAGAACCCTAATCTGGAAGCTTCGAAGCTTGTTAAAAAGGGGTTTAGATGGGGGTTACAGTATGATGAAAAATGCGATTATTCGCAAGATTGTAATAGGTTTTTTGCACTGGATAATAAAATCATTGGATGGTTGTGGTTTGGTGGATGTAGCCCAGATTGGGTGAACTACGTTAAATTCTCTATGTTATAATTTATTCTATGTGTGTTTTAGTTTCTCTATTTATTAATTAAATCTGCATTTAATTATTATATATCTGCCATTTCTAACCCTAACAAGTGGTATCAGAGTGGGTTGTGTTTCGATTATTGTCTGTAGAAAGGTCTCACGGCTGAGTGGGAGTAATGGCAAATGAGGGTAAGAAGGTTGAGAAGTTTAATGGGAAAAACTATTAGTTATGGAAGATGCAAATGGAGGACTATCTCTATCAGAAGGATTTATGGCAGCCATTGGAAGGGAAAACCAAGAAACCCGCAACAATGTCTGATGAGGACTGGGATATTTTGGATATAAAGGCCCTTGGTAGTATTCGTTTATGCCTGGCACAATCAGTGGCGTTCAATATTACAATAGAAAAGACAACTCAAGATTTGATGGAAACCCTGGCGAAGTTATATGAAAAGCCTTCTGCTTCGAATAAGGTATTTCTTATGAAGCGTTTATTTAATATGAAAATGGTAGAAGGTGGGTCAGTTGTTGATCATTTGAATGAGTTTAATACAGTCACCAGTCAATTAACTTTTGTAAAAGTAAACTTTGGTGAATAAGTTAGGGCTCTTTTGATTATGTGTTATTTTCCTAAAAGTTGGAATAGCTTGGTAATGGCTGTTAGCAATTCTATTTCTGGTTCGAATACATTGAAATTTGATGATGTTGTTGGTGTTATTTTGAGTGAGGAAATTCGTAGGAAAAGCTTAGGTGGAACATCCACATCAGACAGTGTTTTGAATGCAAAAAGTAGGGGAAAAACAAAGGAGAGAGGAAACAATTTTGAAAATCGTGGGAAGTCATGAGGAAAATCAAAGGACAAAATGTCCCAATCTAGAGACAAGAGGGATTGCTGGTATTGTGGTACGTCGGGTCATTTAAAGAAAGATTGTTGGTCTCAGAAAAATAAAGGAGACAAAAAGGAAGGAAGTAAAGAGGAAAATGTGGTAAGTAATAAATCTGATGAGGATGCTTTGATTCTTTCCCTTGATAATGCTGATGATTCTTGGGTGTTAGATTCAAGGGCTTCATTTCATGCTACCCCCCATAGAAGTTATTTTCTTGATTATGTCCAAGGGGATTTTGGGCTAGTTTATTTAGGAGATAATGAACACTATCAGATTGTTGGAAAGGGAAGAATCAAGATTAAGTTGCAGAATGGGAATCATTGGCTACTACATGAGGTAAGGCATGTTCCAAAGTTAAGCAGAAATTTAATTTCAGCAGGGCAACTAGATGATGAAGGTTGTGTTGTTACATTTAGTGATAAAAATTGGAAGGTCACAAAGGGTGCCTTAGTGGTAGAAAAAGGTGTGAAAGTAGGCACTTTATATCTTTGTACAGGTCATACTGTTCCTTCTACTTTAATTGTTATGGAAAAAGGTCAATGTTCAGGAACAGTTGTTGCAGTTCAGTAGGTAGAAGATCATACAGTTGCTGTGGACTCTGAATCAGCACTGTGGCATAATAGACTTGGGCATATGAGTGCAAAAGGTATGAAAGTACTCCATTCAAATAATGTTTTACCAAGTCTAAAATATGTTAATATGGATTTCTGTGTAAGTTGTGTATGGAAAACAAAAGAGAGTAAGTTTTGTCAAGGATGGGAAGCAAAAGAAAGATGAGAAATTGGAGCTTGTGCATATGGATGTATGGGGACCAGCTCAGGTATCTTCTCTCGGTGGCTCTTTGTATTATGTTACATTCATTGATGATGCAACTAGGAAGGTATGGATTTATTTCCTTAGGCAAATCTGATGTATTTGAAGCTTTTAAAAAATGGAGAAGCTTGGTTGAGAATGAGACGGGTAAAAAGCTAAAATGTCTCAGATTTGATAATGGTGGTGAGTATTGCATCAAAGAGTTTGAAGATTATTGTTCCTCTAATGGTATTCATAGGCAGAAAACGGTTCCAAGGACTCCACAGGAAAATGGAGTGGTTGAGTGCATGAATAGAACAATAATGGAGCGTGCATAGACTATGAGATTGCATGTTGGGCTGCCTTTAAAAATGTGGGCAGAGACTGTAAACACTGTTGTTTATTTAATTAATAGAGGTCCCTCTAATCCTTTGGGTTGTGGTATTCCAGAGGAAGCATGGAAAGGTAAGAAGGTGAGTTATTCTTTTCTCAAAACCTTCGGTTGTGAAGCATTTGCACATGTAGATTCTGAAAATAGAACCAAGCTTGATGCAAAAATCAAAGAAATGTATATTTGTTGGATATGGCATTGATGAATTTCGTTATAGGCTTTGGGATTTTGAAAATCAAAAAATTGTGAGAAGTAGGGATGTCATATTCAATGAGAAAGTTTTGTACAAAGATTTGTTGCTGCAGCATGAGAAGAAAGAAAGTGATTATGCAGTGTTGGATGATATTCCAAACAATGATGTTTCAGTGGTTCCTCGTGTTGGGCAACAATAGCAACAAAAAATACCACAAACTCCTCTGAATGTTAGACGATCTTCAAGGATAAGTACACCTCCAGAAAGATTCTCTCCCTCTTTGTATACTATTTTGTTAACTGATGTTGGTGAACCGGAATATTATGATGAAGCTATGCAGGTGGATACCAAGGTTCAGTGGGAGCATGGAATGGAAGAAGAAATGGACTCCTTGCTAAAAAATCAGACGTGGGAATTATGCAAGTTGTCTGCAGGTAAAAAGGCTTTACCAAACAAATGGGTTTATAGGCTGAAAGAGGAGGATGAAGGTAAGAAGAGATTCAAAGCTAGATTAGTTGTAAAGGGATTTGCACAGAAAAAGGGTATTGATTTTGATGAGATTTTTTCTCTAGTTGTTAAAATGACTTCTATTTGTATTGTTTTAAGTATTGTGGCTGCTGAAGATTTGCATTTAGAACAGCTTGATGTTAAAACAACTTTTCTCCATGGTGATTTGGAAGAGGAAATATATATGGAACAACCACAAGGATTTGAGGTCAAAGGTAAGGAGAAACTAGTGTGCAGATTGAAGAAAAGTTTATATGGTTTGAAGCAAGCACCTCACAATGGTACTTGAAATTTGATAGTTTTATGGCTGAGCAAGGCTACAACAGGTGTAATTCTGACCATTGTGTTTATTTTAAGAGGTTGGATAATGACAACTACATTATTTTATGTTTATATGTTGATGACATTCTTGTAGCTGGGTCTAACATGGATCACATAAGTGAGCTAAAACAACAGTTAGCAAAATATTTTTCTATGAAGGATTTGGGGGCAGCAAAACAAATCGTTTGTATGAAAATTTGTAGAGATAGGAAAAACAAAAAATTGTTTTTATCTCAGGCTAATTATGTTGAAAAGGTGTTGTAGAGATTTTATATGGAGAATGCAAAATTTGTCAACACACCTTTGCCTAGTCATGTTAAATTGACTAAGGATATGTGTCCAAAGACACAAGAGGAGGAAGAAAAAATGTCCAAGGTACCATATGTTTTAGTTGTAGGCAGTTTAATGTACGCCATGGTATGCACAAGACCGGATATTGCACATGTTGTAGGAGTTGTTAGCAAGTATTTGAATCATCCCGAAGTTGAGCATTGGAATGCGGTAAAATGGATTCTCAGGTACTTGAGAGGTACATCCAATAAATGTTTATGTTTTGGGGGCTCTAATATTGATTTAAAAGGCTATGTTGACTCAGATTTGGCAAGGGATATAGATACCAGGCAGAGTACCACAGGTTATGTATTTATAGTTGGTGGGACAACAGTGAGTTGGATTTCTCAATTACAAAAGGTGGTTGCTTTATCCACCACAGAGGCAAAGTATGTTACTGCAATAAAGGCGACAAAGGAAATGATATGGCTGCAAATTTTCATGGACGAGTTGGGTAAACAACAGGATGGAAATTACTTGTTTACAAACAGCCAAAGTGCTATACATCTTGCAAAGAATTCTTCCTTGCATTCTAAAACAAAACACATACAATTGAGATATCATTTCATTCGGTCGGTCTTGGAGGATGGACAGGTCAAGCTGGAAAGATACATATAGATGCCAATCCAGTGGATATGTTTATGAAGGCGGTGACAAGGGAGAAGTTGAGCTCCTCTTCAGCTTCAATTGTCCTTCAAAGTTGAATTCAAGTATAACAGAGCAGTAGGGTCTAAGGTACTTATTTCCAGTGGGAGTTGTAAGTGCAGCAGTGTCATCCAGGATCAGTCTCCAAGTGGTAGCTTGTGTTGGTGTGGAGCCTAATCAGTCTCCAAGTGGGAGATTGTTGGTATGTGGCAACTGATCATGCTATACTGTACACCCCAGCATGTATCCTTGCCAGTGTTCGGGGTAGAGCTAGTTCGGGCCCCAGGTGGGGGTTTGGGGGTGGCATCCCTTGAAAAGCGGGGGTTCGGGGGTGGCAACCCCCGAGAAAAAATTTCCTCCTACTTTTTCGCATCATCACCGAAAAAGGAAAAAATCAACTTTGTAGAACCCTAATCTAGAAGCTTCTAAGCTTGTTAAAAAGGGGTTCGGATGGGGGTTATAGTATGATGAAAAACACGATTATTCGCAAATTGTAATAGGTTTTTTCCATTGGATAATAAAATCATTGGATGGCTGCGGTTTGGTGGATGTAGCCCAGATTGGGTGAACCACGTTAAATTCTTTGTGTTATAATTTATTCTGTGTGTTTTAGTTTCTCTGTTTAATTAAATTTTCATTTAATTATTAGATATCTGCCATTTCTAACCCTAACAATGGTGTGGTCCTCTTTCACTTCTATCTGCCATGAAAGTGTTTTGGTGTTGATCTAATTTGAATTTGCACAATTGAGGTGCATAGATAACCTTGGAGAATGTTTTCAAGGTTGACAATGGTATAAATAAGAGGAGTTATTGAAGGATGGTGAGATAGACAAGAAAGATGCAAATGATGCGAAGTGCAAAGTATCAGAGTACAAATTTGAGAAGTGCAGTGCGAGCTTTCATGTGTTAGATTGTTGGATGTAGTGAGCAGAAGGTGTCTACAGTTCTTCAATTATGCTGCAAAGGTGTTGATGATATTGTGGTGGATTTCTCTGTTGCATTGAGATGTATTTCTTTGTGTAACATTCTTCTTATCTTCTTTTCTATTTTGGTAATGAGCCTTTCTTCTTTGGTCAATGATCCCTCTAGCTGTGAGCCTTATTATATTCAGTGTTGATATTACTTTATATTGTGAGGTAATCCTCACTGTGGTTTTTCCCATCTTGGGTTTTCCACGTAAATCTAGTGTTCCATTGTGCATGGTGTTGATTTGTTTCAATTTTTGTTATTTGTTTTTCATGCTAAATCATCATAACAAATTAAGGGTTAATTAAGTTAATGTGGATTTGAATATGTTTGAGGGTTTTGAAGTTTTAAGGTATAACTGATTCACCCCCCTCTCAGTTGTCTTGTACATTCAACATTTTGGATGTCTTCAAAATGTGGATATATGGGTAATAGCTCTTGACTTAGATTTTCTGCATTAGGCATGAGAGACGATTGGATGCATGATAGCGTTGGTTTAAGGATTTCTTGATCATCAAATGGATTTGAATTAATTTTTTGACTAATTTGACTTGTATCTATTAGGGATAGTCCTTGGAGGGAATTTGAAAAGATGTCATTGTTTATGGTTGGAGATTGCGGAATACTTGAGGATGATGGATTGGAATTAGAGATGGATGACTTTTATGGGAAATTTTCTTCAACATGTGCCACCATGAGCTCAAATGATGTTAATATGTCTTGAAATGGATCATTGCTAGACACGAGTGAATGATTTTGATCACGCTTCAAAAATATTCTTGATATATATCAATTTTATCATTTGTGAGGTATAAACATTGTCAATGTGATTATTTGTTGATAAATTTTGAAGGTTATCTTCAATAGTGATAGAACCTTGATCAATAAGGTCTTGTATGAGGTTTTTGAGTCTTATGTAATTTGACGTTTCATTATCTTTTTCTCTATGGTGTCCATAATAAACATTGTCATTGTACCGTGAGGGTTTGAATCAAATTTCAAAATCACCTTGTGACTTTGGAAGATTGATAAAATTGGTTTGGACTAGCTTGTTTAACATGAACTTGATTGGATCCCCTAAAGGATGTACTCACATTTTGTGGTGTTGTTGGATTGTGATCTTCTTGTTAGAGGATCCATGTGTTGATTGTTTGGTTGATAGATTTGTGAGGTTTGACATTGATTAAAATCTAACATGTGACAAAGTGTTCCAAACTCTTGATTAGAGGCACCCATAGTTGTAATGACATTAAAGCCAGTAGGATGTGACAACCCCACGAAAGGATAAAGTGGAAATGAATGTTGATAATAGATTGATGTTGATATATCTTGTTGATTTCAAGATTGGATTTGTAATGACACCTAAGTGACCTTGGACCAATGTTGAATGATTTTTGGATGAATGGAAGATGTGAAACCTTCAATTTACACAAAGTTTGTTTTGACTAGACCTCTTGTTAAAGTGTATTTGAGGATAATTCTTTCTTGTTCTAGATAAATGAGTCCAAGCTAAGGAAGATGATAATGAGGTTAACAACTTTAGAAGTAGACTAATGGCTCCAAAGAAAGTTAAATCACAAGGATGACACTAATTTAACTAAATACTTGAAAGGAGACATTTTTCCAAGCAAAGAGCTAAACTAGGGGATGAGATAAAGATCTAAGCCAAAATGAGCAATGTCAAATCTAGGTTGTTTTGAATTGATTGTTTTTGCTGATGGGGTTGATTTGATCCAAGATGACTAGAAAGTGTTTAGACAAGTCCAAAATGAGTTAGTGATATGGGATGAAGATGAAAAGATGTATGTTTGTTGTTTTGGATGATTAGGATGACTACAGGTCTATGGTTTGATACAGGCTGTTGGTGAAAAAATGGAATTCTAAGATTTTGAAAGGTTCCACTATTTTGGATTGATAGTCAAACATGCCATTTTATAAATGCATCAACCAACAACCAAATGTGGTGCACTGCCCCTGACAGATGCGACATGATTTTTCAAATGTGTAGGTCTGCAAACAAAAGCAACACTGTGTGACAGTCAAACGTGGCACTGCAGAATTTTGACAGATAACTAACTTGAAACAAACACACCAAGTTGTACAAATGTGTCAATATGTGCATGTAAAAAAATGTCGATATGAAATATTAGACATTCCAAGATGCGTACAAAAGTACCACAAGGTGACAATCAGACGCGTCAATTTGACTCAGAGATAGATTTTTGAAATTTGATCCTAAGTTCATCTAGGGTTTTGCAATTTTTAAGGATTAATTATGTTTTTTTGTTTGGAATGTGATATAAACAACAAAGAATCACACATAGGACTAACTCCAAGGGATTTTTGGTAGATTTTTGCATGCCTTCTTCAATTGGACCACATAATTGGTGTTACGAGTATTTGAACAATAAAGGCACACCACATATACACAACCTATTTTAGTGGTAGATCAAGTTATCAACTTATAGTGGGCCCACTCGTCGAAGTTATACCTCCACAATGAATGGGTGACTAGAGTATACAGAGGTCATGTACCACCTTCACACCTCTCACCTTAAAAAGGATAAGGTCCTAATCAAGGAATATCAGTCACCTCAACAAGGGGAAGTACATGGTGAGTAACTTCATACATTGATCCTTGTACATTACACCACTATAAACTAATGGCTAAAAGGTCTTAAAGGCTTCTAGATAAAAAAATTCCATAGTGGGGGATCAATCAACAGTGAGCCTGCCTGTTATGCTTGAGTAGAGAGGGATCTCCTCTCTTCTCATCACCTATACATGTCTGGATGGACCAAGGGTCATGATGCTTGGCTTCAAGGACATTGGCTACACCTTGGGGTACAATTTTTGTTCTGCCCCTTTATATGCCCCACCTGAAAACATGGTTGAGATCGAACCTTGGGATGATGAGGCCCCCAGGTAGGTTGCCTACTTGAGATAAATGGAAATGATGTTTCTGATCCTCACGATCATTCTTAAGAGTCATGAGGGGAGAGCATACGCGAACAATCACACCTCAGGTGTACAAATAAAGATTGCAAGTTAGTGGTGTTTTTTATTTCTAAGATCGCACGAAGCGCAAGAGCATATGCACACACTAACCTACCAAACATGACATAAAGTTCATTTTAAGTGCACCAAAATTTAAAGATGTGGTTCAATTTTAAAACACCAAATCAAATGTGCAAGTTGTTGGTAAAATTTTAAAACCCAAATTGAAGTGTACAAGTTTTTGGTTAATTTTAAGCACCAAATCATATGTGAAATTTGTGGGTTAATTTTAATTGCACTAAATTGAAATGTGAATAAAAAGTCTACAAAATCACATGGTAGTAGTTTCTCAAATTTTATTTTCCCTGTGTATGCCACATGCTGCATAGATGTTAGATTATGAAAGATAGGCCCATGTTAGGGTTAGAAAATGAAAGAACTTAAGAAATTCAACCAAACCCTATGTAGGACAAACACGTTGATATACCTGAATAACACATCGTTGTAACTGAGGACAAACACATTGAACTTTGAAAAAGCATCGATTCATAGTCAAACACATTGTTGTGGAAAACCTGCACATAAAATAAAGAATGAACTGTCAGAAAAATGCATTGCAAAAAGATAGAAGCAGTGTTGCACAAGAGAGAATATACGTGCCAAAATACTACAAACACACTAAAAGCTAATCAAGGTGTCGTTATAAGAACTTGCATAGAAAAATAGAGAGAAAACAATTAGTCAAAAGTGGCAAAGAAAATAAACATGGCATTGTAAATTACATATGTGACAGGTTAAAACAAAGGAGTTGTTGCGCAAAAAACATTTACATGCTGCTTTGTGACAAAAGTGGCTTTGTAACATGTAGGTCTACAAAAACATAAAGAACTATTAAACCCGAGACATGGGTCCCACCGAATGTGCCAAAATGTCATAGGGGAAATATGGGTTAGTTGCAAAAAGCATGAATCAAGCAATTAATGTATAAAACACTAAAAACCCATCAAAGAAAGATCATATTAGCCCATACTCAATAAAATTATTTAGCAAATATCAAAAAGATTTAATTAAAAGCAAGAAAACACATAATTCAAAGAAATTGACTCAAAAAGACATGCAAGCCTTCAATCCCATTGGAGGATTATGCTCCAAATGAATGTGGATTGCTCTATTAGGAATAACCCATGTTGCAAAGCTCGATCGATGATGATGAATGATTTGATTCACATGATATTTCTCAAAATGATAAAGATTATGATAATTGCTCAATGATCGAGATTGTGAATGATTTGTGAAGAGAAAATGGCTTGTTTGATAGATTTGCATATATTAGATCAATGGTCAGGATTGAATCTCAAGATCGATGGTCGAGAGGAAATCAAGGAGATCAAGGAAGATCAATGGAGGAAATTGAATGAGAGCCCAAAATATCCCTATTTTCATGGAAAATTGGTTAAAGATATTTTGGAGGGAAAATATCTATTCAAATTTGAATTTGAATTATGGAATATTCCTTTTGGGAGAGAATATGCCATTTAGATATTTTGGAGGGAAAAGGTAATTTGAAAAGGGGATACTCTTTTTAGATAAAAGATTATTCTTTGTGCACGTTGGAAGAAAATTAGGGAATTAAAGAATTATCAAAATTATTTAATTTGAGGATGACAAGAATTTAGAATTTTTAATAAAGTGGGATTGAGGAAAATTGGTTTAATTAAATAATAAAAATTATTTAATTATGATGGAAGAGGAAAAATTGAATTTAATTAAATAATTCAAAATTATTCAATTAATAGGAAATTAGTAAGAAATGATGAAAAATGGTGAATTAATCAAATAATGTTAATTATTCGATTAATAGAGGAAAATGATAGATTTAATAAAAAATTGGAAATCATTTAATTATATGAGGAATTAGGTGATAATGAGGAAAATGATGTTAGAAGGAAAAATCGAGATGTGTGATATTCTCAAGACAATTTTAGGTGTCTACAATATGTAATCAAGGATTAATAATTGATTCGATGAAAGTGGCTCTAATTCTAACACTTCCTCCACCCAAAATAGCACTAGAGGTTAAAACATTCTTAGGCTACACTAGATACCACCAAAAATTCATCAAAGGATATGTCAATCTAGTTGCCCCCTTAGAAGAGCTTCTCAAAAAGAAGACCAACAAAATAATCACATGGACCGAACAATGCCAACAATCATTTGATATATTGAAACAAAAGATTGAACAACCCCTTATCGGACTAGTCAATTCCTTTCCATGTTCATGTAGATGCCTCTGAAATAGTAATAGGAGCAGTCCTAACTCAACCAAGAGGAAACAAGGATCACCCCATCACTTTTTCCAGTTGTAAGCTCTCTCAAATAGAGAAAAAATACACCACTACTAAACGAGAAGCATTAGCTATGGTCTACACCTTACATAAATTTTGTCGTTATCTCTTATCTACACTCTTCACCTTTTATATCCAGACAACAAACCTTGGAAATTTCTCTTAAATAAACCAGTAATATAGGGAAGAATATGCCGATGGCTACTACTATTTCAAGAATTCAATTTCACTATAATGGTTAAGCTAGGAAAGAACAATCAAGGTTTGGATTACTTATCTCAAATTGACATAGGCAAGGAATCAAATGGAGCTAATGAAGAAGACTTACTAAGCACCCACCTATTCTAGATAACTACAGTTCTAGAAGAGTTTCACGATGTAGCACATTTACTCTATACAGGATAGTACCCCAAAAACATGAAAATGCATGACAAGAAATTGTTATTATGGAAATGCTTACCATTCACACTCATCGAAGGAGCTCTATACAAAAAGGGAAGAGATGATATTCTTCGTTGAGTTGTCTACGAACATGAATGAGAATATATACTAAGGGAAGTACATGAGGGCATTGCTAGAGGTCATCATTGTGGAGATACTACCACCCGAAAAATACTATTAGTAGGATTATGGTGGCCTACGATATACAAGGATACCAAAAACTACACTAGGAATAGGACACCCTACATCTAGAGATGAAATGACCATCCACCCAGTCTTAGCACAAGCCCTATTTGAGAAATGGGTCACTGATTTTATCAGTCCTATAGACCCCCCAACAAAAATATCCAAATCCATATTTATCATCTTTGGAGTAGACTATTTGACTAAGTGGGTGGAAGCAGAACCAACTAAAGATTGTATCGCATACACCACAACAAAGTTATTGTACCACAATATTATTATTAGATTTAGGTATCCCCTTAACTTATCACTAGTGATCAGGACAAGCATTTTGTGAACAAAATAATAAAAGAGATACTAGCCAATTTTATGATTATGCATAATTGAAGCACACCATATCATCCACAAGCCAATGGAGCGAGTGAAGCTCTCAACAAGATTTTAGGCACTACTTTAACTAAATGTGTGATGAAAATAGAATAGATTGGGATATTAAAATTCCTACAGTACTCTAGGTATACCACACTACATACAAATGTGCTACCCAACATACTCCCTTAGATCTCTTGTATGGCATGGAAGCAAGACTACTAATCAATTTTATGGTACATAATCTTTAGACTACATTGACCTTATAGCTCACCAATGATGAATCCATCAAGCATAGTCTTGAGGAACTAGATGAACTAGATGAAGAAAGACAACTAGTAGCACACCACTTATGGACCGAAAGACGATGACATAAAGCCTGACATGATCACAATCTTTGATCTAAACAATTTCAAGTCTATGATATGGTTTTTCTATATGATATAAATTCAATAAATAGGGTAAGCTCAAAGTCAGATGGTTAGGCCCCTACCACATCCATCAAATCCTTTATTTTAGAGTAGTCCAACTCAAAACATTAGATGGCACAATATTGCAATGCTTTGTCAATGGTGCACGACTCAAACAGTATCATTCTAGAAGAGTAGCGTTGACTTGAGGACAAGTCAACATTTTGAAAGGGGATGATGTTAGCCTAAAATAGCATAGTGAAGACATCAATCGGTAAATCATACCACATTTTAGCACAAAGAACTTTCATAGCACAATATTGTAGAGATAACATATAGACTAGGGGTAGAACAGATGGGTCATGCCCCATCCCATAATTATATGTATAAAGGAAGATATGAATGACATAATGTAATAGGCGAAAAGAGAATATATGTAATAGACAAAGGGAAATATATGTACAGAGACTAATGCATGAAAGGATAAATGTATAGAGAGTAGATAAGGATGAAATAAGAGTATAGGGGAAGATATTCCATTGTACCAATTTTGATATGACTAATAGAATGAATACCAAAGTTCTATTTATGTGATGTTATCTCTTACTTTATGAATGTATGATTAGATAAGGATATGTTTGATTACATTGGTATTCATATTTATATTACTGAGTCTGGGGCATAAACTACAACACTTAGAAAATACTTGGGGCTCAGAACTTCAATTTGTGTTCCCCCAAATTTCTTGCTAACACATCCCATGACTAATTAATTGATTAATCATTATTAATTAACTATAAATAAACATATATCCAATTAATTAAATAAAAAATCATAATTATCCTCACCCACATTTCACTCAAGTCAATTTAGTTAGTTCCACCTTCCACTCTTCAATCGAATTAATTAATTATTTAGTTATCGAGTTAACTCTCAATCAAATTAATTGAGTGATCAATCAATGTATTAATTGATCAATCATGATAGTTAACTAGCAAGTCAAGTTAGTTGATTAATCAACCAATTGAATTAATTATTCAATCAAAGTAGTTAACTCCAAATCAAATCTCTAGTCCTAAAGGTTGATTAAATCAAACTTGACCGTGAATTCATTTTTTCACTTTAAAATCTATAAGTTTACCATTCCTTCCAAGAAATGGGGGAGCTCTCTAAATAATCTTTGGTCTATTCTAAGTTAACATTTGAATAATTTCATCATTATATATCAAAACATTTGCACAACATTGATCATCCAAAATTGTTTCTTGAAGTATGAGAAAATCCACTTCATGCCATTTGAGGTTTGCAAGACTTTAGAATAGTTATTTTAATTATTTTTAATTTTTAATTTTTAGTTTTGTTCTAATTACATATCATTTGAGGCCAAGTTCTCTTAGGTTGACCCCCTTGATTAGACTAGTTTTAATATCATGAAAATGACCAAAGACAACACTCTTCAATCATGCAAATGTCCTAGAATGATTTGTTGTAGAATTGGATTCCTTTTAGTGCTCTAAAGTGATATATTCCTAGAAGGATTCTCTTTATATTACATAGGATTTTTAATGGATAATTGATAATGATTGTGTTGAGAAAGGTTTTGTACACCTTACATAAATTATTTAATATTTTGTAAAATTGTGGCCCATCTTGAAATGAGATACTACACTTTGAGTAGAGCAATATTTTCCTGGGAAGTTGTAACATTGGAAAAATATATTTGATATATGTGGGGGATCATATGAACACACACCATATTTTTCCTTGAAGGTTGTAATGACTCTTGGATCTAGAGTAAAACTTAGGCACCAACCTTGGAAATGTCACTTGGGTGCATTAATTAGAAAACTTAGTTTTCTTGTTGATCCTTATTTATTTATAGAATGCTTGGGATGGGATTATCATGTGAAGGAAGGTAGAGCTATATTGCTAGATTTCCTTCATGATTGAAGAGTGTTGATCTCTTATTGCTCTTGGTTGTGACATTGTAACTTATGACTATGAACGTGTCGTTATGTTGTTGAATTATTTACGAGTTAAAGAACATGTGTTGAAGGTGACATATTTGATCTTCTCTTGCTTGTGATTGAGGATTAACACTTTAATATTATATTGTAACAAACTTGTTGCTAATAATACATTGGGTGTGCTTTGGAGGTTGGGTTTTTCCCAAAAGGGTTTTCCCGAGGTATATCTTGTGTTGTGTGTTTATTTCTTAGCTACAATGTTTTGATTCTAAGTTATCTTGCAAGTATTCTTATGATTTGATTAATATGATTTCCTAAAATTAGTATCAATGTTAAACTATTGAGGATTGATACTTGTGTTGGATTTCTTACAAAATTGATGTATATTAAATGGCTTTAAATAGCAAGACATAACAAATCATTGCATATACTTGTACCAAGTCGACTCTCAACAAATATGAGGAACAAACAAATTCAATTGCTTTAAGTTTAAAATTTTGATTTTTGGGTCATATTTATGTCATGTGGGATAGATCCCACACTATGACATTTGAGATACATCCCATGTTATGTCATGTGGAAATCAAACCCATGTTATGTCATGTGAGATCGATCCCATATGCCATGTCATGTGGCCTTGATCCCACATACCATGGAAACAACCTAGAATACGAAATACAAACCCATGGGATTAAGAATAGATTTGTATAAATCAAGGATAATAGATGATGTGAACGTACAAGAATATGTGTCAATAAGACAAGGATAAGGACAAATGTATGGGAATGCGTATAAACAAGGATGGATAGGGAATAGAGAAGGACCTACAGTTAATACAAAAGTATGCCAAATGTCATTATATTATGTACTTACGCATTCTCTCAAAATGGACCCAAAATTAAATAGGAATTGACATGGATATGCAAATCTCACCATTACACTTGAATTTTAAACAATTATTAACCTCTAGAATAAAATTAATAATAATAATAGTTTTAATTATGAAAAAAGACAAAATAATGAAAACATAGTTTCCTTTACGAACTATTCACGCCACCTTGAGTTGCTGTGGAATAAAAAAAAGCGATTGGTTGCTCATTCGTGGAGCATTCGAAAATAATAATGATAAAATATTGGGACGTTACAGTCGAAAGCAGCAGAAAGTTGAAGAGTTTAGGTGTGTGGGGAAGGAAGAGGAATGAGGATTAGCACTAAATAAGTGGAGAATGGAGAATGGAGAATGGAAAATGGTGGATGAGAAAGAAGATGCGTGAGAATCATGGCGTTCAAAAGAAACTGGTCTGGTTTCACGGGCTAATTTCAAGAAAATAAAGATAGCTGTTCAACTCATTAACTGCTGGCCGTTGGGCAAAGAGTGGCGGGTTACAAGTTATGAGGGGAGTTAAACTAAACCGTCCAGATGGCGAGCAGTAATGAAGGTAAGTTGGTGTTGATATTGAGATGGGTAAACCCATGAATAGGACGGCGCTGACAAATAAAGAGCGATTCATTGTCCATTGTTCATGATTCAGATAAAAACGCATCCACCAGTTTGGCAGATTGCGTAGAGAAGAGTTGAAATTGTTTTTAAATACTTATCCCTCCTTTCGCCACCTTAATTGGTACGTTAAAGCCTCTCATGCTTTCTTTAACTTTATCCACAAAAGAGTTTGGTCAGAAGCAACGAAATCGCTACAATCCTGGCGCAAATTTGCCGTCCTTTAGCAGTTTGGATTGTTATTCTGGAAATTGATACACACACCAACTGCTTGCATTTGCATGATATGATAGGATACGGCTATGCTTTTGGTGAATAAAATCATAACTCATCAATCTTTAGTTACTCGCATTTCCCACCAAACACTTGCCTTTCTCCCTCGCTTGCTCTCCTAACTGCCTAATGGCCGCCTCCTGCATGTAGGTACTGTTTTTCTTGCTTCTTCACACATTTTTCCTTCATTACCCGCCGTCTTGTTCCACCCACTTGAACACCCATCAACCACTTATGGTATATAAGGCATCGAATAGCCTGTCAATTCAAGGCCTCGGCACTGACTGTGTGTAGACAAGGGAAGATCTGTAATTTATGGCTATTCAAGCCCAGCATCCCTCGAGTAATACTTTCATGGCGGATCTCCGCAACAGCAGCAGCAATAACAACAGGTCATTGTTCTTGGTCGTCTTGGATTGATTGGCATGTTGTGATGTAAATAAAATCTTAAGTCTTTTTTTTTTCGATTTACTGAAGACTCTTGGTTGGTGCTTTTTTGGTTTACTGAAGGGCGAGAGCAAGTCCGGTTGCAAGAGACAATAGAAATTATATGGTGCCTGGTTCTGTAATGCCCATTTCTTTGACAGAAGCGTTTCAGCTTCAACCGAGCGTCAGCGCGGCCAATTTGTTTCCTGTTTATAATTCAGGTAAGGAAATTCTTGGCCCCTTGTTAGATGACGAATGAATTTTTTTATTTGTGCGGTGTGTTTTAATCTGTTGTGGGTGCGGTTGATACAGTGGGTGGATTGAATTTCGGTCAGCAGCATGTTTTAAATGGGACTGTGTTCAGCGACCCGGAGAGCGAGCTGACCTGTAATAATATGTCTGGATCCAGAAAAAGGGCCAGGGAGGATGAAATTTTGCTCACGCAGCATCAGAGGCAACAAATCTCGCAGCTTACATTGATGAACATGAACATGAATATGAACATGAACATGAATATGAATATGAGTATGAGTATGCCCGAGTTGCAGCAGAAGAACGCAGCAGCAGCAGCCATTACTGCGTCTTTGCCTCAATCTTTAGGTCTGGTTCCAACAGGTCTCCAGCTTGCATATGAGGACGCTCGATTGAACAATCAAGCGCCCGCATCCACCAGCGCTCGCAACACGAATCCTTCTTCATCATCTAATTCTTCGTCCTCCACACGGCTGTGTCTTTTTGGGGACGACCTGACGGCTCAGATGCAGCGACATCAGGAGGAGATTGACCAGCTCATTAATATGCATGTATAGTTCTTTCCTGTTCTCCAGATCTCTGATAACCAACATTTTTATCAATTTTTTTTTTTCTAATGTGAGTAGGATTTGATTTGGGTGCTTCGTTTGCAGAATGAAAAGATTCGAATTGCGGTGGAAGAGAAGAGGCAGAGACATAACAGAGTCCTGGTTGCGGCCCTGGAAGAGGGGATTCTGAGAAGGCTCAAGGGAAAAGATGCCGAGCTTGAGAAGGCGAGCCGCAAGAATGCAGAATTGGAGGAGCGCCTGAAACAGCTGAGTGTGGAGTCCCAGATTTGGCAAAACGTGGCCAAGAATAACGAAATCATTGCGAATACTCTCAAGGCCAATCTGGAACAGGTTTTAGTACAGACACGGGAACAGAGCAGAGAAGGGCGCGGTGACAGCGAGGCGGAAGATGCTCAGTCTTGCTGCAATGAGTCTGATGCAGATGATGCGCACTCGAGGACTCTGCGAGAAAACATAGAGCTGAAGGAACAGCGAATTTGCCGGGTTTGCAGAAGCAACAGTTGTTGCATTCTCTTGCTGCCCTGCAGACATCTGTGTGTATGCAAGGATTGTGACACCAGACTCGAAAACTGCCCACTTTGTAAATCCCCCAAGAATGCAAGTGTACAGGTCTTCATGTCCTGACTTTCTAGGTACAGAAACAAGGAAATTTCTGACATGATATTCGTTTAGGGCTATAGCAATTTGTACATGGAAAATTCATTTTAGGCTACCTGAACTTGAGTTTTGATTTACAAGAATTTCATATTATAAGCAATTTTGGTGTTGCAATTGCCGACCGAAAAAGCTTTCTACTTTAAAACCTTTTCTTATCGGAAGACCTGAAATTGTTTGAGATCCATTCTGCTTTTTGTGTTTAATGTTATGCCTAACTCCAGCACTGTTATAACCATATGCAATTATAAAACATGAATGTCTTTCACAGGCTTATAAAATGAAAGGAATCCTCAATAACTCCATAATTATTCAGGGTTTACGACTGTTGAAATCCCTAACTAATAATATAATTTAGGGTTATAACAAAGAGGCTTAATCAAAAACATGCATCAGTAGGAATTTCTGGTGTTCTGATTCGAAGCCTTTATAACATATTCTTATTTACAGAAATGGGGCAATCTATAGAATTTAAGTTTCTTGAAACATAAGGTTCTGTAACTTCATCGAAACCATGTCCAATACACAGAACCTCTTCTCTTGACATAAAGGTAATCGATACCAGGTCTCTTCTCTTGACATAAAGGTAACCGATGAACTTTTAAGATTGAACAGGAAACGATCTCATAATAGATTTATTGATATGACAATCTTCAAAAGTATTCAAAGATATGACTTCCATGGTCCCATTATAATCTTTATACGATGCCCATCAAGATTGAATGTGATTATTATCTCCATTTTCGGCCATTTGGGATTTCGTGTTATTCTGTGAATCGTTTTAGGCTGCAATCAGATTTTAAAATCGCTGCCCTGAATGTGGTTATTAGTTTGATCCTAGGCAATTGATATTGGGATTTCGGATTATTCTATGATCTTTTTGGAGTTAAGCTCAGATTTTTGTCAATTGCTGTAATAACTTGATCCCTACCCCCCTGGCGTTTACCTAAATCACCATTCCATGAGAGATACTCTCACTGTAATCATCGCCGCGTAGTTCAATAACGTTAATGGAAAATTTGAAAAGCCCTCCGTCGGCATTAAAGTGCCGTTGGGAATTCTAATAAGCAAAGTCTGCTGATTTAAAATCATTCAAAAGGGGTGTTTTTAAAATTTAAATGTAAATTGAAACGAACAGCTAATATTTTAAAAATATTAAAACAATTTTTTTTTAAGTTCATGAAGTTATAGAATAAAAGAAAACATACACAGTTTAATGTAAATTATTTGAGAATACAGAGCTAATAAGAGTGCTCATAACCAATACTTTCAGATGGATGGTCTAAATTATTTCTTAAATTGAGTGGATTACTGAGTGTGATCCAAAACATCGAATGAAAAATACATATATTTGAATTCAGAAACTATCTTATTACATATTACATGAATTGTGAAAAACTTATGCTTACCATGAATTCGAAATGTCAATTTTTTTAAGCCAAAAGGCATTTATTATTGCTATGGTTCAAATAGGTTAATAAAGTCTGAATTTAAAAAGAAAAATCATTAATATCACCATGACAACTTTGTTCTTGGCTGAAGAAGTTTTGCAGGTAAATCATGTTCTTATTATTTTTCAATGGTTCATCTGCATCTTTCATTACAATAAAATGGGTTCATCTGTATCATTCATGTACAAAATGGGGCCTTATAGAACAGTGTACATTCATTCCAACCCGCGGAATCTTCGCCATTTTGTACCAGAAATTTGCGCCACTTGGGTTTGCACAAGTCAAATGTTACATCTAGTCTTGAGGCGTTAATGGAGATTGGTAAAAGATAGAACCAACTATAAAAAGAAAGTTTGAAGAACCAATATATGGTTTCCTTTTTTGTTGAAGTTGGGGTAAGTTTACTGAATTTTGCGCCCTGCTATTTTTTTTAATAAAAGGGTTTATTTTGAAGATTATTAAAACTATTAATGCTATTACACCTTTTATATAAATATTTGAATGGGTGTAGTAAATAAGTGTGATTTAATTTTCCAAGTATTTTGAGAGTGAAGAGAATGGATTTTAAGTAATAAAATATTATTATTTTTCTATAAATATTTATATGGGTGAAATAAATTAAGTGTGATTTAATTTTTAAAGTATTTTAAGATTAAAAAGAACATATTTAAGTAATAAAATAGTATATTCTTTATATAAATATTTAAATGGGTGAAGCAGTTAAGTGTGAAAAGAGTAAAGACAATAGATTTAGGTGAGTTAATAAAATAATAATTAAATGTCTTAAATTAAAAAGGAGGGTAAATAGAGTTCGTGTAATCAAGTAGTATATCTTGTATATTTTATATAAATATTGAAATGGGCAAAGTGAGTTAAGTGTGAAAAGAGTAAAGATAATGGGTTTAAGTGAGTCAAGAAAAAAATAATTAAATGTGTTCGAATGAAAAAGAAGGTAAATATAATTCGTGTACTTTGAAATTTACCTTTACTTTATTATATGTCATGAGAAAAGATAATGATTGAGATTTAGTACTTAATTATGGATCAAAAGGTTGCGGTCTTGTCTAGCATTGAAGTGAGTCTTCATACCTCCAAAGATTGTTTACCTAGTGGTATCTAAAGTAAGGGAACATAGGGTGGTGCTATACCTAGTGGTATATAAAGTAAGGGAACATAGGGTGGTGCTAAAAATCATTGCAAGGTTCTTTATGCAAGAGTAAAATTAAATATGTTAAATTGAAATAGAAGGTGAATAGGGTTTGTGTATCTATACATGAATATCTAATGACATTGTGATATAAGATTGATGATTGAGATATAGTATTGAATTATGGATTTGAAGGTTAAAATAATTAAATATTAGGGAAAAAATCACATTAACCTTGTTGACTTGTAGATTTGCATTCCCATCCAAAATTACCTATGATCTTGCATATAGTAGAAGTGGATCTATAGTAATAGTTTAATATGTAAAGTTCAAGGTTTAGGAATTCCTTGTGCCTTACTCAAACTTCAAGACTAAGTTAACAATAAAATAAAGAGAGATAATAGGGGTGGTAATAAAAGTCAATATGTGGATGACAATGATTTTTTATATGTTTTTTATTTAAATCAATGTATGATTGTATTGGAAAATATCCTTGAAGTGTACTTTCGACAATATGTCACCTAATTTCTTAGAGAGAGGGATGTTGAGTTTACTAATGTATGATAAGGATGGCTAATGTACTTGATGTAACTACAAAAGGGGAGGAAAATGTATTCTCCTGTGAATGCTTATTCAACTATCCTTTGATCCATGATGCAAATGATCTAGAATGGCATCTTGAAATACATAAGTCTAGATGCATGAATTTTAAAAATTTGGCACATGTGCTAATGAGTAGTAATAAAATCTTAGTATGTCAACCTCAAATGCAAAAAACGTGAATTTCAAACTAAGTAACATATTATGTTTAAGTGATCATACTTAAATCATACACTAGAATTATGAATCCAAAACATCAACCTAAAATAACATAAAAGTAGAACAAAAACTATTTAGATAAACACTCTTTATTATACAATTTACATCTATAATATGATATTTATTATATTTAATAAAATAATAATAAATAAATGATATGATTTGTTCAAATATTATATTAATAATTTGTGTTGAACTATTTCTAACCTTGGGTGAAAGAAAAGAAGGAAAGGAAGTATAAAGTTAAAACTAGGTTAAAAAGAATTAAACACAAAAATAAAATTGAATAAATATTTTTTATTACTTTACATTGTGTTTAGTTATTTAAAAAGTTGATTGGATAGTGTGAAAATTTTGTAAAGGGAAGTAAATAAGTTCACTCAATAACTTTGTTTTTTATTAGGAAGATTTATTTAGACTGGCCCACACTAGCGAAGGTCACTAGGGAGACCAACTCTCTTTCAACATAGAAGTCACTTATTCAACTCTAATCAATTTAGAAGTCACAATGGAAATCCATTTTGAGAACAACTCAATAAGTATGATAAAGTTTCATTGTACTTTTCAATTTATACAATTTATATAATTTATACGATTATAATAAGACAAATAGTAAACTTTAGCATTGTTTTATTCTTTTAATATTTATCTTTATATTAAAATAAATAACTAAACAATTGAGTACATAGCATTTTCTACTTAAATTTTCAAATGAATCTAGATTAAAATAAACAAAATCTACTATAATTAAAATAAAGAGAATGAAATAATTGAGAAGAGAAAAGATATTTGTTTGATTTATGGTGTGATATTGATCATGACATCTTTGAAATACTTGAACACCAAGTTAAAAATTTAAATTTGATACTAATTATATTTTCAAAAGAATTTAACTCAAAATGAAACAAAACCACCCATAAAAACAATCATACAAATATAAAATAATAATTAACTACACCAAATAAACTAACTTGAGATTCTATATTAAAATAAAAAATTTAATATAAAACTAACTTGACTATTATAAACATATATTTACAGTATCTAAATAAAATAACTTAAAAAACCTTACAAGTTACAATGTCGTACAAGTAAAATCATAAGTTTTACTTTTTACGGTAGGTTAGGTTGCATCGGTGGGTATTTACTAATTACCTTTGCAGATTTGTTTGACTAGGAAAGTGTGTTCACTTTTATAATACCTTGATTCGGCGAAAATATGAAAAATCATATTCTTATTCTTTGCAATCTTCTTGTGCGGAATAAGTTTGGTTTACTGTTTGTCGTCTTTTCTTTACCACAGGAAAACAATACAAGGGGAATAAAAATAGATTGTGGAAGACAAAGGGATAGTGATGATGATTATTTGCTTGATATTTTTTTCTCCGAATCAAAGATGTGGTTCATACAATGGCCCTTCCAAATTGTAATGTATTTGTTTTGTTTGGTGCAAGTCTTGTAATTTATAAGTGAATGGATTTGTACGTTATATGTGATTTGATTTAATGTGACATGCACGCGGTACTTTGGGGATGAGTTTTGTGGGCAGGACTTCTTTGGATGGATGATCATTAAAATTCTATAACTTGTTGGGTGGGCAACAATGTTTTTTTTTTTTGGTTGGATCATGTTTTCAAATCTATATTACAAGTTTAAATTTGATACATCTTGTGTTTATATTTGAACATAATCATTATTTTTATGAAATTGCTAGCATTGAGAGTGGTCTAGAAGGACCACTCCATCTAGCGAAAACCCTCCTCTCAAATAGCATGGGGTCCTCAGAAGTCAGAAAAGAGAACAAGCAAAACTTAGTTTCAATTTTTTTTAAGTATTTTTAAATGTTTTGTTTCAAGAATGCATGTACGATTCGTAAGTTTTGATTAACATTTAAAAAAAAACTAAGATATTCTTAAGATGTTTCTTTTCAATATTTATATTATGATAAATTAATGAATGTCTTTCTAGTTTTAGGGTTTTCATGAAATTGATTTTTTTGTGAACTTTATATGAATTTATTATCTTGAATTATTAAGATTAAAGTTATCTTAATTGTAAGTATATATGTGCTTTAATAAAAAATTATAGATTAGAATCGATGTGATATATAATGTAAATAGAAAACAACTTTAATTACAAATGCCTTTTAAAGTTTTTGTTACTTGACTACCTTTACTTTTTATATTCTAGTCCAATTAACTCAAGTTTCTTTGACTTTGAACTTCATAGATTGTAGTAATAGTTTCAAATATAATAGTGATGAATTTTAAAATCATTTAGATGATATTATTTTGTGGGGCTTATTAAAATTTATAAATAGTAATATATATACAATTAACTAGAAAGTATAATATTAGGTTTTTCTTTATTGATGCCAACCCACACTATATCTACTTCTCAAAGTTGTTTTGATTACTAAACAAGCTACAAGGTGGTCAATGAGAATCATTAAAAACAATCATGGGAACTATACAAATAGTTAGGATACAACTCCCCTAAATGATGATGGTGTTGTAGAACTTTAAAGTTCTTTAGATTATATTAGTTTAAACAAGACCAATTAAATTTTATAGACAAAATAAGTTGATTTTATCCTTGGTGCTCAAGTAATTTCTAGTATTCTTATTATTTTGCTGGAATATATAAAACCCATCTTTTTGGGTCCCATTGAGTTAGATCTTGTGGTACAATTTTAGTTTATATTTGTCTTATTTGGGTCCTCTACCTTATGTATAGAAGTTATACATGTGAATGATGATACTTGTATGAAGTGTCCTACATACATAAATATAATTTATTAACATATTAGGATTAGTATCATTATTGGGTTGATCAATTTGTATACTAGATTGAGATGACCTTTCTAACATTTTTCTTTGTCAATACTTGTAGGTGCATTAACCTTCTAATTTAGGATTGGGGGTAGCTCAACTTAATACTTATTAATAGGTGGGTTTTGGGTCATTATTAAATTACCTTAGTCACCTTTGTTTTCATGCCCTCCTTTGGCACAACACTTGTTCCCTACTTTCTTTTATATTGGCCAAAAGATCCCATTTGGACTCAATTGTTTCCTCTATTTTCCTTCTTTAGCTTGATTTTTTCTAGCCAATATCATTGATTTGACTAGTGATTTGGTTTTTCCTCCCTAATTAGATGACATCATTGCTTGGGTCAGCAAGGTAAAAAAATATTTTATACATAATCAACTAGACCATAGATGTCAACTTTTTAGGAAAATGACATTTTAATAAGGTTTGGACCCTACTTATAAGCCATCTAATTCTATTTTTAAAATTATAAATTAAGGATAATCTCTTATTGTGTTTGCATCTTCCCATTTACCCTCAATGATTCTTAAGAGGACTAGGTTATCTTTCACAAGAATGGGTTAAAGGTGGTTTGTCGAGATATGGTGCTTACAAAGGGAGTTTGAATTGGGACTCATTTCTACCTTGATGTTAGCACCTATATTTAGTGTAATAGTTCTAGATTTTGGAAGCATATTTTGTAACAATATTGAACTTCATTATTGATGTCACTTTGTTGGCAAGTAAGATATTTTCCCCATCGAAGCAATTATGTGTATCTTCATCAACTATCATAATGGTGCAAAGAGGTACAAGCTTTGGGATCCAATGCTAAGAAATATAGTTTATAGTTAGAATGTCTAGTATTAGGGAGTTCAAGTCTATTCCTATAACTAAGCAACTAAAGGATGATACAAAGTTAGTTGTGTATCCATAGTTAAAGATTGAGGAGGTTGCACCTAGGCTAAACTAGAGGTTCACAATGAAAAAAGAGAGGATACTACTAGAGCATAGAGGAGGAAGAAACTTCACCCCAAATTTTGAGTAGGTCTACTATTTAGATGAGGCAACTAGAGAGGTATGTCTCACTTGATTTAAGATGCATTTTTACTTTGATTACTAACACTGGTGAGATTAGAACTATGAAGAAGGTAATGGAAAGGAACAAAAATGAATCTTGGAAGATGGTCATGGATGAGGAGATGACTACATTGAAGAAGAATAGTAAATGGGATCTAATTTAGTTGCCCAAGGGTCAAAAACCTATTGGTGTTCAAAAATAATTTTAGTTGAGATACTAAGGTGGGGAAGTACAAAGAAAGGTTGGATACTAAAGGTTATTTCTAGTTGAGAGAATTGAGTTTGGTGATTTTTCTCTAGTTTTAAATATTTCATCCATAAGATTTATTTTATCTCTTGCTATTGCATTTGACCTTAAGGTTGAGTATATGTATGTGAATACTTCCTTGCCTAGTGTTCTAGAGGAAGAGAACTATATGTCACAACCAAAACACTACATTAAGAAGGGTAAGGAAAGGTTGGTACCAAAATTTTGATTCATATGTTTTGGGGTTGGGATTTATTAGGTCTACATCTAATCATTATATTTATTACAAATTATATGTGATCATTTTAAATTGTTATCACTTTGTCTATTAAGGATATGTTTTTATTTGGCAACAATAATGGCATGCTTACAAACTTGAAATATCAACTTTCTTTACAATTTGAAATGAAAGAACTAGGAAGCATAATTTTATAAAATTTATTTACTATTTGAAGTAAATAATTATGAGTTTTTAATTTTATCTTAGGGATGAAATACAATGATAAAATGAGATATAACTCTGGTCAATTTAAAGGAAGCATGTTGACTATACATTTCTCAATGTTTTAGTGTGCTCAATAATAAACCAATGAGTGTTCTTATTTTTGTGGGAGAAAATATTTTAGTTGAGCAATATTCATCTATAATTAGTGAGATGGAGGATATGTATAGTGTTCATTATGCTAAAGGAGTTGGGAGCCTCATGTATGCTATGATTTGCACTATATTATACATTTCCCAAGTAGTGGGAGCCTTGAGATATGGCATAGATAACTTCCTAGCAAGGATCATTGAAATACAATGAAGATGATTTTTAGCTATCTATGGAGTACTTCATATTACTCTATTTTTAGGTATCTTCACTATTCTATACTTATTCAACACTAACTTCATCAATTATGTCTTTGGTAGACTTATATTCATCAACTCACTATCACTTTGTCAACCAAATGGCTAAACTTCATTAGTTGATAATGGGTAAATTTTATAGTAAGGGTCTTCTACAACAATGCAGGTTCATATTTTGGTAGTGGATATATAAAGGGTTTATAGATATATTGACTAGGGGATGTTGAAATCAAAAGGTCTACTAGTGGATATGCATTGAATCTATTTGATGGTGTGATGAGTTAGATGGTAAATAATAGGTTGTGGTTTTTTTATCCAATAAATAACTAGAGTATGTATGATAACTACTCATGCTTATAAAAAAGCTATTTGGATGCAAAGATAATTTTTGGATGTTGGTCTAAGTTAGGGAGCAATTATAGTTTACTATGACATATACCAAATTTGTTGGAGGATGACATCACATAACATAGAATTGCTAACACTTAACCTCTTAAGTGTACAATAATGCACCCTACTGTGTTGATTGACATTCCATTAGTCATCTTCAATGAAATCCTTGGATGTGGGTGTATTCTTGAAGCTTAATATTAGTATTAAATAATGCTTCTTCATTACAGTTGTTATATTGGCATATTGGATAATTAATGAACACCATAGGTTAACGAGTTTTTGAAATTATCTTCTATGTATAATAGGCCATATAATTATTTTGTGTGATCTCATCACAAAATACCATCAATGGTGAAATAGGAGAGGAATGTGCATAAATATACTCAAAATTTCCCACAAAAGTTGTTCATGTGATATGCCCCCATGTTCTAGACTATCATCATTGACTAGCATCCATATCATGTGCTTCCACATTGTGAATAATGTGGAAATGGATTTACAATGTAAATTTATAATCTATTACTAGAGGGTGCAACCTATGACAATCCAATGCATACAAATAAGTATAAATTAGCATAGATTAACAAATTACAGATAATGAGTGATAGCTTGGACATGTGTACTTGCTATTTTAGAAAAATATTAAGGAATATACAGGCACTTAACTCATTGATTGAATAATGATTGCCCCTTGATGAAGATTCTAGAATATTTTGTTTTCATTATGAAAATATGATTTCTTTGTTAGATGAATGCTTTGGATTCTACACTAATCCTTTTTATAATATACGGTTGAATTTGGCCACCTAGGTCAAATATGTAAACCCCAAACATATCTTGCTCCTTTAAATTTGATATTGCTTATCATGCAACTTTGCTTTATCATTTTCTTAATAAATCTATGTGCTATACTCTTCCTAATAATATGAGTTCAGATAGTATTTATAAATACCTTATAAGGCCTATCATTTCATCACTGGGAGACAAGTGCATCAAATTCAAATATTTTGCTATTATTTTCTCCTTTAACACTCTAGAATGAGAGAGGATTCTTCAATGTGTGTGGATGATAAATGAATGCAATTAAATACCTTTAAATACTAGCACATAACATCATATTTTGTAAAACATGTGTTTAGTTAGCTTAGAGAAAGAATGTAAAGGGGGTTAGTTAGCCAAACTTGAATTTTGAATTTTGGAAATGGTAGGGTTAAGCTTGTGATTGGAGGATTGACCTCACAATTGTAGACTTGACCTTGGGTAATGAAATGGTTAGATCTAGGTGGCAAATAGATTTAAGAGGAGTAGGTCTATGTATAGGTGTAACAAATGTGGGGTATAGATGAATGTATTGAAATACATGCATAAAAGTCTAAGGTAGACAAAATTATACATAATAATATGAATGTAGAGAGATAGGCTAAGGTTGAGAGAATGAGCAAAATTTTGTACAAAATTGTGCCATTTGTCAATATATACATATATAAAGACATTCCTTCAAAATGAAAAAAAGTAAATGAAAAATAATATGAATATGCAAATTTTACTATTAGAATAATTAAAAGTTGAATAAACTAAAAATTCATGAGATAAATGATCATAATAAAAATATAAAAATAAAATATAAAATTAGAAGTTTGACAAATTTGAGAGTTCTTCTACCCATGATAGTTTTCTTGTAGTTCGGTCCCACGTAATGTGTGGCTTACTAGGCTGGCTATGTATAATCATTGCTTAGTATAACATCACAATTATGGTGTGCACCCTTGGACAAAAGTGCTAAGCAATGAGTTGGGTGGAATTGTAACACTTTTGTTTGGTTAGTCTTTAATATTAAATAGAAGAGAAGAAAAGTGTTAAGAGTGGAGGTTTGAGGTGGTGGACCCTATCCTATCATGTGCATTACACTTGTGAAATCACTTGTGTTACAATTAAGTGGATCACATTTGAAATTATATGCACAATAATGTGGATCGCATTTTGAGCACGGGAATCCTGTCACAACAATTGCATCTTTCTCACAACCACTTCAAAGGCAGAGGCAGTGCACATATTGACTTCAACCTCCCCCCCTCTACAAGTAAACCAACCTATCTATGATTGTTTACTTTATCATGATCTGAAAAGAAAGGCATTGCATTTGGTCGCTGAAAGCATTTATTGATTACAGTGATCCATCACCGTAAAAAAAGGAATTGTGGAGGATCCAATTTTAAATTGGATTATTTATGGAAGCACTAGCTAGGTGAAGTATGAATATAACCCACAAATGGTTAGGGGACAAATGTGTCACAGTGACAATTATGATGAGCAGAAAACGAGGTTGTAATATTTAAATAAGGAGGGAACTTTGTAAGCAGAAGCCTCTCGTCCACCACTACAGTTGTTGACCACCTCCACCACAATATCAGAGATAATGGAGGGGAGAGGGGAGGGATAATAGACGTGTTGGGCATGATGGATGATTGGAAAATTAAGGATTTTAAAAGCCAAACTGGTAATAATAATACTAATAAATAATGTATATGCTGTCAATCATTACACAAGGGCAAAGGCATCTGCATAATGGTGGTTTAGGGTGGCGAGTCACTTTTGGTCACAGCACTAGCACAGCACAGCAAAGCACAGGCTACAGGCCTTGTGTTGTGCGATGTGGGATGCGGTCCAGTACCGCCTCAAACAAAATGGGCGTGCGTACGGTTCAGCTTTGCTTCGGAATCAATGTCACGTTAATCCGGCGGGTCCCACGCCTCTCCCAACGACTTTATACAAAGTCATCACGACAATGAATGACGAAAACAAGGGACTGATAGTTACGATTTTATTTTTCCCGAATGTCGAAGCTTGCTGCTCTGGGTCCCACACCCCCTCTACCGACTCATGCTTGGGACCGGGGCACGCGGGTCCCACTGCCTACGAAAAGTGCCCATACGGCCCTTTTCCGTCTTAAAATGGTCATAACCTTTGTGCCCCGCCGGGCCGGGCTGGCCCTCAACTTTCACCTTTGTGGTAGCCCCGAGCCGGACCCGAAACGGGACCTGACCTGGGCCGGTGGCCCGGTTCCGGGTGCAGGGCCCTCCTTATGTCGTTCATGCAGCACAACTATTGGTCCGTCTGGCACTGTGCTCTGAAACGAGCGAGGAGCAACTGTTTTGACTAAATTTAAAGACATTAAAGGTTTGCAGCAGGGGCAGCTGCTACTGTGGCAAACAATCGGCCGTGACAGGACAATTACTCACTCCAACAAGAACTATAATTAAAAGCACATGTGGCTCCGGGCGCAGGCAGGCAGGCAGGCAGGCAGGCTGGCAAAGAAGGTGAAACCGTTTGAAGCGGAGGCTTCAATGGGGTGTGACTGACTGACTGACTGACTGTGGGGGTAAGAAAAGTAGGGAGTAATTTAATTGATCGGTTGAGTCAAATCACGGACGTCTCGTTCAAGTGTAAAAGCAGAGGAGTGGGAGAGGCGAGAGTATCTTGTACTGAAAAGGTACACCTAATGGGACGCCTTCCACTGCACGAGATGTGTTGTTGTGTTGGAGACAGCGGGCTGAATTTGACGGTTTTGCTGAAGTTGATGTGAGCAGAAATCATTGAATGGCTTGTCGCTTGAAAGCGATTTCTATTGGCGACGACAGGCACGGCAGGTCGTCAAATTTGGGGAACACGACGAAATGAGTGGGGGCCATAAAGACGTTCGCTTCTGCGGTCAATTCATTAACAATTTGACTGGGGCCCTGACCCGGCGGGGCAGCCAGCTGCGCTGCCACTGAGTCTTCGCCCTGATGCGCCTCTGCCATTAGATATTGGGCAGGCAAACGTCCGGCATTGTATATTATTTCCCGGAGCAGCACAAGCGTACAGTGTGATAATAGAAAATACAAAAGTGGCAGAAAATGGACCTACACGCTTTCTGGTTTGTGTAAGACTGCCCCCATCGTGCGGTACGACTTGTAATTGCAAAGAAAGTTTTGAGATTCGCTGTCAGTTATAAAGAATAATGGTGGGAAGGGCGGTTGTACGAGGGAAATGTAGAGCCCATGGTTGAAGATTTTGCCATGCTTTTGGTGTCTACGTGTACCCGTGCCGGGTCCCACCCGTCCTCTCTTTCCACGGCAGTCAATTGCAAATGTTGTCAGAAGTCACGGATAGAGGATTCGTCGCAGCACGTGCGAATCAGGTGTTACATCCAAAGCACGATCAAACAACAATATAAACACCCTTCCTTCGTTCCTCCCGTTTTCCAACCTCTGGCCTGCACTTCCAATTCCTGGTGGGCCCTCCCCCCTTCATACGACACATCAGCCAGATACCCATTGGCAGCTGCTCGATGCCTGCGTGGAGAGCGAAGATATTAGTAGAACGAACGACCCCCCTGCCACCTGATCTCACCTCATGACTCATGCATTATTCGGGCCTGTTTTCAATAGGATCAGATTCCTCTGTGACTAGTGATGACTAGAGCAGCATGTGATGTGTGGTCAGACGTGCGCACTAATACTAGTAATACTTCCAACCCAGTCCTCTGATTTCCTGGGCCACCAACTTTAGCGGCATCTCGAGAATCCCTCCATCACCCGTGTCCCCACTCCTCCGGCCGGTCCTTGGAATTTCAAATTCACCCTGCCGGCCACACAGTAAATGGGTATACCTAGGCCACCCAACATTTAAGTCTTTTGTTTGTTTAGGTGGAGCCCGGGTCCCTGCTCATACCCATACTCTTTCCCTTGCCGTGGATTGCACGCCCAACCAATGGAGGGCTCATTTGTCCACAAAGATAATGTTGCTCAATGATACATGTACCATGCGTTTGTCTTCCTCTCCCAACGGTCAGACTTTTATAAAGATTTGACTGTAACAAAGAGAGAAATTCTGGGAGGGCACGTCACATGATAGGGCTATAAAAAGAAAGGAGAGGGAGAGGGAAAGGCCACCGGGGGGCACATTTGTCCAAAGATACTCGAGAGCATAGTTTTCCCCTTTTTTTAACATTTTTCCTCGCTACGTTTTGCTTTGTGTGTCGTCATGTCCAGGGTGTTGGAATATAACATTTGTTTTTCTCCTTGAATGCTCAATTGCTCTCATCTCATCGGTCTCTCCAACCACCCGGAAACAGGCCGAACCCCACCACCCGCTGACAACGATCATATCAAGAAGAAGTAAATCCATTCCCATTGCTCATTTTCGATGATAATTGCACAACCAACTGGCCACCCAATTCATTAAAAAAACACGCCCCTCCTGCCCTTTTCAATTCTCAATAATTATTCAAATCACTTCCCTTGCCTTTGTCACACCATAAATCATCGGCCATTAATGTGGGCCACTCCATAAATATTGTAATGCTTACCTTGCTGATTTTTTCTCCGCACAAGGATTTGGAGTCGTTTATGACTGACACTGACATCCCATGAGGTGGCCCAGCTGCGATCAATGGATGATCTCTATATCTATCTTTTATTATGTCAATATGCTCGGCGCCCGACTGAAAGTGAAGGATTAAAACGCCTAACTTATTGTAGCTGCCATGACCATCCTGCTTAGCTTTCCTAGATGTACACGATAATGGATGCACTGAAAAAGACAATTGGAGTCTGAACCTGGGCCTTGTTACCCAATTTTATATTTCTCTATTAAATCTTTTACACGGATGTGATGGATCTTTGGCCATATACTTTAAGACCCATTTCCAACCAATCAGATACGCCTTACAAGATTTTGTCGCTCATGTTGCCTGCTCCTACAAACCATGCAAATGGATGCGAACAAGTCAATGGAAGTAAAGACTAAAATACACCCATCTTAAAAAACTATTTGGAGTTTATCATCTTTGTAAGTCATGCTCATTTCTTGTCCTCATTGGAAAGGCAAAGGTGGGGGCGGGCATAGGAAAAGGAAAGGTCTGATCCATTGCCATTAGCAGAGCATCATCAACTGTTGTGCAGGCCCCATCCACATTTATCGATATGGTCCATGCTCTAAGGTCGGCCTAAAATAATGCCAATTCTTTCAATACTTATGCCAATTCTATATCTTTTTCTTTCTAAAGTTGGAATTTAGATATTTGGTTTTTACTCTAAAGCAATCCAGACTTGTCACCTTCCATATAGAATTAACTTTACTCCTTTTTAACCTTGCCTTGGAGACTTCGCTATCTAAGAGCATATTTTAAAGGCCAAAGTCAGTAGTGTAGGAGATGGATTATATATATTATTGAGGTTCCGCATAAGTAAGTAGATCAGAATTTTGTGTCACGTCCTAGTCAAAGATCTATATATAAAGTCGCATATTCCCATTGACATCTAAGAAGCCCACAAGGAGGCCATAATCATGTTTGATGCAAAAGCTTGCATTGAAATGACGTTTTTTTATTGAGAGGATAAACATGGGCTTGTAGTTGGGTGCAAGAATAATGCACCTCTTTTGGAGTATTTATTCTATCAAATTTGTTGAGATATTATTTCAACTTCATTTCTTATGATGTGGGGTTTTGCACTTGATAAAATTTGTTTTTTTGGTGGGCTCTTTGAACCGTTCAATTTCAACAATAGGTCAAGGACCATTTAACTTATTGAAGTGATGTTGAGAAGTTATTGTAGGGAAATGAAATACACCCTACATTAATTTAGTATATTTTAAAGAAGGGATGATATATTAATCAAAACTTGACTCTTGGTGGGTTCTTTGAACCATTCAATTTCAGCAATAGGCCAAGGGCCACTTTAACTTATTGAAATGATGTTGAAAAGCCATTGTAAGGAAACAAAATCTATCCTACATTAATTTAGTATATTTTAAAAAGGGGGCGGTAAATTAATCAAATCTTGATCCTTGGTGGGTTCTTTGAACCATTCAATTTTAGTGATAGGCTAAGGGCCACTTAACTTATTGAAATGATGTTCAAAATTTATTGTAGGGAAATGAAACATACCTTACATTAATGTAGTTGGTTTTAAAGAGGGGATAATAAATTAATCAAAACTTGATTCTTGATGGGTTCTTTGAATTGTTCAATTTTCACAATAGGTTAAGGGCCACTTAACTTATTGAAATGATGTTGAATAGCTATTGTATGGAAATGAAATATAACGTACATTAATTTTCTATTTTTAAAAGAAGGGATGATAAATTAATCAAAATTTGATCCTCAGTGGGTTCTTTGAAATGTTCAATTTTAGTGATAGGATAAGGGCCACTTAACTTACTAAAATGATGTTGAAAAGTTATTGTGGGGAAATGAAATATACCTTATATTAATTTAGTTTGTTTTAAGAGGGTATAAATCAATCAAAGATTGGTTCTCGGTGGTTTCTTTGAACCATTCAATTTTTGTAATAGGTTAAGGGCCATTTAGCTTATTGAAATGATGTTGAAAATCTACTTTAGGGAAATGAAATATACCTTATGTTAATTTAGTATATTTTAAAGAGGAAATAGCAAATTAATCAAAACTTGATCCTTGGTGGGTTCTTTGAACTGATCAATTTTAGTGATAGGCTAAGGGCCACACAACTTATTCAAATGTTATTGTAGGAAAAATAAATATACCTTACATTAATTTAGTTTGTTTTTGAAGAGTGGATAATAAACTAATCAAAACTTGATTCTTGGTGAGTTCTTTGAACCATTCAATTTTAGTAATAGGACAAGGGCCACTTAACTTATTGAAATGATGTTGAAAAGGTATTGTAGGGAAATGAAATATACCCTATGTTAATTTAGTATGTTTTAAAGAGGAGATAGTAAATCAATAAAAACTCGATCTTTGGTCGGTTCTTTGAACCGTTCAATTTTAGTAATAGGCTAAGAGCAACTTAACTTATTGAAATGATATTGAAAAGCTATTATAGAAAAATGAAGCATACCCTATGTATTAATTTAGTATTTTTTTAAAAACGGGATAATAAATTAATCAATGTAATTGCACCTTAAATTTTTTATGTTGAAGTTAAGCTATGACAGATAAACATGATTAGGAATTGAAATTTGAGAGAAACTAATACTTACCTTAAAATTTATGCAATGTGGAATTTGATTATTATCTTCTACGATGGAGATACAAATATTGGAATTTGAAACTAGAAGAACTATTAGAATCCCATGGTAATTGGATCTAATAATTAGAGTGCTTAAGATAGGACCACACCCTCAATCCAATATAGATCATGCGATTTCATCTTGAGCATAAGCATACCATTAGAACTTGCAAAAGATGTTCACTTGATTTATATCTATGTAATAAAAATTGGGTGGTGCTAACATTCATTGTTGGGACTTTCTATGATGAAGTTCCATGAGTGTTTGGATTCCTTGTTAGTAGTCAAGCCCTTTAAATAATTTAATGTTGTTCCAAACAAAGAAATAAATAGAGAAATATTGCATAGACATAGTAGAATTTGAAATTTAAACCTAAACTTAAAACTACATTGATTGATATGATTTTATATAGATGTATATTGTCCTACTTGTTGAACTTTTGATTTTATGATCACCTAATTAAAAAAAAACTACGGTGATTCCCTTAAATAAATCCCTAAACATGCAATTTAGAACCTTTGGCATGCTAGTTTATGGGCAATGATCATATTCTAGAAGAGAACATAAATTTGGTAGAATTTGAATTTGAAACTAGGGTCATGGTTATAGTCTCGTCTAGGAGATAGAAACATAGATGTGATCCCCTAAAGGATGGGAAATGCTTTGGGAATTGGATCAAGAATGTTATGTGTAGACACTAAAATCATATATACGTTATTTTTTATAATATCATATCATGTTAACATTTAACACACTTACCACCTCTTAATCCATTAAAATAATTAATTTTACCCTAAGTCCATTAAAATGGATCTCCACATATCTTATAGTTCCTATGCCTATCTTGTGGCACCTATGCCTATCTTATATTATTTTTGCATCTCTTATGGGACCTATGCCTATCTTGTGGCATTTCTACATCTCCCATGGTGTTTGTCTTTTTGACTTAATTTTATCTCTATTTTTTTTTAATAAAAAGGGGTAAAAACTTTATTGATAATCAGAAAAGAGCATTACAACAAAGCAAAGGGCCTAAACCCTAGGAAAGAAAAGATACAATAAAACAAAGCAAGAATCAACATCATCCATCATCCATCACCAATCCCATTGTCATCCTCTGCAATAATCTTGTTCAACTCATGGCGAAGTTCCCGAGAAATCTGATCCCACCCCTCAATCCTCCAACCATCAAGATGCGTCGAAGCCCATTTCACCAAGCAATCTGCTGCTTTATTCCATTCCCTCAGAATATGGACAAAAGATACCTCCTCCATCAAGAAGCTAATCTGCAGAATCTGTTGCACCATCCTAGCTAACTGCCAACTGACATCAGCCACCTTCCGATCTTTAAGCAAATTAACCAAAACTTGTGAGTCAGACTCACAGATAACCTTTCTCCACCCTAAAGCATAAGCCCATTCAAGGGTAGAGAATATCGCCAAACCTTCCATAAGGTTGACAGTCTTCGTCCCCTCGTAAATAGAGAAGAAGACCACTAATCCTGTAGAATCTCTACCAACTCCACCAATTCCAGCAGGCCCTGGATTTCCTTTTGAGGAACCATCAGTATTAATCTTCAAAATTCCAACAGGAGGGGGAAACCATTTACCCACTCTCATGACTTTCATTTTTGCTTGCCTTCCCTTTCGGACACAGGCTGAAGCCAAAGACAAATCCTGAAGTCCCAATCTCTCCATATTCTTAGCATCCTCTTTCTCCAAAGGAAATCCTACCTCACACTTTGCTTCCACAGTCTCCCGAACCATACCTATAATTCTCTACCAAACTTGTTGAATAACCAAATTTTCACCTTGGAAGATTCTATGATTCCGCTCCAGCCAAATCTGCCAGAGAAGGAAAGTAGGCCCCACATACCACACATCCTATAAGAAAGATGCTGTAGTAGGAGGTCTGCCTAGACTACGCCAGAAATCCACCAGAGAGGAAGCATGAACACAAGGAACTCTCCAAACTTCCCACCACAAGTGCCATAGCCTTAGAGCAAAGGGGCAATGAAAAAACAAGTGAGCAGAATCCTCCTCTCCATCCCCACACAACACACACATGGATGGTCCCTGAAATCCCCTCTTCTTAATATTATCCCAGGTGAAACACTTGTTCTAGGCCAAAGTCCAAATGAAGCAATTACACTTCGGCCAAGAAAACTTGTTCCAAACACTCTTCCACCATTGAACCTCCACCCCATCCAGCTTGTGAGATAACAACACCTGATAACCAGAGGCAACATTATAAACACCCTTAGGATTGGGAGACCAAGATAAAACATCTCCATCCGGAAGGGAACTACAAGTCCTGCTAGAAAGGATGCTTTGCAATTCCGCACACTCCTCCTCCATACCAACCACATGCCACTCCTCAGGATTCTTCCATCTAGCTGTCATTAACTGACCTTGAGAAGAAACAGACTTAAAATCTCTCACCTTGTCCCAACCAGCCTCGATGAATCTTTGACAAAGGGGCAAAAGGTTAGGAAACTGAGAAACAATGGGAGGAAAACCATCCCAAGCATCCAACCAAAATTGAACCTCAAACCCACTTTTGTAGATCCAAAATAAGCCATCCTTAACTAGAGCAGCCCCTTTCTTAAGCGTACTCCAGATTACTGACCCTTTCCCCACTAAGGGATAGCAGGGAATATCCATCTAAGGGATCCCCGAAAAATATTTATGAAGTAAAATCTTGGCTCAGGTCTGATCCTGCTCCACACACCACCTCCAGTATAGTTTGGCAGCAAGCGCCACCCCAGACAAAGTTGACTGCCTTAATCCAAGACCTCCATAATGCCTTGGGCTACAAACCAGCTCCCATCTAACCAAGCTCCATTTGGATGACGATAAATTACCTACCCATAAAAATTGTTTAGATAAAGCATCAAGTTCTTGAAGAAAACCAATTGGGGCCACCTGGAGCATGCATCTATAAATGGGAAGAGCTTGAACCATAGATTTGATCAATTGAACACGGCCAGCAAAGGATAACCATCTATGGGTCCAATGGTTAACCTTCATCCGAAACTTTTCCAGAATATTCTGCCATGAATCCCTGGGCATCCTTTTGTCAGAAATAGGGATTCCAAGATAGATCAAAGGGAGGGACCCAATCTGAAACCTTAAAATATTGGTAATCCTCCTTTGAATCGGACTAGGAGTATTGAAGAAGAAGATGGAGGATTTACCTTCATTAATCATTTGACCTGAGGCAGTCAGATAAACATCCAGCACCGCACGCAAGTTTGTAGCCTCCCTAATTGTAGCCATACCCATCAAAGCAGTATCATCCACAAACTGCAAATGAGACTATGGGGGAATATTACCACCCCAACGCCATCCCTGAATGAGACCCCTCTCCACATTCCTTCTCAACAAACGACCCAAACCTTCAACAAAGAGAAAAAACAAATACAGAGATAATGGATCACCTTGACGCAATCCCTGAGAGGCTCCAAAAAGCTCTGAGGGTTCACCATTAATTAAAACAGAGAAGGATACAGAAGTCACACAACTCATGACCCACCGAATCCAATTATCCCCAAACCCAAAAGCACCAAGGATCTTCCAAAGGAAGGACCATCGAACTCTATCATACGCCTTTGCCATGTCCAACTTGATGAACATTGCCTTATCAGTGGAGTTAGCCATAGAATGAATGGATTTCGTAGCAATAACCACCCATCCAGAATTTTCCTGCCCGCAACAAAACCACTCTGCTCCTCGGAGATTAACACTCTGAGCCAAGTTTTCAGCCTATCCGCAATTACTTTAGAGATGATTTTGTAAATCACATTACAAAGAGATATGGGTCTAAATTGGCTTAACTTGTTTGCTCCATCAGATTTGGGGATGAGAGCAAGGAAGGTGGAATTCAAAGCCCGTAACATCTGCTTATTCGTCTGTGATTCCTGGACAACAGCCAATAAGTCAAGCTTGATAATATCCCAAAATTCTTGAAAGAACTCCACCAGGAAAGCCATCAAGGCCAGGAGCTTTTCCTTTCTTCATTTGGAATACCGTTCTCTCAAGCTCTTCTATCAAAATATCCCCCATAAGACATTCATTCATCTCCCTAGTAACCAGAGAAGGGATACAAGATAGAACTTAAGCCTCCTCCTCGGAAACCCCTTGTGAATCCTCCCTAAATAAGGTAAGTACTACATGGC
Organism: Sequoia sempervirens; assembly: GCA_007258455.2. Classification (NCBI taxonomy): domain Eukaryota; kingdom Viridiplantae; phylum Streptophyta; class Pinopsida; order Cupressales; family Cupressaceae; genus Sequoia; species Sequoia sempervirens. The sequence goes on from VDFB02193867.1 coordinate 28,038,383, forward strand.
TTCACACGAAATATCCTTGAAAGAGGATAGATGCTCACCAGTATCATTCATCAGAATAGAAATTAAATTCCCATGTTGCTTGGCTTTGACCGAATTGAAGAAGAAGGCCGTATTTTTATCTCCCTCCTGAAGCCATTCAACCCTTGCCTTCTGTTTCCAATATATTTCCTCTCGCAGTTCACACTCCTCCAACACTTTCCATGCCCTGGCCTCCTCTTGAAGTAAATCAACAGTCACACCTTCCTCCCTGATCACTCTTGTAATTCTATCCAACTCCACCTGTGCAGCAACCTTTGCATTGAAAATGTTCCCAAAGCACTGTCGATTCCAACGCTTAAGCTGATATTTAACAAATTGGAGAAGCTTAGCAAAAGTGTACATTGTCGTACCATAAGCGGGTCTACCCTCTCTCCACCATTCAGCCACATAGTCATGAAGAGAGGGTTCACGAAGCCACATAATCTGGAACTTAAAAGGGGGTGACCGAGGCACACGAGCTGAAGAAACTACAAGCTTGATAGGCTAATGGTTAGACCCCCTCCAATCCAAAATTTCTGAGCTAGAAGACCATAATCCACCAATCCAAAAGCAGGAAACCAAAAACCGGTCAAGTCTTTCAGAGATGCAATTATCCCCAATCCTTCGATTGTTCCAGGTGAATAAACCATTATTAGGCTTGACATCAACAAGATTCAAAGCAAAGATATTATCCTGAAGAAGCATCGCAGAAGGCTCCAACCTAGCAATACCCCCCTGCTTTTCAGCTAGCTCAAAAATAGCATTAAAGTCCCAAGCCATAATCCATGGATGAAAAGGAACCATGCTCCGAACAAATCTAATATGAGACCACATAATTTTCTTACCTTGAAACTCGATAGGCGCATAGATATTAGAGAGGAGGATAGACTCCCCCGTCTCAAAACAAGAAGCGATCATCGAGATAGAAGACTTGCTGGCCATCCACCAGAGAGGGCGAATCCTCCGAGGATTCCAAAGGCAAGCCACTCCACCTGCAGACCCTTGAGCACCAACACACTGACATTCGCCACTTCCCCACAGCTTACAAAATAAACCAAGCATGCATTCCACAGATAACTTAGTCTCCTGCAGGAAGAAAACATCAGGAGATTGACTTCTAACCAACTCACGAACAACCTTTTGTCTAGGGCCGTTGTAGGCCCCTTACATTCCATGAAAGAACAATCATTTCAAAGATCTCGAGAAGTGTGAATCCAAAGTCTTAACCGACCTTGACTCCACCAAAGTTTCCCCAGCTAACTTAATCTTTTCCATATCCTTTTTCCTACCAAGCTTTGAGGATTTCTCCCTCAACCCATTTTTGATATCCTTTTGATGAACACCCAAAGGAGAAGGAGAAGACCTGTTATTCCTCACTGTATCTGCTCCTGTATGCAAAGCCACAGTAGGACCATCTCCCCCATCCTTCTTCATTTCCATAGTAGGAGCCAACTCCACCTGGACATCCATTTGAAGGTCAATCACCATTTGCAAAGCTCTGGTAACTTGTGCATCCTGAGTATCCCCAAATAGAAAACCCTCCTGCCTAGAACACACAATACCTTGATCCAAATTCACCAAACCCGGGTTCACTTCTTGTTGACCCAGATCATCCAAAACCTCAAATCTATTAAAAGAGTCTTCATCTTGTCTTTCCTTCAAGGTCCTCTTTTGGCCTCAGTTTCTGTTACGATTCTTTACAGGGGCGAAGCCATCTGAACCATCCCCATCCCCAAGAATGGGGTTCTTTCCCTTATCCTCCCTAGGTGGGTTGTGGGGAGGCTGAGAAATTAGAGGCTCTACAGGCCTAGCCCATGGACATCTTCGTTGCAAGTGACCATATTCATGGCATAGATGACATTGGAATGGAAGAGTTTCATAGTCCAACGACTGTACCCAAGAGTAAGGACCCACAGACATATCTAAAGAATCTGGCAATGGTTTACTAAGATCAATTTCCACACAAATGCGAGCAAAAGTTATTACCTTTTTAAATTGAGTCTGCAGTGAGGAACCAACCGGCTTCCCAAGCATCGACTCGAAAAAATGCAAAACATCATCCTGCCAGCATTCCATAGGAAACCATGGAAGCCGAACCCACATGGGGACACGAGTTGGAAGCTCCTTAGTAGGGTTAAAACCAACATGCCACGGTTTAAGAAACAGACCAACCTGATTATAGAAATAGGGGCCCCCTTCGAAGACCTTATTTCGATCCGCCATGCAATCAAAGGTAACCATGAAATAATTATTTTCCAGAAGCTTTATATCCATCTCACCCTCCGGCGTCCAAGTCCGTCAGGCCTAGGACTCCAAAAATTGCATCGATATCCGCATACCCAAAAACTTACAGTAAAAAGAGTGCCTTGAATAATAATCAATATCCTCCGCAACCATCTCCAGAGGAATGACCAGTTTCAGCCTCTCCTTGCAACGTTCCAAGCATCCATTGATTTTCATGATCCGAGCTCCACTAGACGATCCCACTCCATCTAGCCCCGATTCTGGCATGAACAAATTATTATTGAAGACTTTCGAAGCGTGTTGAGGGGACTTCGCACCAATCACTGAACGAAAGTCCATTATAGGGTTAGCACCCGAGGTCTCCCCGGGAGACATAATACCCAACTTACAGTGGGCATGCAAACCCCCGAGAAATAAAAATCCAAAACAAGGGTTTCAAAGCCCCACCCAAAGCTCACCACAAACTGTTGGCAAAAGAACAGGAAGCACCACTGATAGGAGGCCTCACAAAAACTAGGCACCAAAGGCCCATGCCACACTGCACACTCGTGGTTCCCAACGACACTTCACCCGCGAATCGATGCCAAGGAACTACCCACACACAGGAAAAAATAGAAAGAATTCACTGTTGTAGCCGCGCACAACTCCTCACCCCCAAATGCAGACAACAACCCCCCTCCCAAGCGTAGATCCAAGCATGAACAGGGATCGAGCTAGGGCACGGACGCCCTAGCTCGGCAGACGGTGCAGACGAACGCCATCTCTCAATTTTATGTCTTTGTGAACTCTAGTTTTTTTTTTATATATATTTTTAGGGTAGCATCTATGCTCTATGTGTTGGTGCCTATGTAATTTTACCATATTTTATAGCATTAATCTTTATCATTTTAGCTAATCCTTTTTGGTCTAGTAAATTTGATTATCTTAAGTATTTTACTACTAACTTGTAGGCTCAATTACTGAAGGCCTAGACCATTTACTAATAGGATTCATGTAAGTTTGATAGATGAAGACATAATATTCAAACCAATCTCACACCTTATCTTGGATATTAAAATGAACCCTTCACACTTTGCTTTGGTGCTTAGAAACTGAACTTGTTTATTGTTTAGATTAGAGCGTGTCTCAATAATTGGTTGCATATGCCCATTCCTTGCATCACAAAGTAATCTTGGAAATCAAGAGAAACTTAAACTAATATGTTGTGTACCAAGAGTGGGATACATATGATTTCCTCTCATGTCACAATATGGTCTTGAGGATAAAAAATAACTTAGACTCATTTTCCTTATGGCTCAAACCTCATCTCTAATCACTCATATTTAATTCTTTCTAGGTCTCCTAGTATTTGGATTTGATCATTGGATCTAGTGGGAGTCCATGTACCAATGACATTTATAAATTTAGGGAGGATTTTCTATTAATAGTTAATAATAGATGTATTTTAAGAACTCTATGAAGCGAGGTGGTTTCATCCCACCAATACTTAGGCCTTAGAAAACATCCCTACAATACATAATTAGGTCACACCTACCTTTTATTTTATATAGGACTTCATTAGATTAAGTTTATTTATCCTAGTTAGATATTCCTTTCGCTATCATTCCTTGTATTGCACTAATCTACGAACAACACTTGAAAGTTACTTATAACATACCTCAATTTCATTAGTAGTAAGCCATGGGATAATGAATGCTAAGGAATTAATTGTCCAAACATGTGCTAGTTTGGTGGAAATTTGTTGATCCTAGGTCCAATAAAATGGGCTTTAAGGCTACCCACCTTTGGACACACCATATTTTATGATCCTATAAGGAGTGATACACATACTTTTATAGATTAGGTTTGTTCATGTGTATTGTGTGTCTCTTAATGTTTAGATCAACACTTTCCACTTCAAATTGTTCCAAATGGGAAGCTTATCCATCTTGAGCCTTAAGATTTTTTTCCTTTTCTTTGTATGTGTCACAACTTGGTTTACAACCAAAAATTTGATCCATAATAAAAAAATTGGTCTATAACTAAAGTCTTAACCATAGTCCATTCAACCCATAGTCAACCAAACCTAGGATCACTTAAACCAAAGTTTAACTCAATCATAGGCTAACCTTAGTTTGACTTAACTTAATTTTAACTCAACCTTTATTTGGCTCAATTGTAGGCTACCTCAACCCTAGGTTAACTAAACCTTAGTTTAACTTAACCATAATCCATTCAACCCATAGTCAACCAACTAGGTGATTCCACAAAGCTAGTTTACAATTTTCAGGAAATCCTAATTTTTGCTGAAATCACATATTTTTAGAAAATATAATGATTTAAGCCTTGAAAAGTTCCATTTAAAGGATTCCAATTGAAGAGGGTTTGATCAAACCACCTTAGATCAAACCCCCTTGGATAGAACCCGACTAGTTTTAAACCATACCTATAACAGAGTCTCCTTTACACCTATCAAAATGCTGATAAAAAACCACTTTTGATTTACCTTTTGGGGGATCAAATGAATTCATTAAATTCTTTTTTTTGTAAGTATGTAGTCCTTATTATAAGCTTCCAAAAAAGTATAATTTTAAATAAATTTAATTTTATTATTATATTTATTTTTTATTTCTTGTGAATGTAGGATTTTCACCAAAAATCAAGCTCTTTGTTCTGCACATGTTGAAAAATAACAGATTATCAAAAAAAATTTGAAAAATATGAGTGCACCAGATATTGAAGTCCTTGATCCAACAAAAAAAATAAATTGAATTTCGATACATACAAAAAAAATTATGCATTATACGGTCTGCCTATGTTTGAATTGTAATTGGTTTGACTTCGAAACTTGATAAAGGAAAAAATATTTAGTAGAACACTATGAAACCAATTGGAAGCACTAGATATCATAGTTAAAAATATAAATTCAAAACAATAAGAATTTATCCTTGATGGAAAAAAAATTATGCGTTATACGATGAGCGTCACTCCTTAAAAATGTTTACTGAAAAAAACTAGTTTCCAAAGAAGATGGACAAAGAAGTGCAATATAATTCCAAAATTTTTGAAAAAAATATATTTAGAATCTACAGACAAAATGTCACAAATCACTAGTTTTCATTATGTTCAAATTCCTCATAGTTTAACCGCTATAGGTGCCCAAAAGTGAAGATTTAGTTAGAAAAAAATATTTCAGTGTCTAGTTTGGCCAAAAATTATAAACCAGTATTGTGGGATCACCCAACCCTAGGTTCACTTAATTTTGGATTAACTCAACCTTAGTTTAACCCAACCATAGCCTATTCAACTCATAGTTAACTAAACCTAGGTTTGCTTAACTTTAGTTTATCTCAACCATAGGTTAACTCAAAATTAGATTAACTTAACCTTAGTTTAGATTAACTCAAGTCAACTTAACGGGTGCTAGCAAGAAGTTGAGTCCACTTTTTGGCCAAAAAGTGGAAGTGTTTTCCCTGATTTTAAGAATTTGACACATTTGACTTTAAAATTTGAAGTGCACTTAGAGATGGAATCTTCAAAAAATTCACTAATCATAAAATGTAGTACTTAGAGTCTAGTTTCCAAATATGCAATTTATTTCAATACCCAGATGCTACAAATTGATTTTCAATAGGCGTTTCTAAAAACCACTGTTTAAAAGTCACTTTTTTTACCATACCATGCATGTGTACGCCATCCATATTTTGACCTAAACTATCGCATTTTTCTAAATCCTTTTGGGAAAATATTTGTAACTCACTGAAGCACGTTTTCGATATTTTTTTGTAATTTTTTTATTGATTTTTGTTTTTGTTAAATTTTTATTAGCCATATTTGTCGTTTTGAAAAATCGTCATGTACGTCATGCATAAGATGACCTAAACTTATCATTTTTTATTTTTTTTAAATTGAAAAGAATTGTTTGAAGTACGTTTTTGTGCAATTTGTTTTACAAAAAAATATTTTAATAAAAAGTTATTAAAATAGTAAAAACCTTGATATTTCAAGTTTATGGACCAGTTTCATCATAAATTAATTGAAAAATAGAAAAAATAATCCAATTGTAAAAAAGATTACATATTTGAAATCTGCACTGTCTCATCTATAATGGGTTTTAATTTCGTCAAAAATTTTTGCAAAAATTCGTTAGCCATATGTCCAAAGTCACTATTTTTCTATGACATTATCAGGACCTTCAACTTGCAGGTCAAACCAGGTTGAAGGCCTAGGTTTGGATTCCCAATGCTTTTCTTGAACCAGAATACAAGCCAAAAACTTGTCCACAAAGCAAGGGCAAGTTCATTTTTTTAGAAACAGGATCTTGTTTCCCGATATTAAATGTTCAGACAGTTGACATGGAAATAGGATCCTGATTATAAAACAAGACCATGTTTTATAAACGAGATCCCATTTCTCTTTTTACTATTTTTAAAAAATTTACTGGCAAAGTTTTACTATGAAGTCTGCAACTTCACATGTACGGCCGACTGCGACATATTGGGCTATTTTCTGTCAACTTTTGTCTTTACAAGTGTTCAACTTGCATTTTGGATTGAATTTTTCAAAGGAGGCATCATGTAAACAATTTTTTAAGTGGAATTGTGTTAGTTTTCTACTTGTTTGGAGGAACAAAAGAGGAAGACTTTTGTTTTTATAGGTCTTCAACTTGCAATTTGGATTGAATTTTTGAAAGGGGGCATCATGTAAACAGTTTTTTAAGTGGAATTGTGTTAGTTTTCTACTTGTTTAGAGGAAAAAAAGATGAAGAATTTTGTCTTTACAGGTCTTCAACTTGCAATTTGGATTGAATTTTTTGAAGACTTTCAGTATTGACATTCATTTGTGCTTGAGAATTTTATAATCATGGGTTCAGAAGCTCGTAATAAGAGGAAATATAGGAAGACATTGACTCCTGAAGAAATCCAAGCAAGGAAAGATAAAGAAGCAAAAATGCAAAGAGATAGAAGAATGAGGATTCAATTAATGAATAATGCTGAAGCATCCAATTCCAAAGCTATTGAAGATAAAAACATTGAGGAGACCATGGTTGTAGATGAAGCTAATTTGCAAGAAGTCAATTTGGAAAATAATATGATTATACAAACAAGTCCTAGGTAGTATGTCTTCAAATCCCTCTTTCAATGCTATGGAGAATGTTTCAATAGGCACAAATCTAGGTACGTCTTCAAATCCACATTTTAGTGAAATGGAAAATTTGTTTGTAGAGGTTTTCCAAGATGCTAGACTTAATGATGTTGACATTGATAATATTCAGAGAGATGAAAATTTTATAGAATTTGTTGAAAATAAATTAGAAAATGAAAATGAAAATCATTTAAATGTTGTTGAAAATGAAAATGGGAATGATCCTTTTGTTGAAAATGAAAACGAAAACGAAAACCGTTTTGTTGATGGAAATAAAAATGAAAACCATTTTGTTGATGAAAATGAAGATGAAAATGAAAATCGTTTTGAAGTTGAAAATGAAAATAAAAATCTAGGATGTGATGTTGAATTTAATAAAAATATATTTTTTAAAATTGAAAGTGATGTTTTGTATAATCTTCCTGGTAAGATTTCTTGGAGGCAAACAAGAACACATGCGAATAGAATATACAAAAAATTCTTTTATTGTAAAAAACTTGCATTTCAATGTCAACTAATGATGCAATTGATGAGAATGCAAAAAATGAGAAAAGTAATGAAAAAGTTAGGCTTTTTTGTTAAACCAAGAAGAAAAGATCAATCATTAAAACATTTCATGTCTACCGTTGCTAGTGTCATTCAATCTATTGGAAAAGATAGTCAATCTATAGATAAAAATGCAGCAAGAAGAGTTATAACAACTACTATAGTTAATAAAGCAACTTTGAATAAAAGAATGGTAAGTAATATTAGTGAAGTTATACAAATACATCCTAAAACATTGCTAAGAGTAGCAAAAAGAAGAGAAAGTATAGAAAATGATCCAACTAACCAATGTTGGAGTTTTAGTGGTCGACTCCCGAGGTCTGACATGAAATTGAATGTTCAAATTAAATCTTTGATTGAAAAATATTGGCATGATAATACTAGGGTATCATCTAATGCTAGAGATGTTTTAAAACTAAGAGTGGGGTCCAAAGTTCATGATCCTCATCCAAAACACCTATTAGATACAACACAAACTAAATTTTATAGAAATTTTTTGTGGTGATTTAGTGTTACGTGGTAATATTAAAATAAGTCAAAGGTCTTTTGAAAAATGTAAACCCTGGAATGTAAAAATTAATAAGCAACAAATATCTTGTTGTTGTAAAACACATGCTCAATTTCATTATTTTTATGATATTTTTTTATATATACGTTGTACTTTGCATACTAACATGATTATACAAGAATGCGGTATTAATATGCCACTTGAAACAATAAGGGAGTTTATATCAAGTTTGTTTTGTGAAAGATCTAATGGTAAATTGTTTTATTTAATTTATTGTATTTCTAGACAATGCACTAGTTGTGGAAATCTTTCATTATTAAGAATTTGTATGCATGAAAGTGTTGATAATGATTTTGAACAACAATTAGTAGATGTTAAAAGATTTAAGAATGTTGACTATTCTTTAAAAGATGGAAAAATAGGAAAACATTGTGATTTAGTTACAAAAAAAGTTAGTATATGCATTCATAAGTGAATTTAAGAATAAGATTGTACCAAAATATGTCATGCACTCTCAACATACTCGATGGCTTGATGGCCAATTTTGCGCATGTAGAAACACATTTCCAATTGGTACTATACTTTCAGTGGTTGATTTTGCGGAAAATTATGCTCTAGCTTCGCAAGAGGAAATTCAATCATAGTATTATAATTCAGTGTAAGTAGTTATGTTTTTCCATATTGTTTATAGACATGCAGATGATAGCACAGAGGATGATAATTTTTTTTTGAGGAAGTATCATTTTTATTTGAGTGACAATCGGTTACAATCGTCAGAGTTTGTTCAATACCATTTCAATATATTTTATAGAAATTTAAGAGAAAGAGGAATCCACATGAAAAAACACCTCATATGGTCAGATAATTGTATGGGGCAGTTCAAGAATGCTCGAATGTTCTATTGGTGAAGTAGGGTTCACAAGGAACTTAATGTCTAACATATATGGAGTTTTTTTGAACCTGGGCATGGTAAAAGAGGACATGATGGAGTTGGTGTGTGTGTCAAAAGAATTCTTGTTAGAGAACAATTGAAATTTGATGATGCAGTAAAATTTAAAGATGCACGTGGGATTGTGGATTGGTGCAATACAAGATTATCTATCCTTGGTTCGAGTGAGTACTCTACAGTTCGTTGATTCTTTTGGTTGGTTGAAGAAAAGAACATTCTACCTAGAGTTGACTGTGAGACAATTAGTGGATCTACTAAATGGCATTCATTTAAGAGTTCGAAAACAAACACATAGACTATCTGGACAAGGGAGCTTGCATGTTTTTGTCAGTTTTGTATCTCAAGAGATTGGGAAGCATGTGAAAATACATAATGGGTTGAAGAGTGGAAGCAAGATCGTTGACACCTACACAAGCACACGATCAATATGAAACAACTATTGAAGATAATGATCAAGTGTTTGCATCTGAAGACTATGACTGTGTTTTAGACCTTATACAAGAAGGTAATTTAATTCAATTTAATTCATTTTATTTCACTTTATTAAGTTATTTTGCAATACTAAATTATTTATATGGATACGTGCAAGTTATTAAATCAAATTTTGTTTGCATGACATGTGTATGTTGTTGCACTTGAGGGGAATGAAGAGGAAATGAAATATTGGTTGTCTCATTGTGTGGAGACTAAACATAAGTTAATATCACCTCGAGAAGATGATGATGGCTATCATTATCCAATAGGTATGGTGATCCCCTTAAGACATCCCCTTAAGCAAATTTTGATAACAATTTTTTGATCCCCTTAAGCAAATTTTTAGAACAAGTCTTTGATCCCCTTAAGAAAATTTTGAAAACTTATTTGATGATGGTTATTATGTTTTCCAATAGGATCGGTGGTGCTTTTTGGAACTTGGCTACGGAAATACTTGATAAGGAAGAATGGTCTGCCTGCATTTGAAGATTATGAAACACATAAAAAGATTATACACTATTCACATTTGGTGGTGGCAACAAATATAAAACTAGATCGGTATCATGGAAGACCTACAAATAAAGTGCTATGGACAATTTCTATGGAAGAGTATGAGACAATCATAGATGCGTTGCAAAAAAGAGAGGATGTAAACGGTACAATGGAATAAGTAAATACAGGTAAATATAGTTTTATAGTGTCCTTTTAAATAGATTTAATACATGTTTTGATATTGCTCAAGTGTGTTATTAATTGAAATTGATTTAAATTTTCCTTTTATAGATCCTTAAGCCATCATCACAAAAAGAATAGTTCATGCAGATTCAACCTAAACAACATGGAATACTTGGTAAAAATAGGTAATTATTAGTTAAATTATATTTAATTACATGTTTTGATTATATATTGATATTTGTATACACCTAAAAATGGTCACATCACAATAGTCTGGTAATTAATTAAATATTTTTAATATTTAATTAAAAATCTCTGAATTCAATCTGCGTATAAATAAATTTAAATAATTTATTTATATTGTTCATTCTTTCATTTTGATTAAATAAATAAGTTTATTTAATCACTTTTCTTATCCATTTCTTAATTAATTAAATAAACATTACAATTTATTTATATTAATTATCATATAATCTTGGCTTGAATATTTTATTCAAATAAAGATTAAATATTCTTCTCTTCTAAAAATCTTCTAAATTCCATTCACAATTAAATATTCTAAATATTTAATTAATTCCTCTAAAGTCTATTCGCAATTAAATATTCTAAATATTTAATTAAATCTTCTATAGTCCTAAAATAAAAAATCAAACTCACATGAAATTAAATAAATCTATTTATTTAATATTGGATTATCTTCAACAACTGTGAAACAAACTTCCAAGACAGAAAATTAATTTCTCTGTTCCTGTGCAAGCTTGTTCCCGTGGGTTGAAGACAAGCATCCATTCTTCTCTCCAACCTCCCAACATCTTCCACCTTCCTTTCAACCTCTCCATCTCTCACCATTCAAAATTACCAGACAATCTCACAGCCATTGATCTTTGCCAACCAGGCTCTTGCCTACAAAAAGCTATAAAAAGGATTGCCGGGTCTCTAAAAAAGATAGAAGCTTTCATACAGGAAAACTATAGTCAATTAGCTTTCAAGCATTCATAGCATTTCAGTTTTTATCATAGCATAGCATTCCATATCATGGCTTATCATCTTCATTTCATAGTTTTAGAAGCATCCATAATCCATAGCCCCTGTGCATATCCATATCATCATTTCACTCCATCAACATATAGGATAGAAATACCCTCCCTTTGCATACTCGTTCTGCAGGTTGCCATTCTAAGAAGCTTTGCTTATACAATCTGAGAGCAGCAGCTTCAAGAGAATCACTGGAGATAGAGAACAATGAAATGACTCTAAGGAAGCTTTGTTTGTTTTCTTTGAATTCAATTATCTTTCTTTCTTTAGTTTAATGTTTTATTGGTGTGTTTATATTGTCTCATTTTGATACTAACATTTCTCACACACATTTTTGGCGCCCACAGTGGGGCTCTTGCCCCAATTTTAACATCTTTTTGAAGGTTTTTCTGACAGGTCACGACTAAAACATCGTATTAGCGCAATAAACACGCTTCAGTGCAAATCACACCCAGTTTAGCGCCCTTCAATACTATTATAGCGCCCATCATAAGTTTCACAGTGCCCATCAGAAGTTTCCTAACGCCCATAAGAAGTTTCATAGCGCCCATCAAAAGTTTCATAGCCCCCATCAGAAGTTTCACAGCGCCCATTAGAAGTTTCATAGCGCCCATCAGAGGTTTCTTAGCGCCCATCAAAAGTTTCATAGCGCCCATCAGAGGTTTCATAGCGCCCATCAAAAGTTTCATAGCACCCATGATGTCTATTTTAGCACAATTTTTATTTTTAGCATAGATTTTTCAAAACCTGCAATTGTAATCTGTAACTTAAATATGCTTTGACTGGATTTGACGCGACCGCAGCCAGTAGGAACTTAATTGGAATGAACCAATCCTAGGATAGTAACTTAATCAAAATGAATCAATCCTAGGATAGACAAAGATTTTAAAATGAATCAATCTAGGGTAGTCACTACACAATGATCTTGCAATTAAAATTGAACAATTTGCTTTTGTGAAGCAATATCTTCACTTAGAGTAGATCAATTGTGATTTGGGTTTTAAAAAGAACATTTGTTTGCTTTGTTTGTGGCAATAGGTCTATGCTCTCCCCTTAAATGGGTGATCAAAATACCAGACTTTCCTTTTCAATTTCATGCAAATTTACTGTTTTAATTACAACCTTTTAGAAGGCCTGCCGTAATGGGAAAAAGTACTCACCCTACGGGAATGACCTAAGTGGGAACAACTAAAGCCAAGTTTTCCAACCCACTTTAAATCAAATGCAGATGGTTCATGAAAATCCCATTCGACGGTAGTGTGCATTGATAACCATCCCCAAAGCCTTTGTTCTAAAGGTTGGGAGGTCTCTCGAGGGAGTCTATCATTTGCCGCACCGAACGAAAACCCTTACTACGAACTTAGTGTAGTATCTAACTGAAGTCAGTTTCTGAACATCCTAATAATCACAGTGCAGGGGAGGGAAGAATCTACCCCCAAGACACTCACCATATAACTGCCAAGGACCGTTTTCTCAGGGGATCCGGTATCCACTTCCGTCACTCTAAGTACGCGCCAGGAAAAGACAAAAACACGGGTGCCCTTTCGGGGGTGACACGGCTGTGTGAGTCGATGCAGTTCTAAGATGTGGGTTGTTGATTATTATGATGACCTGCTTGAGTACTAAGAGTGAGTTTGTTTGATCTATCTGTCATGTGTGAAACTTGTGAAAACAATTTTTGAACAACATTTTGATCATACACTTAATGTTTAGAATAGGACTTAAACACAACTATTCTACAACTTGCTTGATGTGTTTTCAATACATTAATTTAGTAAAGATCATCCAAAACTCACAATCACATTGATTACTCTCATGTTACGAGATTGGAAATCCACAACCTTTGTTAAGAAATCCATTCTCAAACGAATCAAAAAGCCAAAGAAACCACTTAGTTACAAGAAATTATTGAAGAAAAGACGATTCTTGTATCAAAGCCGAAAGGTTCTACTTAAATATAGAACCTTTCTTCATCGATATCATGACTGTGTTAGAGGTTTCACTGATGATTATGTTGTAGAACCATTATACTCATGAGCTTTCTTTCAAAGAAGAGCCCTTTCTCAAAGGCACAACCATAGTCAACGTATTCATTTTTGTTATATTCCCCAACCTGCAATTGAATATTCTACTTGTCCAAATCAATTTCTGCAATAGAGAACTCAATCACATTAGGCATTTATCACAAAATCCATCCTTTTACGAAGCTACGATCAAACTTCATAAAGTGCAAAATCATCCTTTTCTTGATCTTTTGCTTAAATTCCCACCAACAGGATTTTCATCCTTTCAATTAGGGAACAACACAAGCTAAAGGCTATAAATCTTTCAAGTCATAGAATCTTCATTCTATCCTGACTTTCATATCTATCACAAATTGCACTATTTCATTCTTTTGATCAAAATTTAGTAGAATTTGGAACAAAGCTTATGCTTGTTTTCACAAGATCTCGAAAACACATGGAAAAAGATGAAGGAGAAACTACCACAAGCAAAATGGGTGACCATAATGAGAAAGAAGAGGAAACATTTAATGTTGAAGAATTAACAGAAGAAAAGCTTCAAGAAGCAGAGCAAGATCCCCGATTCCATAATCTCATGGAAAGGGTTTTAAAATGAAACAAAGAAAGATATTTTCTTTCATTAGCCAATCAAGGAGCTAAGTTACCTTCCAATTTCGATATAGAAGGGATTAAACAGAATCCTGAAACTCCTCCTAATGATTTTAGTGCCCTTACTCAACAAATAAAAGAATTACAAGGGAAAATAAAGGAGATGCAAGGGGGTGCAACAAAGAAGTATGTTTTGGATGACATATCTCCTTATCCATTCGATAGGAGTCTTCAAATGATCCCTTTTCCAAAACATTGCGAAATCCCCAAATTTGATAGGTACAATGGAAAAACTGATCCCATTGAACATGTGAGGGATTTCTGAAATATGAGTCTAGAATTCGCTTATGACGATACCTACTTAATGCGATTGTTTCCACGAAGTCTGGGTGGACAATCCATGGAGTGGCTTTCCAAGATCACCCCCCATCAAAACCTTTGAGGAGTTAATAAATCAGTTTATATCACAATATGCCTACAACATCCAACACCAGATAACAATGCTTGATCTTTGTAAAGTGAAACAAAAAGTAGGAGAATCCTTCACTATGTTTTTGCAAAGGTGGAGAAGGTTGTTTGCACGATATTCCCGTCCTATTCTTGAAAAGGAAAAGATGGATATCTTCATCAATAACCTAGATCAAGAATTAAGTTACAGGCTTAATCTTCATTGTCCTCATAACTTTGAAAAATTGATTGAAAACACAATCACCATTGAAGGGGCCTTGGTTAAACGAGGAGTGATAAAACTTGATAATCCAAATTCATCTAACCAAAACAACAACGATAAAATAAGGTTTTGGAACAGAAATAAAAATGTTGTCAATGATGGTATAGTAGATGCAAATAATCTACGAACAAGGCCATCTATCTTCAACCTATCAAGTGCTCCACGAACCAACCAACAAGGAAATACCAATCAACAAGGAAACACCAACCAACAAGGAAACAAGAAACAACAAGGACAAAACTCCAATCAAGAAAGCATGACCAATCAAAATCGTGGTAATTTCAATAACAATCTTGGCAATACCCAAACATCAAATCCGTCCAGACCTTCATTCTTTTCAAATCGACGAAATTTTACCACTTTGGGTCAATCTCTTGAGTCTGCTCTCAAGGAGCTTCTTGATAATAAGGTTATCACCTTACCACCACAAAGAGATTATGAGCCACGAGTCAAACCACCATCATGGAATGACTCGTATTATTGCAATTATCATCAATGTAAAGGTCATAGAATGAATAATTGTCAAGCCTTGCAAAATCTAGTACAAGATTTAATTGACAATGGCACCATCACAATTGAAGGACATCATACCAATGATGATCATCAAGCATTCAAAGATCCTTTACCAAACTATGAAAAGGGGGAAACATCAGATACCAAAGCGAAAAGCATAAATAATATTGAAGACAACATAATCCACCATATCTATGCAGATGATCAATGGGTTAATGTTATCAAAATCAAGGAAAAACAAGAATATCAACAAGTTAATGTGACTACAAGAGGACAAGCAAAAGTTGTTCTAAAAGGGAGTTCATCTAAGGCAGCTATTCCTTCTCCAAATCATTATAATCTAGTTGATCAATTGAGAAAAACATCAGCTCAAATCTCCATCCTTGAACTTCTCAAAATATCCCCCATACACAAGAATATTTTAGAAGAAGCTCTTGTAAATACAACCGTTGACACAGATTTGGATGTAAACAAATTTCAAGCCATGGTGGGACATTTGTCTTCCCCCACTTGTCTTTCATTTTCCGAAAAAGATGATGCCGCCATGACACGTCCGCATAATTCATTGCTTTATCTTGAAGTCATGATCCATAAACACCGAATCAGACGTGTCTTGATAGATGGAGGAGTCGGTTTAAACATTTGTACCTTAAAACTTATACATGCATTAGGCATATCAGAAAATTCCATTGATCCACGCAGGAAAATAACTATCAAGGCATATGATGATGAAGAAAGAGCTTCCAAAGGACTAATAATGCTACCTATCAGAGTGGGACCTGTTGTGAAAAATACATTTTGTCAGGTTCTAGGTCGGGATCTTTCCTATAACATACTTTTGGGTCGCCCATGGATTCATGATATGCAAGCAATACCATCAACATACCATCAATGCCTCAAGTTTTTGTATGATGGATAGGAAATAACTATACAAGTTGATTACAATATCACCCAAACTTGTTCAAATCTCTGAGCAACTCAAGACGCCTTTGTGCCACATAATAGGGAGGCTCTTGTTGTTTCTTCTTCCAATCTACAAGGCCAATTGCAAGAATTGACAAAGAATCTTGACACTAAGCTACATTTTAAAGACAAAGGAATAGGTGAATATTCGCTATCCCTTTCTAGATTACCTCCTTCTCTGAGGTCACATGGTCAGCCAACCCTATCAAATCAAAATATTGCAACAACCTCTACATCCCAAGCTTCTGTGCCGATCACAAAGTTTGATGGATAATTCATTAAAGCTAACACCACCAAAGAAGAAGCCGAAGATAGGGACATCCTAAGTTGGCTATACAAAGATGAAGATGAATCTCTCTTGCACATCAAGTTACCTACTGAGCAATATGGAAAAGGATATACTATCATGCAAAGAATGGGTTATGAAGGAAGTGGTCCTATAGGAAAAAGAAAAGAAGGAATCATTGAGCCAATTCAACCTATTTCAATACATCCAAATGATAAAATAGGACTTGGATATGGCAAAGATATAGAAGCGTCAACTTCACAGCAAACACAACAAATTTATGAAGAAGAATCAATTTCAGATAAACCCCATGAAGATGTCGCTCTACAAAAATTTTATGGGTCAGTTTTTCAATTGCAGAACTGTTCAGACACTAATTCTAATGAATACGAATGGGATGATGTCTCTGATGATACATTCTTAACAGAGAAAAGGGTGGATGTCATACACAAATTCTCACCCACGTTCTTACAAGGAGAAGGTTCAAGGCCTCCACTTGATTATGTTTTACAAAGCGATCATGACTCAAGTGAGGATGATTCAAATTTTAATGAGATTGACAATCAACAGGAGAATACCATCATAGACCTTGTCCATCATGAAAGTGACAACTATGTCATGACTTTGACAGTTACAGACCTTACCCAACCTAATGATCCCATGCCTTTAGTTTATCCAGAACTTATTGATTGGGACATTGACGCACCTATCCATATCCCTACATTCCATGATGATGAGGATATTGTAAATTTCCTTTGTTCATCTAGTCAAGAAAACAATTGTTCTATCGAAGAATCTTATACTCAAGATTTTGATAGGGAGGGTGTCAAGTCTCTTAGCTGCAAAATAAATGAGATAAAAGATAGATCTATCGGTGAAAACCAAAAAATGGCAGTGGTAGATCACAAGAAGAGAAAAATAAAGAGCGAATCCAATGGTGAAAACCTTTCTGAGGCACTAAAGGATGAGAAACTTAACACTCTTCCTAAACATTATCAAGAAAGATCTTCTATTTTGATTGAGCCCACAAAATCAATCAACATAAGTACAAAAGAGCAGCCAAAAAACTTGCAACGTGCAGCATCATTAATAGTGGAAGAAGTACATAAATTCATAGGGTTTTTGAAGGAGAATCAAATCAACTTTGCTTGGTCATATGCTGATATGCTAGGGTTAGATCCTAATATGATAATGCATCATCTATCCATAAACGCAGGGGTAAAACCTGTGAAGCAAAAAATCAGAAAAATGCATCCACATGTTGCTTTATTGGTTAAAGAAGAGTTAAAGAAGCTTTTAGATGTTGGATTCATTTAGTCTATTGATTATGCAAAATGGATCTCCAATATTGTACCTGTTTCAAAGCTAGACGGAAGGATTAGAATTTGTACAGATTTCAGGGATTTGAACAAAGCATGTCCTAAAGATGACTTCCTTTTGCCAAATATAGATATGATTGTTGATTTAACTGCTAGCCATGCAATGTATTCATTGATGGATGGATTTTCAAGATATAACCAGATAAAGATTGCACCAGAGGATCAAGATAAAACAACATTCACGTGTCCTTGGGGTACCTATTGTTGGAATGTAATGCCATTTGGGTTAAAGAATGCAGGAGTGACTTATCAAAGAGCAATGACAACTATTTTCCATGACATGATGCACACCTTCATGGAAGACTATGTGGATGAGTTATTGGCCAAATCTCACACAAGAGAAGGACATCTTGAAATCTTGTCAAAAATCTTTGTTAGATTGGAGAAGTTCAATGTTCGACTCAATCCAAAGAAATGTGTCTTCGGCATTAAATCTGGAAATCTTCTGGGATACATTGTTTCAGAAAAGGGCATAGAGGTTGATCCAGAAAAAGTACAAGCTATAATGGACATGCCGCCACCTCAGAATATCAGTCAGCTTCGATCTCTGCAAGGACGCCTACAATCCATTAGGAGATTTATAGCTCAACTGGCAGACAAAAGCTTACCATTTACACATCTATTGCATAAAAATGTCCCATTCAAATGGGAGGAAAAGTGTGAAGCAACATTTAATCAAATCAAGCAATATCTTATGAATCCACCAGTCCTAATTCCACCAGTTCCAGGAGAGCCCCTCATACTTTATATTTCAGCAACAGAAGTATCTTTGGGAGTGCTACTAGCACAAGAGGATTCTACAGGTAAAGAAAGGGCTATATACTATATCAGCAGAACTTTAACAAGTCATGAATTGAACTACACTTTCATTGAAAAAGCTTGCCTAGCAGTAGTGTTTGCTTCTCAAATATTGCGAAACTATATGTTGGCTCATATAGTTAAGCTGATAACCAAAATCAATCCATTAAAATACCTCTTAAGCAAAGCTACCTTAATAGGAAGAATTGCAAAATGGGTAATGATCCTAAGTGAGTTTGACATTCACTATGTAGATCAAAGAGCTATAAAATGACAGGTTATCGCAGATTAGTTGGCCAAAGCACCTTTACAAGAAGAAAACCCAATGCACATTGAATTTCCTGATGCAGATATCTTCACAGCAACGATTAAGAAATCATGGACATTGTACTTTGATGGATCTTACATGCAACATGGCTCGGGGGCAGGGATTCTTTTTGTCACACTTGAAGGACATACCATTCCAAAATCATATCAGTTGATGTTCCCTTGTACAAATAACATGGCTGAGTATGAAGCATTGCTCATAGGAATGAGGATAGCATTGGACTGGCAGATTACAGAGTTACAAGTCTACAGTGATTCACAACTTGTCATTAATCAAATCAATGATGATTATCAGACTAAAGATGATAAGCTACTACCTTTCAAGAACATGGTGGATGATTATAAAAAGTATTTTGTGGCAATCAAGTTTTCACAAATCCCAAGGATTGATAATAAAGCTGCAAATGCAATGGCTACAATTGCTTCCTTGTTACAATAATCAGAAAATAAAAAATGGTACGAATTCTTGGTGGAACAATTGTTTTCTCCTGCTTATGATAATCCTGAAACCCAAGTCATATGCCATTTAACTAGTTCTGATTCACCCTTATATGGCAAGACTTACACTTATCTGAAAGATAACATCTTACCTCTAGATTTATCCCGAAACCAAAAAAGGAATTTCATACGCCAATCATCCCATTATACCTTGATCGCCGATATCCTTTACCGACGTGGTCTTGATGGTACGCTGCTTCGATGTCTTGAACATGACGAATCTGAAAAAGCCTTACAAGAGGTTCGTGGTGGTATTTGTGGGACTCATTCAAGCGGTTTAACCTTAGCCAAGAAACTTGTTAGAATGGGATATTATTGGCCTACCATGGAGAGAGAATCTTTTACTTTTGTCAAGAAGTGTTCTAAATGCCAAATCCATGGGAATCTTATTCATGCACCTGCACAGGAATTGCAGCCTTTCACTCTGACATGGCCTTTTTCTCAATGGGGACTAGATCTTGTTGGTAAAATTCATCCTTCATCATCAAATGGGCATAAATTCATCATCACGGCCACAGAGTATTTTACAAAATGGATTGAAGCTGTTCCTTTGATGACTGTGACCGGTAAACAAATATCTTCATTTATCTTGAATTACATCATCTACCGATATGGAATTCCTAATTCTATAATCACTGATAATGGGAGGCCTTTCAAGAATCAGGATGTTGACGAACTTTGTGAAAGATTTCACATCCAACACAGGTTCTCTACACCTTATTATCCACAAGGCAATGGTCAAGCAGAGGCTTCAAACAAAACAATCCTGAAGATCTTGAAGAAGGCGGTCAATGATGCCGGTCGTGATTGGCATGTCTAGTTAAATCCAGCTTTGTGGGCATACAAAACCAACATTCGCACACCAACAGGAGCTACCCCATATGCCTTGGTATATGGAGCAGAAGCGATCTTACCACTAGAGGTTGAAATACCTTCACTTAGAGTCTCACTCAAAGGATTGATAAATGATGAAGACTACCGAGTATCTCGTCTGCAAGAGCTTGAATTGTGAGATGAAAGACGTCAACATGCAGCTAATCATTTGAAGGGTTATCAATAGATTATGTCTCGTAGCTACAATCACAGAGTTAAACAACAGACATTTCAAGTGGGTGACTTAGTTTTGAGAGAAAATCCAAGCAATCAGCAAGACAGAGAAAAGAAAGGAAAATTTGAACCAAATTGGCTTGGTCCATTTGTCATCATTACATCATACGGTTCTGGAGCATATCAATTATCTACACCAGAAGGGGACCTATTTGAAGAGCTGATCAATAGCATTCATTTGAAGAAGTTCTATGTCTGAATCCAGAAATATCATAAAAAGTCCTAAAAAAAATCATAAAAAGTCCTGAAAAAATCCCAAAAAATCAGAAAAAGTCCTAAAAAAATACTAAAAAAAATCAGAAAAGTCCTGAAAAAATACCAAAAAAATAAAAAAAAGTACTAAAAAAAATATATATATATACAAAAACAAAAAAATCAAAAAAAGTCTTGAAAAAGTGCAATAAAAACAAGTGGTGAAAACTTGGCAAACAGGCGCTTCTTGTGATCAAAATAGGCTCCTCTATCTATTAGCTTATGTCTTGCATTCACATCACAATATCATCTATCCATATCTATCATTTGTACATATCTATCATATCCATATCATGCAATGAGAATCCTTGTGTTTCATCATGGCTTGATGAAATTTGTACATATCCATAACAATCAGATTGTGTTTACACTGGGGGAAAAGACAAAACACAGACTAGACAAGAGAGGGGGAATGAGCCTTTTAGAACATCACACATGGACAAATGACAGATTGCCAAAATCCAACATACATTGACACATCAAATCAACCACAACACCAAAACAATCACTCAATGCCAATGAAATCAAACAACATGGTCCAAACAATGTTAATCAAAACACAAACATCAATGTTGATAGCCAAGTTGGATGATCTTAATCTAAATAATGTTTTGAATACTTTAAGCAAAATTTGAATTGTTGGTTGATTTTCTATCATATATCTGGAGCAATTCGATGATGTACTGAACTAGAAAAGAAAGGAAGGAGTATGATTTTTCTTTGTTTGCTGTTTGCAAGGAAATCATTAGTACTATGCAAATTGGTCGCGAGACATGCTCTACTAGTATCATTGATGACATTTCAGAATTTGCATAGGAAACAGGTTAACTCTTGTTTGTTTATGCAAGTGATACTCAGGTCATCTCAGTTCAATTATACCTAGATGCTTGTATTAACTTGCTATATTAAAAATCATGAAAGCAATACTCAGGTCATCATTGGTGCTAACATACCCTTTGATGCTTGTATTAACTTTCAACATTTTAAAGCTCTATGATGACACAAAAAGCACAAATAAGCTCTCAGGATGGCAATGTTGCACGGATAAATCTGCATGGATTAGTATAATATTACATTCAAGTTACAATCTGCATTTTTCATTTCATAGATTTTTCCCAAAAGCTGGCAAAGTATCAAACGTTTCATATCTTTGGGAATCACTCCCGTAACTGCAAGACACTCAAATCTCTCCTATTGAATAGGAAGAATTATCAAGGCAACATCAATATTAAATCATCACGACAAATCAATCAAATCTGAATATCAATCAATTTGTTTTTCATCATCATGGAAAACAACTTTATCAAATCCTGTTTGTTTTTAACAACTTTAGAAGCAAACTTATCAACAAGCTATTTGTTTTTCATCATCATGAAAAGAAAATTTATCAAAATCCTGTTTGTTTTTAACAACCTTAGAAGCAAACTTATCAACCTATTTGTTTTTCATCATCATGGAAAGCCAATTTATCAAATCCTGTTTGTTTTTAACAACTTTAGAAGCAAACTTATCAACAAGCTATTTATTTTTCATCATCATGAAAAGAAAATTTATCAAAATCCTGTTTGTTTTTAACAACCTTAGAAGCAAACTTATCAAACAAATATTTGTTTTTCATTAACTTGAAAGCAAATATATTAGCTACTATTTGTTTTCCAACAACCTTGGGAACAAATTTATCAGACAAACATCATCAAATTAGGGGCATTTTAGGTCATCAATTTTCATCTCACATCTTTCCACATCAATTTCTTCATATCATCATTTTCAAATGATGAATCGACATCTTACAAATCATAAAAATTGAAAAAATTTCAAAAAATCTAAAAATTCATAAAATTTCAAAAAAATCAAAATCTTATCGATTCATCGTTCGCGGGGGCATATACCTATCATCACAATCAGCAATGGGGAAATTAACCACATCACTTCAAAGAGGGGCAAAATGTATACACCTAAAAATGGTCACATCACAATAGTCTGGTAATTAATTAAATATTTTTAATATTTAATTAAAAATCTCTGAACTTAATCTGTGTATAAATAAATTTAAATAATTTATTTATATTGTTCATTCTTTCATTTTGATTAAATAAATAAGTTTATTTAATCACTTTTCTTATCCATTTCTTAATTAATTAAATAAACATTACGATTTATTTATATTAATTATCATATAATCTTGGCTTGAATATTTTATTCAAATAAAGATTAAATATTCTTCTCTTCTAAAAATCTTCTAAATTCCATTCACAATTAAATATTCTAAATATTTAATTAATTCCTCTAAAGTCTATTTGCAATTAAATATTCTAAATATTTAATTAAATCTTCTATAGTCCTAAAATCAAAAATCAAACACACATGAAATTAAATAAATCTATTTATTTAATATTGGATTATCTTCAACAACCATGAAACAAACTTCCAAAACAGAAAATTAATTTCTCAGTTCTTGTGCAAGCTTGTTCCCGTGGGTTGAAGACAAGCCTCCATTCTTCTTTCCAACCTCCCAACATCTTCCATCTTCCTCTCAACCTCTCCATCTCTCACCATTCAAAATTACCAGACAATCTCACAGCCATTGATCTTTGCCAACCAGGCTCTTGCCTGAAAAAAGCTATAAAAAGGACTGCCAGGTCTTTGAAAAAGATAGAAGCTTTCATACAGGAAAACTATAGTCAATTAGCTTTCAATCATTCATAGCATTTCAGTTTTTATCAAGCATAGCATTCCATATCATGGCTTATCATCTTCATTTCATAGTTTTAGAAGCATCCATAATCCACAACCCCTGTGCATAATTTATAGCCCCTATGCATATCCGTATCAGCATTTCACTCCATCAGCATATAGAATAGAAATACCCTCCCTTTGTATACTTGTTCTGCAGGTTGCCATTCTAAGAAGCTTTGCTTATACAATATGAGAGCAGCAGCTTCAAGAGAATCACTAGAGATAGAAAACAATGGAACGACTCTGAGGAAGCTCTGTTTGTTTTCTTTGAATTCAATTATCTTGCTTTCTTTAGTTTAATGTTTTATTGGTGTGTTTATATTGTCTCATTTTGATACTAACATTTCTCACACACAATATTGCTTGTACATTAATAGTTAAAATTTATTTTTGTATCCTTAAGCCATCATCACATTGATCTCATACTTTGAAACAAAAAGGAGAGGATGCAAGTTCAACCTACACACATGTGTGGAATACTTTTAAATATAGGTACTTGAGTTGTGTACATATAGATAGTTTTATATAAATAAATTAAAATATGTATGTTTTGATGATTTCATTGATATTGATTGTACCATTTTGATATGAGGGGGTGTGAAGACTTACTACATTCTAGGCACAAGTTTCAGATTTTTTTGAGATGGCATAGCCAAATTTTGTAAACATTGTTTTGAGTTGACATATATGTACATACATACACAATTAAACATTTTGTACAAATTGCAAATACATGTACATACACAATTATACTCTATGTACTTTTACGTATCAAAATCAATATTCGATATATTTTGTTTGTTAAATGTGCATGTTTTCCTACTTTGAAACTTTATATTTGATTGTATAATCACTAAATATCATGTATAAATTATTGTTAAATGAATTATATCAATTGTGATTAAATATGAGACATGTACTTTGAAGTATTTCATCCCCTTAAGATGTCCTATTAGGACATATCCTATATATTATATACTTAATTATATCATTTGTTATGATGAGTCACCCTACTTTGAAACTTTAAATTTGATTGTATAATCACTAAACATGTATATTACTTCTTTGATCCCCTTAAGACATCATATTAGGACATATTCTAAATATTATAATTAATTATATCATTTGTTATGATGAGTCACCCTAAAGTATAATACTTGTTTATATCACTTAATATTTATACTTAATTATACTCTTCTTTGATCCCCTTAAGATGTCGTATTAGGACCCCTTAAGACATCCCATTAAGACATCATATTAGGACATATCCTAAATGAATATACTTAATTATATCATTTGTTATGATGAGTCACCCTAAAGTATAATACTTGTTTATATCACTTAATATTTATACTTAATTATACTCTTCTTTGATCCCCTTAAGACGTCATATTAGGACCCCTTAAGACATCCCCTTAAGACGTCATATTAGGACATATCCTAAATGAATATACTTAATTATATCATTTGTTATGATGAGTCACCCTAAAGTTTAATACTTGTTTATATCACTTAATATTTATACTTAAGTATACTCTTCTTTGATCCCCTTAAGACGTCATATTAGGACCCCTTAAGACATCCTATTAGGACCCCTTAAGACATCCTATTATGACATGAATTAAATAAACATTGACACTATTTAAATTGTATAAAATGTGATTGTTATGATGAGTCATCCTAAATTCTAAGTTAATTATATCAATTGCAATTAAATATGAGACATGTACTTTGAATAATTTCATCCCCTTAAGATGTCCATAGGTGAAGATGTTTGTTATTATTCAATTTGTATTTTGAAATAATTTGGTTTAGGATGTTTCCAATTACATGGAAACTTGTAGATTAACTTAGTTGTCTCTTTTGACAGAGGATGTGAATCCCATTCCAATAGACAGTACTAGAAGAAAGGGTGGACGTAGATGAAGAAAGATGTAGTTTTTTTGTTGGATGCTATTATTTGTTTTGACAACTTATAAATTAGTGTTTTTTGTGGAACATGAGGTCAAGAGGAATTTTATGTTCTTAAGTTTTCTCTAACACTTTGCATGATTTGTAAATATGGGAGTACATGATTTAATTTCAAAACTTTATCCTATTTTTGGATAATTAAGTTCTTTAATTTTATGTTGTAAAAAAACTAGAAAATATGGTGTATACTTATATAGAAATTTTTTTTTTTCACAAAACTCATTGCATTTTGATTGGTATTTATGTTTAGTTTATAGAATTTATTAATGCTTTTGTTCCCTAATCTTGTATGGTATTGTTTATTTCTTAAAATTTCATCCTTTGTGGTATATAAAAGAATTGCTTTTGTTTGTAGATTATGATTTATTTTCTTATTTTATTAGATCTAACCTGTGTATTAGGACCCCTTAAGACATCCTATTAGGACGTGAGTTAAATTTGTATGTCATGTATATCATGTATGTCCTATCAGTTACATATTGAAATTTCACAACAAATGCATAAAATGTACATGTGTATATTAAAATTAAACAATAATATAGTCCATTATTTACAATATATTAAGTGCATGAAACCAATATATTAAGTGCATGAAATAAAGTCCATCAGAGTACAACCCATGGAATAACTTGTCTAAAAAAGTACTTGACCCATGAAATAAATTCCAATAGAGTACAACCCATGAAATAAAGTCCATGAGAAACCAAATATGTAGTCCATGAAATAATCAAATATAACCCATAAAATCATGTTCAACTCATGTATCGTCTCTATAATCAAGAGACCTCTTCACACCATGCAGACTACACAGATGGCCTGAAACACTCTATACAAGAGAAAGATGAAATCAGATGTAAGACAATTAAAAATGATTTAATGACAATTTAATTTATAATTCATCATAAATTTAAATTACCATCATATCTGGCTCTGGATGCTCTAGTGCACCTGGACCAACCTCTAAATTCTCCGAATCAATCTACATATACAAGAGAAAGAAAGTTGAAATTAGATAAAAGTCTAAAATGAAAAATGATTCAATTTAATTAATTTATAATTTATCATATTTAAAGTGTACTGTAATAGGTTGTGCACCCTCTACTCCAGGACCTATTTGTACATGCTCAACTACAAGATGTGTCTCATGCTATAAAAGAAAAAAAAATTAACATGTATGAGCTCATATTATATATACATATACATATATATATATATATATATCAATTTTAAATTTAATTAAAGTTATTTAGAATATATAATTTGTAATTGAATTTAAATATAATCAAAAATTTAAATTACCATGATATTTGGAGCCTGCTCTGCATGTCCTCTTGGAGGTGTAACTATGACCGAGTCATGGCAGAAAGTCACACTAACAAAGTCCTACAAGATCAAATTTAAAGCATGTATACTTGAATCAGGTTAAAATATATATATTCAAGTTTGCACATTTTGTGTAGAAACTTTTTTAAACAACCTGAAATTCAGAGGCCTCACGAGTAGCCAAAACATCCAATGTTTGTTTGATGCCCATTCTCATTGTCGTATCAACCTAGACATACATATAGACATTTAACGCTTATAATATTTACAAGTGTACACACACATTTGATATATAGTGAATTCAAAATTCATAATTGTAACTATAGTAATGTAAGTTAAACAATTTACAATATAAATGTACCTGCCCCTGATCTGCGATGCTCGATAGTGGAGGAGCGCTCGACAACCCCTCAGGTGGAATTGACATGGAAGTCGATTGACTCCCCTGAACCAACATAAATATTTAAAACATATGTTCATGATTGAATCATAAATTTAAAACTCAAGTTTAAAATAATTTCATATATAATTTAAAAAATTGAAATCAAAATACCCCATAAGGGTTGTCGACTAGGACTGGTGTTGACATATGTACTCGCGGTGCAAATGATTGCCCCATCGTTAGTGTCATCTGTACACCAAACCATTTGATTGTTAAAATGTATTGCAATTTTTTTTAGATATATACATTCATTAAAATTCTTTTAAATTCAACATGTAGATGCATATTTATACCTATGTCGCACTGTCCTTAGGGTGATGGTCTATAGTAAGAAATTCTACAAATGAACTGAGGCGACCAGATGATCCACCAGAATTTCCAAGTCCACCCAAACTGGGTGTGGCTTGATCAGGTCCATAGTATAGCTAATGGAAACTAGTACATACATGTGGTATCGACACTCATGGAGTGGTACTAGGACCAACTCTATAAAACACTTCTCCATCATCGTAGTCTCTATGCTCTCTAGCCGCTATTGCAGAAGCATATTGATCAAGGTCTCTTGCGAGTGTACTGAGGGATCATAATGTCAATACCACTGCACATTCATGCACAAGTGCGGGAATGACAGGACCAAGAGGAGCAACAAGGGGTTGCACATGCATGGGGAATTGGGGATCAACCCTTGCCCCTAACCTCTGTTGTGGCATGCTACCACCAACACCCTGAAATGATTTAAAATCAAAATAATTGGGCTTTTTTCCCATAAAAAATCTACATATAGTTTCCTCAAAAAATATAATGGGAACTCCAAATTAGCGTGTGGTGGACTGTCAAATACCATATACCATCGATCCCAAAAATGTGCACTCTTCTATGGATGTATACACCACCTCATGGATATTCTAGATTTATTGGCAGGAATGGGCTGCTAAGTATTAGGGTCGATAAAATAAGGGGCTAGATGGGATTTTGTTATTTTTAGGTCAAATTTGTTTATATGAGAGACCACTCGCATAAAATTGTCTCATCTCCTCTCTATCTCATTGATGCCTATCTAAGTTAGAATCAATAGTCCTAATGGCATCGACAATGTTTTGCATCGCAGATGTAAAATGTCTCACATGTGGTGGAATCAATGCTTCATTTTTTATAGCATTGATTTGGTTTTGAATGGATGCCACTTGTTCATTGATACGTGCTCGCAAGCGAGCCTCATCTGATCAGAGGTTGGATATGAAGTGGAGGGGGAGGGGGAGGGTGTGGAGGGGGTAGAGGTGGAGGTTGTTGAGGTGCTAGATTGATGATATCATCAATGTTAAATCGATCCATGATATCTATATAAGTGTTCACATGCATTAAATTATACAAAATTAACATACAAACTTACAAAATTATAAGAAATAGTTAAATTTGAAACGCGCATGAAAATTTGTTTAAATAGGATGTGCATACATATACATACACATACATACATTGGTTGAACTAGAGCATGTGCATACAAATTTCAAAATTTAACATGTACATACATTTAAAATGAAAAATACGATGCACAATGCATGCATACATCATTCAACTAAACTATGTGTACATACAAATAGTTAAATTTGAAACATACATGAAAATTTGTTTAAATAAGATGTGCATACATATACATACACATGCATACATTGATTGAACTTGAGCATGTGCATACAAATTTCAAAATTTAACATGTACATACATTTAAAATAAAAAATACAATGCATAATGCATGCATACATCATTCAACTAAACTGTGTGTACATACAAATTTCAAAATTTAAGATCTAGAACTATGTAATTTTAATACATGTACATACTAAAAAATAAACTTGAAACATTCACAAAAAGCTCATTTATGTCTAACACATATATATTACAATTTTCCAACAGGAGAAATCATGATCTAGTAGATAGTCATAAAATATATACTATTATAAATTCATCATTATAAGTTCATAAATTCAACCAAATTCATAAATTCATGTCAATAAAAATATCCATCCAACCAAATTCATAAATTCATCACACAAAATATCACACAAAATATCCATCGAACCAAATTCATAAATTCATAACTATAAGATCATTGTCTTAATTTATTAAGTGTTGTGGCTCTCTACTGCATCTCTTCATTTCTTTGTGTTTTCCTTTTTAGAATTAGAAGTTCTCCTCTCCTATAGCCATTGTAGATGCTCACCTAAGATCCCATCCATATCCCTAACAACATCAACAACATTTTTCATCCTAGATGCAAACATCCTCAAAGGTGGTGCGATACATTCTTCATTTTGAATAATGTTGATTTGATCTTGAATGGTTCTAACATCGAATTGATTCATGCTCGCAAGCGAGCACCATTGGTTTCAAGTGGTGGAGGTGGGGGGTTATGAGGTGCAGTGGGTGGAGGTGGAGGTGAAGGTGGTGGAGATGGATGGTGTGGAGGTGGATTATAGATATTACTGAATTGATCCATGTGATCTCTAAGATATAAGTGAACCTGCATTAGATTTGTAATTTCAAAATGTAAGATACATGTTTAGGAAACGCCCTTAAACCATTCAATATAAATGGCCTAATTGAATACAAATGATAAAATGTGTAAGCCTCATTTATGTCTAAGGCATGCTACTTGAATGAAAAAACAATTAACTATTAATATAGGACAATTTATGAATGCTTTAGGGTTTACAGTTTAGAGTTTAGGATTTAGGGTTTAGGGTAATATGATGGCTTAAGGGGATCTATGCAGCAAGGTCCTAGGAAAAAAATGACATGGCTTAAGTGGATAAAATTTGGTGAAGTTTCCCAAGGCAACCAAATTTCATTAAGGTCCTAGGTCAAAATGATGGTTTAGACTTTAGAGTTTAAGGTTTAGGGTAATAGGATGGATTAAGGGGATCTATGTAGTAAGGTCCTAGGAAAAAATGACATGGCTTAAGGGAATAAAATTTGGTGGAGTTTCCCAAGGCAACCAAATTTCATTTTAAGGTCCTAGGACAAAATGAATGCTTTAGGGTTTAGGGTTTATATTTTAGAGTTCAGGGTTTAGGGTTTAGGGAACTTAGGGTGAAGTTTGGGTGGCCCTTGGAATAATGGACTTGCAAGTTAGTGAAAAACATTTTCTTGTGGAACAATTGGTTGAGATAGCTCTTGTTTTGACTGACCAACCTCTCATGAAATCTCATTCATATTATAATCTTGCACGATCTTATTATTGTTAAATTTGGTTGCCTTGGGCAACTTCACCAAAATTTGAGAACTTCGTTGATCTCCTTAAGAAATGTAATATTAGGACCCCTTAAGACATCAGTTTATAGTTTAGGGTGATAGGATGGTTTAAGGGGATCTATGTAGTAAGGTCCTAGGAAAAAATGACATGTCTTAAGTGAATACAATTTGGTGAAGTTGCTCAAGGGAACCAAATTTCATTAAGGGCATTGGAAAAAATGATGGCTTTAGGGTTAAGGGTTTAGAGTTAAGAGTTTAGGGTTTAGGGTAATAGGATTGCTCAAGGGGATCTATGTAGTAAGGTCCTAGGACAAAATGACATGACTTAAGGGAATTAAATTTGATGGATTTTCCCAAGGCAACCAAATTTCATTTTAAGGTCCTAGGAAAAAATGAATGCTTTAGGGTTTAAGGTTTAGATTTTAGAGTTCAGGGTTTAGGGTCTAGGGAACTTAGGGTGAATTTTGGGTGGCCCTTGGAATAATGGACTTGCAAATTAGTGAACAACATTTTCTTGTGGAACAATTGGTTGAGATAGCTCTTATTTTGACTAACCAACCTCTCATGAAATCTCATTCATATTATAATCTTGCACGATCTTATTATTGTTAAATTTGGTTGCCTTGGGAAACTTCACCAAATTTTGAGAACTTCTTTGATCCCCTTAAGAAATGTCATATAAGGACCCCTTAAGACATCGGTTTACGGTTTAGGGTGATAGGATGGCTTAAGGGGATCTATGTAGTAAGGTCCTAGGATAAAATGACATGGCTTAAGTGAATAAAATTTGGTGAAGTTTCCCAAGGCAACCAAATTCCATTAAGGGCCTAGGAAAAAATGATGGCTTTAGGGTTTAGGGTTTAGAGTTTAGATTTTAGGGTTTAGGGTAATAGGATTGCTTAAGGGGATCTATGTAGTAAGGTTCTAGGAAAAAATGACATGGCTTAAGGGAATAAAATTTGGTGGAGTTTCCCAAGGCAACCAAATTTCATTTTAAGGTCCTAGGACAAAATGAATGCTTTAGGGTTTAGGGTTTAGATTTTAGAGTTTAGGGTTTAGGGTCTAGGGAGCTTAGGGTGAAGTTTGGGTGGCCCTTGGAATAATGGACTTGCAAGTTAGTGAACAACATTTTCTTGTGGAACAGTTGATTGAGATAGCTCTTGTTTTGATAGACCAACCTCTCATGAAATCTCATTCATATTATAATCTTGCACGATCTTATTATTGTTAAATTTGGTTGCCTTGGGAAACTTCACCAAATTTTGAGAACTTCTTTGATCCCCTTAAGAAATGTCATATTAGGACCCCTTAAGACATTAGTTTACAGTTTAGGGTAATAGACTTACTAGTTTATGAATATTTTTGATTTTATGAATAGACCGACTATTTCCATAATAGAAACACATAATTACGTATTATTAAGATTGAGTTTGATGTATACTTTAACTTGATATTTTTTTAATTGAATATAAGATTATTTTATTTAACAGGTTTTTCATTAATATTGATAAAGTTGAATGTTTAATAGACTATGATAAAGTTGAATATTTCCCACTTAAATGAATTTTATGATATAAAATGTATAATGAAATTAGTTAATGTTGAATCTTATTTTATTTTGGATTGTCTGGAATTGAAAGAACCTAAAAGAAAGAAAAGAAAAATACTTAGATTCTTTTAGTGTCTAGGTAACTAGTGCAAATCGAGATTTTAGACTAAACTAGAAGCCTAATTAACAACTAATTGACTAGAATGAGAGTTAAGATTGTCGAAAGAAAAGAGACAACACATGCAAACAAGCAATGGAAACAAGGCATGACTAAGCGAGATCAAAACATAAAATAGAAATGAATGCAAATATTATCTAATTAAGTGACAATTGGAAATGGATTGTACAAGGATTTAGGAATTTGCTAACTAAATTTGCAAACAAGCATTGATAATTTATCAATTGTAACTATTGTTTAACATATTGTTTTCTATTCTAATTATATCTATGTTCATAACGTTTAATTGATTGTCTCTTGATGAATACACATTTAAATGTATAATATTTATCAAATCCTATTTCATTGTCAATATCTAGGACCCTAATTTACTATGTATCAACCTAAATCTATCAAATAATTTATTCCATAGGCATGCCTACATACTTGTCTCCATGCAATGCAAATGAAATTCAAAACATTTAAGCAATGCAAATGAATTTTTTCCATTATCAAATATTCTTGAGCTCGAAATCAAGGTTTTCAAATGCAAAATGATTTGTTTGATTTCAATTTAGGGTTTTAGCAATTTTTTTTGTTTGAATTCAATTTAGGGTTTCAAGAAGCAATTAGGGTTTTCAATGCAATTTTTTTTTGTTACATTTCAAACTAGGGTTTTCAAATCTAATTTTTCCTTGCTTGATTTGAATTTAGGGTTTCAAAAATTAGCAATTTTATTTTGGTTTTCAAATGCAATTTTTTTTTGTTTCCTTTCAATTTAGGGTTTTCAAATGCAATTTTTTTTGGTTTGATTAAACAATTTAAGTTTCAAAAGCTAAATTTTGTTCTTAAGATACAATTTAAGGTTGATTTTTTCATTTCTATTCAACATCTTGAGGGTTTCATTGATTTTTTTCTTCTACTTCTACAAATCATCATTTCTACTATTTCAAGTAAATAAAATACATAAAACGCTAAATAAATTAAAAAAAAATGCAAAAAATCTATTATTGTATTAAAAATTTCAAAAAAACATGAAAACAACAAAAATATTGGGGGTGGAGGTGCACCTAGAGGTCGCTTATGTCATTATCGTCTCTACTGAATTGGGATCCCGTGCTCTGTAAATAATTGAGTTTCGTTTGTTTTTAAAAATAAATACCAACTTAAAACGGGATCTTGTTTCCTGTATGTCGGTTCGAGACCCATTAATAAATGTGATCCTGTTTTTAAAAAAATGGGACCCCGTTTAGAATTTAGGCTAGAGATCCTGAAGCTAAACGAGATCCCATCTTTTAAAAGTGGGATCCCATTTATTAAAAAATAGGATCCCATTTTTGGCAAGCCGATTTCACTTTTTTGCATAAGGAAAAAACTTCCACATTTCGTGGACTCATCTTTGTGCTTTTACCCTAACCTTAGTTCACATTAATCATAGTAAAAATTAACCCAAGTCTAACTTAACCATTATCCAAGAAATTATCTAACTTCCATAATCATGTTAGATTTATCTTACATCTAGGTAACATCCAACTTTAGTCATAACACCATTTCACACACATTACATAGTCAACACTTATTCAAGTCATAAGTATAGCTCTTAAATTCCATAACTCATGGCTCATCTAGTCATAACACACTCATTTTTTTATTAATTTTTGAGTCTAAATTTTATCTTTGATTGATCATTGGGTAAGTACATGGAAATGGGGGACCAAAAGGGGGATCTTGAGTGACCATTTTTTTAAAAATTGATCTTGGATGAAAAATTGAATATAGTCACGTTCAAAATTTGAAGGCGTGACAAGAACAAGAGTCATAGTCCTTTGAATATACTTTGTAAACTATTTTTTTTTTAATGGTGGAGATTAAGGGGTTCAAATAAGGGGAGCACATCTAGTGCTCTTATTTTTGTCAAGAAAATAAACATGGTGTTTGGTGTGCTCCCCCTAAAGTGTTGATTTTTTTTTTAAAATTTCAAAAATTGATTTGATGGAAAATTAGGTAACACCATTTAGTTTATGCCTAGTTATTTTTTATTTTTTTAATGAATATATGATTTTTTACTATTTTTCAAAGTTGACAAATCTTTAAAAACAAAAAATTGAGTATGCTCCCCCTAATTTTTTGGAAACTAATCATTTTTTTAAAAATGTGTATAGAATCAAGTCTAGAATGTAAAACTATAATTTGTTTCAAAATTGGATGAATAGATAAATAATGAAACTAAAAATACTATACATCTAGGTTCTTGGAAAAAAATAAGACTCTAGCAAAAGAAATTAAAGATCAAAACTTTAACATATTCAAAATGTAGAAAAAATTACATTGTTTGAAAGATAAGAGAGAGCTTGATGTTATTGTGGTGTTTCTTAACTCAACATTGAAATATGTACACACTTGATGGAAAGCACACTCAAGATTGTCAACTTTTTTATAATTTACAAAATACACATCTTTAGGTTGGATGCATAAGATAAATACAACCCCAAGGATTGGTAATACCCAAGGCAACTATAAATGCGAGTGTGTTATAGTATGCTCATATTACAATGCACTCACATTATAACACGTGAACAATATAATGTGAGAATGCTATATTATACTTGCATTATAATGCACTTATACATTATAACATGATCATGCTATAACATGAGCATGTTATAACACGCTCACATTATAGTGCACTCACATTGTCTATCATAAAATAAAAGAATAAAGTCTCCCTCTCCCTCTCTCCCTCTTCTACCTATCTCTCTCCATTTATCTACCTATATATTTATATCTCCCCTCCTCTCTCCCTCCCTCCCCCTCTCTCTCTATTCAATAATTTATAACAAAATCTCATAATACATAGTCATTATACTATTTATAAGGATTTTTTTATAAAATAATCTCTTTGGCAGTGTTACCATTGAACCCACACCTGGGGGGCTCCAAGTTTTTTGACTACCCCCTTGGAACCCTTGGCAAAACAAGTGGGGGCATAGCCCCCCACACCCCCATTAGGAACTAGGATCCAAATCTGGTTTAAACAAAACCTTTAAATCAAGAAGAGGGAGAGGCTCCATTACCAACAATTTCCGTCTCTTCCTCTCTATCTCTCCCTCTCTCTATATTTTTACCTCCCTATCTCTCTATCTTTATCTCTCCCTCTACCTCTCTCTATATCTATCTATTTATTTATCTCCCTCTCTCTCTCTCCCCCTCTATCTTCATCTTTACCTCTATCTTTGTATCTTCATCTCTATCTCTAGATGTCACTCCCTCTCTCTATCCATCCCTTTCTCTCTCTCTCACTATTCCTAAACCCTTATACCTATATCTATATTTCCCTCTCTATCTCTATCCTATATCTTTTTCTCTCCATATTTCTCTTGTTGGTTATAAAAGTGGGGTGGGGGCAGAAGCCCCCCACACCCCCTCATTAGTAACTAGGATCCAAACATGAATGAAAAAAATCTCTAAATTAGGAAGAGGCTCCATTAAACCAATAATCTCCAACTTGGAGATTGATTATTAGGATACATTAACAAAACACATTATTCCTAAAATAGGGAGAGAGAGGGAGAGATATGGATAGAGAGAGGGAGAGATAGAAAGATGAAGAGTGTGTGTGAGAGAGGTAAGGAGATATAGATAAGGAGAGAGATAGAGATGGAGATGGAGATGGAGATGGAGATGGAGAGAGAAAAGATGGAGATAAAGGGAGAGATAAAGGTAGAGAGGGAGAGTGAGAATAAGAGGGGGAAGAGGGAGAGATAACTCAATATATAGATAGGGAGAGGGAGAGCGAGAGAGGAGAATATATAGATAGAGGGAGATATATAGAGATAGAGAGAGAAATAAAGATATAGAGAAAAAGAGATGGAGTGAATAAGAGAAAGATGTAGAGATAATGAGATATAGATATAGAGGGAGAGAGATATATATAGGGAGATAAATATAGAGGGGGAAAGAGTGAGAGAGAAATGTAATAGAGAAAGAGGGAGAGAGATAGAGAGGAGAGGTATAAATAGGGAGGGAGAAATAGGGAGTGTGTGTATGAGAGAGAGAGAGAGAGATGAAGATAGATAGGGAGGGAGACTGAGAGGGAGAAATAGAGAGAAAAGAGAGAATTAGAGAGATATAAATAGATAGAGGGAGGGTGGGGAGGGGGATAAATAGAGAAACGAGATAGAATTAAAGAGATATAGAAAGATGAAGAGAAATGGAGAGAGGGAGAGAGAGAGAGGGAGAGAGAGGGAGAGATAGGGGTAAAAAGATGGATATGTATAAATTGGAAAAAATAGAGGGGGGAGAAAGAGGGAGGAGAGAGAGAGAGGGAGAGGGAGAAAAAAAGATAAAGAGAGAGATGAGAGAGGGATATAAAGAGATAGAGAGAGATAAATATATAGAGAGGGAGATATGAAAGGAGAGAGGAAGAGGGAGAGGGAGAGAGAGGGATGGATAGAGAGAGGAAGATGTATCTAAAGATAGAAATGGAGATAAGAAGATATATGTAGAGATGAAGATAGAGGGAGAGAGGGAGAGGGAGATGAATATATAGAGAGATAGACAAAGGTAGAGAGAGATAAAGATAGAGAGAGATATAGGGAGGTAGTAATAGAGAGAGATATAGAGATAAATATTGTTGGTAATGGAGCCTCTTCCTCCTCTTGATTCAAAGGTTTTGTATTAGTTGTGATTGGATCCTAGTTCTTGACAATAGGTGTGGAGGGATTTCCCCTCAAATTTTTTTCCAAGGGGTCTAGGGGGTGGTGACATATTTTGGAGCCATTCCTAGTGGGGTTTTGGGGTATCACCCCCAAAGATATTTAAAAAATTTCCTTATTAAATAATATAATGAATATGCATCATGAGAGTTGGTTGTAACTAAGTGAAGAGAGAGAGAGAGGGAGAGAGAGAGAGAGAGTAGGGGAGATAGAGAGATAGAGGTAGAGAAAGGGAGAGAGATAGGTCAAGGGGGGGATATAGAGGGAGACTATTTTTGTTTTTTTTTATGATAGACATAATGTGAGGGAACTATACTACATTCAATATATAATGCACTCATGTTATAACACACTCGTGTTATAATACACTCCCATTATGGTTCGGTAGTGATTGAGCCCAGGATTGGTCACTACCAATCCATAATGCAAGAATTTTATAATGTGAGCACATTATAACACACTCACATTATTCCTTAGATAGACCAAAAAGTTGTTGTGGCCACTTTTTGGTCCCTCATATTTTTGCATTTAGCCCATGTTTTGATCCCAAATTTTATCTTGGTACATCTTTTCATATCCACACAAATAAGAGTTCAAGTTTTACATGCCACCAATTTTTACATGCATCTAAGAAATATCTCACAAGATGAATATCCAAAATCACCAGATTGTGTACCACTTTAAGACTGTGATGATGATAATGATAGTGTCTAAACCATAACACATATGGAGATGATGTAGCATATATTTTCAAAAAAACACAAGTTAAAACTTACATTGAAACACATCAATATCACATCCATAAAGAATTAATAAAATCAAGAACTTGACTACTAAGTAATTTCAATATTGAACAGTTAAGAACACAAGAACCTCCTCTTGAAAATAATGATGAATATTGGGAAGTACATAAAAATGAAACTACTCATGAGAATTATAGAACTAAAGAAAAGATCAAAGGGATATACTTTATTGCAAATTTCCATCATGATTCCCATGCAAAGACTTCTAAATATACCAACCATGTTTTTAATGTCCTCCTTGGTCCATATAAACAACCTCAATCATCTAAACCTTTGGTTGGTCAATAATTAAAGAATATTAATGATACCCTTAAAGTCTTAAATTGAGTTCCCCTTCCACTATTGAATATAGGTTTGAAGAAATATGTACCTATCCCTTCAAAAGTTTAATTATAGAAACATCTTTTCATCCATGCCTTGAAATACTCAAATTTGATAAATACAAAGGAAAATATGTCCAAGGAGTCATATCCATGAATTTTACATCACTTACCATGAGGTGTCCTATAATGATGATTATCTATGTCTCCTCTTCCTTAAGAGCCCTGGATTGGTTTACCCATTTGTAGATGAGTAAAGGGACAAGAAACACATCTCTCAAAATCATAAAGAATTTTATATAAAAAAATTCATATAATTTTGAATACAAAAAAAAAGTGCTTGATATTTGCAATGCAAAAATAAATATAGTGAGAGATTTTCTACTTCCCTTCAATGATGGAAAATCCTGGGTAGTGGGATTCCATGACCTATACTTGAGAAAAGACATGTACAAATTTTTGTTACAATTCTTAATGCTAAAATTACCTTCTATTTACAAATACATTACATATCCACCTTTGACAAGATCAGTGAAAAATATGTTCAAACTAAGAAGACATTAATTACCAATGTGCTAATCAATTTTTTTTACTAAGGATACCCAAATCAATCACCAAAATGAGAAGCCCAAAATATTTTAAAAAATAAAAATACAGTCAATGATGACATCCATGATACCAAACATATACAAATAGTTCAAAACACAAATAAACTTGTATTGCTTGCAGACCACCTAAAAAGGAAAACAAGAAATGTATACAAACTTGCATTCAAACCCTTGGAGAATTTATTCAAGAAAATATTACAAGTAAACAAGGTCAACTTCCCACTTACTAAGTTTTATGATGATGATAAACCAAAACCTATGTAGTCTAAAGACCACAAATACTATGAATACCACCAAGTCAAATGCCATACAAATAATAAATTCATGAAACTTAAATATTACATCCAATATTTGATAGATCAAGGCGACATTGAAGTTGAAGGTGCACCAAAATATTTTCCTAACATAGACATAGGAATATATCAAACCCATTTTAAGCATGATTAGGGTCAAGCCTCTAGCAAAAAAAACTCAATACATGATAACCATACACATAATATGGGCTCCCATAAATCCTATTGTGACAATAATTTTTCCATGAGCTATATTGAGAAATTCCCATAGCACATAAAAAAATCATGATAATAACCCCATTGTGCCATGATGATACAATAAGTTATGATCACTATCTTAGGAGACCCTTCACCTACTCCCACAAATAGATTTAATATTAAATAACTTGAGAAGACTCCAGCAAATGTTTCCATCTTGAAACTTCTCAAATCATCATGCATTCACCAAGACATATTGGATAAAGTATTGAAAGAGTTGGGTTTTCTAAACAACATTAATTCTTCTTGATTCCTAGAACTCATCACACATCTTAATTTTGATCATTGTATCACCTTTAGTCTTGAAGACATGGCATCTATTGACCCTTTCCATTAATATTTTCTTGATATCAAAGCCTTTATTTTTAAACATAAGGTCAATTATGTACTTATAAATAATGGATCTGGACTAAACCTCTACATCTTATGA
Source organism: Sequoia sempervirens (assembly GCA_007258455.2). Lineage (NCBI taxonomy): Eukaryota > Viridiplantae > Streptophyta > Pinopsida > Cupressales > Cupressaceae > Sequoia > Sequoia sempervirens. The sequence goes on from VDFB02193867.1 coordinate 28,078,278, forward strand.
CTTGTTAAACTCTTGGGATAAATTAGAGGTGTTATAAATCCTTACAATCACAATTAAATATAATGATAATGTAGAAAGGGAGATCACTGACACCATCAATCTTCCCCTCTTGGTTGGACCTAATATCTATTACACCCTTTGTCAGATTGTCAATCTTGATCTACCATATAATATCCTCCTTGGCCTCCCATGGATGCACTAGGCCATTTTAACCATAATGTCTCCAACTTTTTCATGAAGGCATTGAAGTCACGATTCTTGAAGATCAAAATCCCTTCCAATACTATAAAAGGTTGGATGGTTGATGCCAAAAATTAAACCAAAATATCATCACTAAAGTTGTAGAGCCAACATCTCAACCAAATTCCTCTTATATTGATTCCAATGATATACTATCCACCTCACCCAAGTCACCTCTATATCATTGACAAAGGGTGTGGTGAGTATGAAATCCAAGAGGGCTTCTATATCGATAAAATTCTATTGTCACTTAAATCCTATGGTCATCTTAAAATATAATTGAAGCAAAGGTGACAGACCTTGCAATATGTATCTACAACTTTAATCAAACATGGCTTTTGTTGTCACATGAAATTACACCCCGCTGAGCACGAATCCCAGTATTCTAATGACACAATGGAAATGCCCTCAAGGTGTGGGACCTTTGTGCATATGAGGTCAAATCTCTAGAGAAGTCCGACTTCCTTTTCAATCCCAATGCAATGTGTTGGTCCAACCCGACACATGAGATCCTACCACTAACAGATCACGAGGAAAAAGGGAGAAGGAGAACATGAAAATGAGAGGGAGGTGATACACCAAAATAGAAAGGTCACTTCTTCCTAACCAAAATTGCACAACACATTGTTAAAGAGGGGCAAGGGGACTTTCAAAAATCTCTATTTGGTTGATTTTTAGAGGCATACGACAAGGCGTTGGAAGGAAAGAGGATTTCACAACCAACAATTGTAAACCATTTAATCACAAACATACATGCATGAAAATATAAGAAAAACTCAGGTATGAAGGTAATGACTTACACAAACACCAAAGAGATGAGAAGAGGAAAAATTGAACGATTCCATTAATGTGGAGGAAAAAATCTAATCTTTACAATGGAAAAGATGCAAAATGCAAGTCTGCAAAAGAAAAACCCCAGAGGATCTAGAGGAAGAAGAACACTAAAGAATGAATAACTTTTTTCCCTTTATAGATCAGGCATAACTAAGAAACAAAAAACCCAACCCTAACCCTAACCAGGGTTAGCAATGAAGCCTGTGGCATGCAAACCTGAGCCATCCATGAAAATCATGACCTAGGGCATAGATCTGCCAAGAAGTCAACAAAGAGTAATAAATGGGCATGGGCGCCCATGAAATCCACTTGTAGAAGGCATGGAGTAGTTAGAGAAAGCATTAAAGTCATCCTTGAAGCCCAAGAATTAGATCTGGGTGCTCAAAAGTCAAATCAAGCCTCAAAAATGTCGCCTACAAAACACACCAAACGCAGGAAGGTCGGGGCATCTAGACCGAAAAGAAGCCTTTACAAGCCTAGAAAAATGGCTACAAGCCCCGAAAATGATTTTGTCGGGGGTTAGGCATCAACCTATTTGATGTCAAGCATCGGCCTTACCGCGTATCGCATGCCAAAGGAAGATGTGCGGAGGAAACTGCGACAAAGAGAAGAGACGTCAAGAATCAGACTTTGGATCGTCGGAGGTCAAAGGTCGGAAGGATGAGATACTTCTTATCGATGAAGGGTAAGAGGTAAAGGGGAAGGATGAAGGCCAAAATATGAAACCCCGACACTTATCGGATTTTGGAGTTAAGGCATCGGTGAGAAAGAAAATGGAAAGAGAAGGAAGAAATCGAAAGGCTCGAAGAATATTTTGGAGGTCGGACCTCGAACTGTCAGAGGTCGGAGGTCGAACTAAAGCCTTACCAAATGTGAAGTGATCGGTAAGAGGGAAGAGGGAAGGCTGAAGACCAAAGGCAGATAGAAGAAAAGCGAAAGGAGGGAAGGGGAAAGAGGGAAGACCGAAGGCCAAAGGGAGAAGGGTGGAAATGGAAGAAGGGAGAGGGATTGGTAAGAGGTAAAGGGTAAGGCCGAAAGCCAAAACTTGAAAGGCTTAGAAGAAAAAGATGAAGGAAGGGAGCGATGGAGAAAGCATGAAGTAAGCAAGTAAGAGACAAGTTGAAACCCCAAAAATCTAGGACTTAGCCAAAATTTAGGAATCTTTAAGTAGAAAACTCATGCAAGATGGCCCGTGGGGAATCTATTAGATTGGTTATAAATGATGGGACATCAAAGGGTGACATTAAATGACAACAATTTTCTCTTTGATGAATAAATTGATTCCTCAAATGAGTCATGGTTATGCACTAAAAGAAATGCCTCATGTTTCAAGCCTAATGACTATCTAGTGTCCAATACAATATGTGAGAATATGAATTATAAAGATAAAGGCCCAAGGCCACATGAAAAAAAGAATTTAGTATCTTATCCCCTTTCCTTAGATAATAGAGAAGTAGGGATTAGGATATATACCTTGGTATGAATCTCTCAATAATCTTAGTGACTCTTTGTAAATTGTTGATGATGCTTCATCTAATATTAATTGTGTTAAAACTATTACTTTCTATGACCCTTATGAAGGAACAGAAAAATATTTTGATGATGCTTCATCTAATGTTAATTGTGTTAAAACTATTACTTTCGATGACCCTTATGAAGAGCTTTCCAATAAAAATATATTTCAAGATAATTCCACTTTCACCATAAGCCTTGACTTGTAATAACCTAACCACATTGACTGGGACCAACATGACCATATACCATTAGATGAAGTCTAAAATTATGAGGCTCTCTTTGAACTACTCGGTGCCATATACCATCTTCCTCTAAGAGACCAAAACAGAGTTTTAACATTGATCTTCATAATTCAACATATTTTGGGGAACAAGCAAAGTCATTTTCTCTATATAATAGACATTCATCTAAGAAATCAAAATCTAAAATAACCATTCAGGATTTAGAGGATGAATTGTTTAAGGAGGAACTCCCCCTTCCCATTGATCTATAGAGGTTATAGGATGTATCAAATCTCTTAGTTGAATATGCTATTGATATAAACTTGGGAATTGGCCAAGATCAAAAGTTAACACAAATTACTACTAGAATGAACTTTGAAGAACAATAGGTTCATCAAGATCTCCTCTCAAAGTTTTTGATGAGTTCACCTAGTCCTATGTAGACATTCTAGGCTTAGATTATTCTCACATTGTTCATTGCTTGGTAGTCAAGCTAGATTCTAATTTGGTCAAGAGAAAGTTCCACAAAATGCACCCAAAGATTTCTCTATTGGTTAAAGAACTTTAGAAACTATTGGATTTCAACTTCATTAAGCTTATTGAATACTAAAACTAGATCTCCATTATTGTACTAGTTTGAAAGAATATGAAATCCATCCATAGTCCATTTGTACTTGTTATTGCTCCATTATCCATTTATTAGTTAATTATTTCATGCAAATAGTTAGTTCCCCCTAATTTTAACCTCTCCTCATTAGCTCTCCCAATCTTGGATCAAAGTTGACATCTAGATTGAATCTCAACCATCCATCTGATTCTCCTAAAATTTTATAAATCAAACATCTCATTCACTATTTTCATAAGAACTCTTTTATACATCCTGTAGACATCCAATTTGATCACTTCCATATGATCAAACGCGTCTCCTTATTCATCCGGTTGTTCATCCCCTATGTCAATATTAATTAAACCAGTTGTTTAATTAATACCCTGCATCTTGCATAAGGATCCTAAAGTATTTAATTTAATACTTTACCCCTCTTCCTCCTCTAAATTAAATAAATATACCCTTTTATTTAATTTAGTCATATTCCCCTTTTAAATTAAAATTCATTTTTAATTCCTCTTTTCTCTCTCATGGTCACATCCTCCAACTTTTGCAAGTTGGTCCCCTAATCCATCTTAATTACTTCATCTTCTTCTAATTAACTAGGGTTAGCATGTGCACACCCTTAACCATCATTAAGGTCACATCCTCCATAATTTCCAACTTGCTTCTAATGAGTCATTAGTCCCTCTAACTGAGTACTTGCACAACCTTAATCATTTGATTAGCCTAACCTAATCCTCATCCTATTTATGGCATATGTCCTTGAGTCAACCTTATTAAAGGCTTTCTCCTTTTGGACAAGGCACTCCACTTCCCCATGTGAATTTTTAATTCACCTTTTAATCCCTCAAGGCACCCAAAAGGAATTTTTAATTCCTTCACTTCTCCCCACATGTCCTTCACTTATTCTTTATTCTTTCCCATCTCCCCATGAGAATATTTGAGGAATTTTTAATTCCTCACATGTCTTCTCACCCACATGGGGACAAGGACCTCCTTTATGAGGAGATCTTGTCCAATCCCAAGGTACTTTGTACCCCCCTCCATGCCATGTCCTTCTCCTTCCACCTCATGTCCACTTCACCTTTTAGGGCTAAATCACATGCCACATGTCAAGATGTGAGGGCTTGTGAGTTCAACTCACCTTAGCCCTACATCTTGATATTTGGTGGCTCAATCTTGACCCTCCATTTCTTCTAGGAATTCTCAAAAATCCTATAAATACCCCCTCTTTTCTCTCATTTTGGGGAGATCATTTTGCTAGCCAAACTCTTGCAATTTTGTTTCTCAACTTATACTTAGCCATTTTCATGTTTTCATCCATTTGCACTCATCCTCACAACATCACTTAGCTTGCATCTACTTGCCATCCAAGGAGCATACACATCAAAGATCGAAGGGCCAACCAAAGGATCGATTCGACGCAAGGTATAAAGTTCTATTTTGTTGCTTTTATCTTGTTTTGTTTCCAACTTAGGCTAATCTTGAGGTGTAGGTTGTTTTGGTGTTTATTTGCACTCTTTTACTTGCTGCTCATTTTCTAACACTCACATTCGACCTATCACATTTCTGGCATGCCCGGGTGGGACTCACAAATGGGTCTATTTCTTTCACGTTTGCTATTTTTTGCATTTTTCAAGGTCCAGGTTGTAGAGTGGCGGAGTGGCGGATCTGTCCAGCAGTGGCGGACCTGTCCTGACAGAGTGGCAGACTTGTCTTGTGGCGGACCTGGGGTGGCGGATTTGTCCTGGCGACCAGTGGCGGATCTGTCCCTGCAGAGTGGCGGACCTGTCCTCCAGAAGGTAAAAATTTTAAGTTTTTTCCGATTGTCTTTTGGTAAAATAGGCACATAGCTTAATTAAAGGGGGTCAATAAACCTTGTTTGGCGTGTTTGGGAAGGCTATTTGACGTATCCAATCCCCTTGCGCCATTTGGCGATCCTGGGTGACAAGAAATCGTAGCTTTCCAAGTCCTTTTGAGTCACCCTTTTTCACTTTCTTAGTGGGACCTGCTTGGGGATTTCATCACCCCAAGGGACGATTCCAACCACGCGTACTGGCGGGGTATATAAAGGGGGGAGAGCAAAAGCTGTACCTCAATCCAACCACGTTGTAATTGGCGAAGCGTCGGGATGACGTGAAGAGTTGGTCCGAGCCTTTAGTATCTCGCTAAGGTTCCCGACTCATGCTTGTAATGGGTTGGTGTTCACGGTTTGGGCCTCACGTACCGGGTGTATATCGAGGACTCCTTATCAACCATGTGCATCCTAGAGTAGAAGACTTTGTCGACCATACCCATTTTTTACTAATCTTAGGGTTGTGCTGTTTGAATTGTCTTTCTCGTGCAAAAACCAGTGATTATCAGTTTGGCCAAGTCTTTTATGATTGCTATATTTTGGGTCCTTTGCCTTACCCATCCATCAAAACATCAAGCCTAAACTTATCCTTTGGCGGACCTGTCCCTGTGCTGTGGCGGACCTGTCCCTGTGCAGTGGCGGACCTGTCCTAGTGCAGTGGCAGACCTGTCCTTATCCTTTGGCAGACCTGTCCCTGTGCTGTGGCAGACCTGTCCTAACCCTATGGCGGACCTGTCCCTGTGCAGTGGCGGACCTGTCCTATTGCAGTGGCGGACCTGTCCTATTGTAGTGGCGGACCTGTCCTAGTGCTGTGGCGGATCTATCCTATTGTAGTGGCGGACCTGTCCTAGTGCAGTGGCGGACCTGTCCTAATACTGTGGCAGACTTGAATTTTGACCAACCTATATTATCACTTGACACCCCTTGTCCCTCTGTTTCGAACATCGACACGATCATCCACCATCCTAAAACGAACATCTGAACGTCCATTCTGAGTCTCCATCCCTTCGTTCTAAGGGTCATTTAATCTTGAACACTCTTTTGCTTGGTGCAAGAGCCATTCATCTATCCTAAGATGCTCCCCATGCGTCCTAAATCCGCCTTCATATCCGATCTCTGTTGGTCCGTATAAACCCCATTGGAATAGTCATCCGCATTGACCTAGGTGTTCATCCCTAATCACAATCATCATAGCTAGCTTAGGATCGCTATCCGTCTTAAGTCAGTTATCATTTTTGACCCAATCAATCCGCTTCTATCTCAAGTCGGATTCGGTGTCGTTATCATACCTCCACCTTTCAATCAATACCTAGTGTTACCAAGGATCCTTCTTAAACTCAGTTGTGGATCTCGGTCTTCATCATCTTTATCATCACATCAATCCTAATCATCAGATCAATCCAATCCCCACATCATCAAATCTATCCAGATCAAAATCCAAAACCTGGACTAATCCAGTGTCATCAAATCAATCCACATCGGTCTAACCGATTGTCATCAATCAATCTCCCATCAAATCGAATCAATCTTTCATCATCAAGGTCTTTCTAATATCTTGATCCCTCTCATCATCTTGCATGCCCATTTAGACCCGATCACAGGCAAAGAAAATGGCTGACCAACAAGCCCTGAATGCCCAATCAAACAATCCTCAAGATCCCAATAACACAATGAACATCCCTCACAATCCCCACAACGGTACCTCATCACAATCCAATGTGGATGGTCAAAACACGTCACCACCTGGGGAAGAAAACATGGCTGATCAACCTAAGCTCACATTCGAGGAACACTTCAGCAACCCTGTTAATGCACAAATGACAGAACGCCTTCTCGAAAGACATGGGGACAAAATCTTGGCTCACTTGATTGACAAAGGTGTCAAGATGCCGTCAGGTGTCGACTTATCCAAGTATGGCACCTCCATATCTAATGTACCCCAAGGTTCACATGACATCCCCAGTAGCTCGTATGTCCCCAACGTTCCTTTCGTAGAAGGTTGGCACCAACCTGAATTTGGCAACGCTGTCCTATATCCCATTGGCAATCCCACACATCCCACCATCTCGGTCACGGGAACACCCCAAACCATTGACCCCAATGATCCTTTTGCCTATGGCATGCCGCAAAACATCCCGCAACCACAACCATTAATGCTACCGGCACCACTCCCCTCAAACCCGCCTCCTGTCAACATGGGGGCAACCCTTTCGCCGCCTTGCCCCCACCTCCTGGGGCTACCAATCCTCCACCATCGTCATTCATACCCCAACAACCGCCCCAATCTAACAATCCTCCACCATCGTCATTCATACCCCAACAACCGCCCCAATCTAACAATCCTCCACCATCGTCATTCATATCCCAACAACCGCCCCAATCCAACATCCCTCCTTCATCGTCATTCGTATCTCAACAACCTCCCCAAGCCTATGCTCCCACTAGCGCTCAACAACCTCCCTCGCACAACATCTCAATCGCACCTCCACCCCAACAACAACCATTGGTCAATCCCCTATTTTCAACACAACCATCACAGCATCAACCCAAGGAAATCAACCTCGGCCTTCAGCCTCGACCATATCTCCATTCCTTGCGTCCATTTTACGCCCGCAAGCGCAACCACCACAAAACATCCCATCTCGCCCACCACAGCCGCCAACTGTGCATCAACAACCACCCCATCATTACAACTATTATAACCAGTAACAATATCAACAACAACCCTCCTATGTGGCATCGCAACAGTCATATCAACACCCCCAATATCCGCAAGCTAATCAACAACACCTCCTCCCTACTTCCCAACAATACGCCACCCATAACTACCTAACCAATCCATATCCCACCTCGCAACAACAACCTCTTTATCAACAAGGTCCCTTGGCGTATCAGCAGGGGATGCCACCTCCTCACCCATACGCCCATCTCCAAACATCATCTCAGAATCCACAATCATCCTATCATCAATACCCATCCAACACACCGGCCAATGCAAACATCCTAGAAATCAAAGCCGCTCTAAAAGATCTTCAGGCAGGGACTGGCAAACAATCGTTCAAGTTTGAAGATATATGCCCATATCCGTATGATCCCTCCATCTCATTGATTCCCTTCCCCAAACATTTTGAGATGCCAAAGTTTGACAAATATAAGGGGAACAAAGATCCTAAGGCCCACTTACAGGAGTTTTACTCCCAGTGTCAAGAAGTTATCCACAATGACAACTATCTCTTGCGTCTGTTCCCCCGGAGTCTGGCAAGCAACGCACTAGGGTGGTTCATGACTCTTGAAAAAGGATCTATAAAATCTTTTGCAGACCTGTCAGAAAAGTTTGTCTCCTACTTCTCCTTCAATTTGGAGAAAGATACCGATACCTTGGATCTTCTCAAAGAGAAACAACGTGAAGGGGAAACCTTTACTAGCTACCTCCAGAGGTGGCGTGCCCTAGCAAGCCGAATGAAAACCCCTTTGAAAGAAAAGGACATGGTCACCCTCTTCGTGGAGAACTCTCATCCCGACATGGCTCATAACTTCCGATTACATTGTGTCACCACTTTCGCGGAGGTGGTAGAGAAGGGACCCATCCTTGAGCACACCCTTGTTGCCAAGGGGCACGTCAAAATATATAATCAGGATAGGGAAAGGACATTCAATGACAAGCCACATTTTTGGAACAAGAACAAAAATGCAGTAAATGATGGTGTCACTGACACTAAACATGTCCACGTGGCCAACACATCCCAGAAACAACAACAATCCATACCTAATGCCATATCCGTACCGCAAGGGACACCCCGTCCTCCCCAACAGTCCAATCAAAATAACCAAGGGAACGCTAAACGCCAGTATGCTCAACTAGGAGAACCCTTGAGTGTCGTCTTCAACAAACTGTTGCAGATCAGCTATCCGATCACGTACCCTGTCACCAAGCCACTCGACGAATCCAAACCTAAGCCCGCATGGTTTAGGGAAAATGAATATTGTGAGTTCCATAAAATCAAAGGACACTCTTTGAATAAGTGTCAAGGTCTGAAAAACTACGTACAGGATCTCATAGATCGAGGTGACATCAAGGTTGACCCTAGTCAAGCTCCGTCGTCCAATGCTCAATTGCAGATCTATCAAAATGCCTTCCCGAACCATAACCAAGGCCCGAGTACTTCCAACAGTAATCCTCAAAATAATAGCACAAATAACGTGAACTATAAGAATGTACCCCTCAATTACGAGGGTATTATTCATTACATTGAGCAGGTAGAACCTCGTGTATCCATGATACATGTCAAAGCTAAAGACCCTCAATGTGCTGTTACCACACGACGAGCCCGCATCACCGTTCATGCAGCCTCTACACCCGCCCAACCGACTCCTGTAACCTCCCAGTACAATATCCTTGATCACTTAGGAAAGACCCCTGCACATATCTCCATCTTAGATTTACTCAAGTCTTCCCCCGTGTATCAAGAAATCCTCAACAAAGCTCTACAGGAAACCCATGTGCCTAATAACATTGATCCCACACAGTTCCAAGCTTTGGTGGGACACCTAGCTTCATCTCACCAACTACACTTCAGCCAAAATGATATGCCCAACATTGATGCCAATCATAATTGCCCCTTACATATTGAAGTCGTGGTTGCCCGGCATAAAATAAAAAGAGTCTTGGTAGATAATGGCTCTGCCCTCAACTTGTGCACCCTAAAATTCATAAAACAGGTGGGGTATACCCAAGCAGATTTAAGTAATCAGATCATCACAATCAAGGCTTATGACAATGCAGAAAGGAATTCAGAAGGGATCATCAATCTTCCTGTCCAAGTGGGACTAGTGGTTCAGTACATTACCTGCCATGTCCTTGATCTGGACTTGCCATATAATCTCCTCCTCGGCCGTCCATGGCTCCATGCTATGCAAGTCGTTCCCTCCACCTACCATCAGTGCCTCAAATTCCCAGTCAACGGACAAGAGGTCACCATCTATGCCGACCCCCAACCATTCGAATATTGTCACGCTCTAGAAGCATCTTTCCCCCATTTACATTATTGTCCTGGGGTTGAAATGGGGGCATCTCAGTCGTCATCCGCTAATCCACCATCCACCACGATAACCACTCCATCCTCCACCACTGACCCCACAGTCACAAAAGTCCAGATCATTGACAAAGGGTGTGGTGAGTACGAAATGCATACTGCTCTTAATGTAGCAACCATGCCACCATCGCCACACGAGTATGGTCAACCTTCCCATGCTACCCCAAAGGAAGACAAGACTGTCACCTTCCGTGGCAAAAATATCCCTACCACCACTTTCGTATCCCTAAGCATCAAGACAGATGCGCCAGAAGAAGACATAAGCCAATGGGTTTACCGAGAAGAGCCTCAGCCAAAAACTCCTCTCAAGGAATACTTCCAAGAAAAGTACCCTTGGCCGACAAAGTTCATGGAAAAGCATAACTATCAAGGCAGGGGCCTAGGAAAGCAAGAACAAGGGCGGTTGCAACCCATTGATACGTCCCCGCTACCAGAAATGTGGGCATTGGGTATGACAGAAAGGCCCCGAAACATCGTCTAATGCTTCCAATAGTGTCGCTGTGGACAAGGGCTTATTGGAAGACATACCCGAGGAGGAATCCATCATACGTGCGTACGATGATGTCGACCACACCGACCTATCATCTATGTTCGAATGCCTATCTGTCTACACTATTAACCTATCCCTTTTCCATCCTGAGCTTATCGATTGGGACGTACGTACTAGCACACCTGTCAGTATGTCTGCAGATACATATGTCAACCTTATGGGATTGGGGGAGGATGAACACTCCAGTCACAAAAGTAAGAATAAGAAAAATAACAAATGGTCATCTAGTGAAAACCTCTCTGAGGCACTTCTTGACTTGGAAAAAGTAAAAATAAAGGACGCATCTGATGGCGAAAACCTCGAAGAGGCGCTAGAAGATGGAGAGTTTCATCTTCCCCTTATGGGAACTCAGTTATCTGCCCGATCCTCTATTCTGATCGAAGAGACTCAAGAAGTCAATCTGGGAGCTGCTGACAGTCCTAAGGTCACCTATGTAGCTAAGTCACTCTCAGAGCAAGAATATCCGGTCATCGTCCAGCTACTCCAAGAGGGGGTCGTTAACTTTGCTTGGTCATACTCAGACATGCCAGGCTTAGACCCCGCCTTGGTGGTTCATCATTTGGACATCCGCCCAGACGCTAAGCCTGTCAAACAAAAACTCTGCAAGATGCATCTGCAAGTCGCGTTGTTAGTCAAGAAGGAATTAGAGAAGTTACTAGAGGCGGGTTTTATCAGACCAATTGACTACTTTGAGTGGATCTCCAACATAGTACCGGTTGCTAAACCAAATGGTGACATTCGGGTCTGCACGGACTTCAGGGATCTCAACAAAGCCTACCCAAAAGATGACTTCCCCCTACCCAACATTGACATGTTGGTCGACCTGACAGCAAGACATGAGATGTTGTCTCTCATGGATGGCTTCTCCAGGTATAATCAGATCCGAATCGCACCTGAGGACCAACACAAAACCGCTTTCACAACTCCTTGGGGCACTTTCTGCTACAATGTTATGCCCTTCGGTCTCAAAAATGTGGGGGCGACATATCAAAGGGTAATGACGGTCATCTTCCATGACCTCATACACATCATCATGGAGGACTATGTCGACGACCTATTAGGAAAATCCAGAACGCGAGCAGAACATCCTGCCATCCTGAAAAAGATATTTGAGCGGTTAGAGCACTAAAAGTTGCGGCTAAACCCAAAAAAGTGTGTCCTTGGGGTCACTTCAGGAAAGTTGTTGGGTTTCATAGTCTCTTGCAGGGGCATTGAGGTTGATCCCGCTAAGGTAAAAGCTATCCTGGACATGCCCCCTCCATGCAATCTCAAACAGTGAAGAAGCCTTCAGGGGAGGATGCAGTCCATTCGTCGGTTCATAGCCCAGCTGGCCGATAAGTGTCAGCCATTCACTCATCTTCTGAAAAAAGATTCCACCTTCCGATGGAACCAACAGTGTCAGATAGGCTTCGACAAAATCAAGGAATATTTAGCCCATCCCCCGATATTAATGCCACCTATTCCTGGCAAACCCCTCTTGCTTTATATCTCTGCCACTTCAGTCGCACTGGGTGCATTGTTGGCACAACATGATGAGTCATCGAAAGAAAGGGCAATCTACTACATCAGTCGGACATTGGTTGGCTACGAGTTAAACTATTCCCCCATGGAAAAGGCCTGTCTTGCACTCGTCTTTAGCAAACAGAAGTTTCGACATTACATGCTTAGCCATCCAGTTAAATTAATTGCCAAGATCGATCCATTGAAGTACCTATTATCTAGAACCACTCTGACTGGCCACATGGCTAAGTGGGTCATGCTCCTCAGTGAATTTGACATAGAATATGTGGACCGCAAGGCTATTAAAGGGCAGATAATCACAGACCAGTTAGCGGAAGCTCCTCTAGTTGACACTCACCCATTGATCACAGAATTCCCTGATGAGGAAGTCTTCTCTGTTGATGAGACTCGCACGTGGACACTGTATTTTGATGGATCATATACACATAATGGATCAGGGGCAGGAATTTTATTAGTTACCCCTCAGGGTGACTACATTCCCAAGTCATTCAGGATAGCGTTCCCATGTACCAACAATATGGCCGACTATGAAGCTCTCTTCACCGGTCTCAAAATTGTGAAACAGTGGCACATAACTCAGTTGAAAGTCTTTGGTGACTCCTTGCTAGTCATTAGACAAGTTAATGATGATTTCCTGACCAAGGATGATAAGTTGTTACCCTACAAGCGCATGGTGGATGATTTCAAGAAATATTTCACCTCTATACAATTTGAACAGATTCCTAGGGTACGAAACAAAGCAGCTGATGCGATGGCCACTATTGGCTCCCTCCTGGACATGCCCAAGGATCGAACAAAGTGTGAATTTCTTGTAGAACAACTTTTAATCCCAGCATATGATATCTCTGAGACCGACATGGTGTGCGAAATTGTGGGTCCCACCTCCCCATGGTACCAAGACATCTATACCTACCTCCGTGACAACATTATACCCCCAGACCTTACCCGTAACCAACGCAAATCCTTCATTCATCGCTTTTCTCGATACGTCATCGTCGGTGATACGCTTTATCATCGTGGGTATGATGGAATCCTCCTCAGATGTCTGAATGAGACCGAAGCCCATGCTACACTAACGAAGGTACATGGCGGTGTTTGTGGAGCACATTCAAATGGTATGGCCCTGGCCAAAAGGATCTTACGAGCTGGGTATTATTGGCCTACGTTGGAACATGATGCTTGTGAGTTTGTAAAGAAGTGCCTTCCATGCCAGCAACATGCAGATTTAATCCATGCTCCAACACAAGATCTTCAGCCCCTCCTGGCACCATGGCCGTTTTCTCAATGGGGTTTCAACTTGATTGGAAAGATTCACCCACCATCATCCAATGACCATACATTCATAATCACCGCCACTGAGTACTTCACCAAGTGGGTGGAGGCAATGCCTCTTTCACAAATCACCGGTACTCAGATTTCCAAATTCATCCTTTACCATATTCTCTGCAGATATGGTATCCCGTCCACTATTCTTTCTGACAACAGCAAACCATTCAAAAACCAAGCCATGAAACATCTCTGTGACACCTTCCATATCCAGCACCATTGGTCAACGCCTTATTACCCCCAAGGTAATGGTCAGGCGGAAGCGACCAACAAAACCCTCATCCGTATTCTCAAAAAGGTTGTCAATAACACTGGACGAGATTGGCACCTCCATATTCATCCTGCCCTTTGGGAATATCGCACATCCATCCGCACCCCGACAGGCGCCACCCCCTACTCTTTGGTGTTTGGTGCTGAAGCCGTCTTGCCAATCGAGGTTGAACTTCCATCATTGAGAATCTCTCTAAAGAACCTTATCAGCGAAGAGGATGCTCGTGTTGCGCGGCTGGCACAGCTAGAGTTACTAGATGAACGAAGAATAAAGGCCTATGACCATCTGCAAGCGTACCAAAATCGCCTCAAGCATAGCTACAGCAAGAAGGTTCATCCTCGCCACTTCCAGGTGGGTGAGCTTGTCCTTAAGGAGAACCAGCGTACTCAGCAAGACCGAGACAAGAAAGAAAAATTTGAGGCAAATTGGTTGGGGCCCTATATCATATCTGCTAAATATGGATCTGGGGCATACAGGTTGACTACTCTTGAAGGAGACCCCCTTGACGAGCCCATCAACATCATGCATCTGAAAAAGTTCTACACTTAAATCTGCTCGGTTACCCCACCTATTCAAAAAAAATAAAAATTAAAAAAATTAAAAAAAATTAAAAAAATAAATAAAAAAAATAAATAAAAAAAATCAAAAATCCAAAAATAGTCAAGAGAAATAAATCCGTCCTATGGTGAAAACCACCTTACCGTGGCGCCTTGGATAAGTATGGGTGGTGAAAACCTAGCAACAGGCATCATCCATAGAGGGCTTAATCATTATCTACCTGACATCCTGGTTATTTTATGCCGTCATCCGCACTATTGTCCTCACCCATCTCATCCCGGGATGCTTGGTAAATATTGATTGAGCATTGGACGACCCATCTAGTCTATCCCCCATTCCTGAGCTTTTTTCAGTATCCCACTCTGAGCTTACATCATTCACGCTCGTGTCATCAGGTAGGATCATCCATCGCGTCGGTCTTCACCTAGGTCCCATCCCATCACGTACTCCAGTCGAACTACGTTGCCCCTGCGCTGTCACGTAGGCAAGGTTGATCATTTGATTCGCCCCCGGGGCATTTGTCCATCATCATCGGTTACCATTTGTCTTCTTTTTGCTTTATCCATGGTCTTTTCTGGAACTACGAGGGCTCTGCGCTTTCACATAGGCAAGGCTAATCTATGATCGGCCCCCGATCCCCTAGGTCTGTAGGTTATGTCGGTCTTTTGTGCTTCGTTATCAAGTTATGCCCACATCTAACCGGTTCTTAACAAACGAAATTCCCTTGTGTTACAAAATCTTGTCCCTCGGTAACATCCCGCGTCAACTGGATCATCCTACTTTCGCATCCATCTTTGGTCTCAACAGGATGAATCCTTCCTAGCAGACCTCGCCAATCACATCCATCACCTTGATTCTATGGAAAAGGACCTGGTGTCTTGATTATGATCTTTTGATGCTTTCAAATTTTGTTTATCATTTTAGGTTTCTTCCCATCACTTGTCAAGGTCGCCTTGGTCCACCATACCATGGCAGGCTTTGACCTGTTGAAATGGGGGCATACCTTGATCTTTTGTTTTGTCTGCTGTCTTCTCAAGTTATCCCTCGTAAGACCCACCAAGATCTCTGGGATCTTGTGTTACGCTGGGACAACTTTGTGTGTTTGTAGTTATTACAACACCAGGCCCGACCGAGGTCATCGCGACCTCGGGGTGTTGGGATAACCTTATTGTTTGTTGTGTTTATTTCATGCGTAGAGTACTCGCTCACCTTGGTCTTCTATATCAAGGTGCTTGGTACCCTACGCTATAGTAAAAATCAATGCTCTGAAGATGGAAAGATCTCATTTTCATGGCATTTCCACCACTTTGCATGCACCCTTCATTTCCATCATAACCACTGCTTATGATTTCGGTTGTGCAAGTACTCTCGTTCTCTGTTCCTCTTGGGTCCTCTTCCTCTCAGGATATTAACGGTTGTTTTTGGAAAATGCAATCTTCCATCCGCTTATCGCCTATCTGCATTTTCATAACGGTCTTTATTGACATTTAGGTGCATTGTAAGCATTTACCCTTTTTGCATACATAAATCATACAGCAAAAATCATATAAACATGTGCATCCATAAATCATACATCATAAATCATATAAACATGCATAAATCGTCCATCCACATGAGCATCCATAAATCATACATCATAAATCATATAAACATAAATCATACAACAAAAATCATATAAATATGCATAAATCGTCCATCCACATGGGCATCCATAAGTCATACATCATAAATTATATAAACATGCATAAATCGTCCATCCACATGTGCATCCATACATCATAAATCATCAAAAACATAAAACATAAAACATAAATCATCCATATAAACATGTGTATATATATGTATATGGAACCACATCATGAATCATCTCATATAGCCACATAAAGGAAACATCATGCATAATGTCAATAAAGGCCATCACACAATCAAAATAATAAATATCATGTCATAATACAATATATCTCCATCATATATCGCCTAATAAGATACAAAATCCAGAGATGTGGATCACCTCTGCCCTCTGGCGACATGCACAAACCATCCATCCTGTATCTGCCAAAAATAACCAATGTCCTGCATCTGCCTGCTCTACTATGAGCTGCCCACATATGACCTCTGCGGAAAAATCGGGCGTTGGCCCTCTGTGTGCTGGAGTCCCCTGGTACTCACGGGTGGGTGTCCCCTGGTACTCGCGGGTGGGTGTCCCCTGGTAACCGCCATATGGAGACGGAGTCCGCCGGTAATCGCTGAAACCCCTGGTGCGTGTCCCTAATGACTGGGATGGCCTTGGTGGCTGTGGAGCCTGACTGACGTAGCGTGCAGTGCGCTGCGCTGGATCTGGAACAACCTGCTCATATACCCCTCTCCAATAACTAGCCTGCTGCATAAACTCATCCCTTTGCCTAGCTATCAGTCTCGCGACATTCCGCTCATGCCTATACCGATCTCGATCTGCACTGATAGCCCGCCACTCTCGTGCCTAGGCCTCCTGAGCTAGTATCAACTGTTGTATCTGCTCTGAGCCTCTATCCCTCTTTGCCTACATCACCTATAACTACGTATGCAGCTCCTGCACATCTGTCCTTGGCCCTTCCCTCTCAACCAACCACCTTTGCAACTAAGCCCGCGCTGCATCCCTCTCGCCCTATAATGTCTGCATCCGCGACTCTGCAACATCCCTCTTCCTCTATGCAGCCTGTCCCCGCGCCACCGCTGCATCTCTATCCCTCTGCAGGGCCTGCAATCTCAGCTCAGCCGAATTCTGCTCTCGTCGAAGGCTAGATGCCTGCGCTGTCGCTGTATCTCTCTCTCTGCTCAGTGACTGTGCCTCTGCCTCGGCCACCTGCCTCTCGCTCTGTGTTTCCTGAACCTCTGCCTGTAACACATCCCTCCCTGCCTCCAACACCTCCACCTGTACCTGTGCCACACCCCTCTCTGCCTCCACTGTGCGCACCTTGTCCCTGAGCTCAGCTAGCTCTCTCTGCATACTCTCTGCCTCCGCTGTCTCCCTGCTGCCAGCCTCCTGTGCCGCCCCCTCTCCCACCAACCCCAATCTCTCCATCTGTATCATCTGGCTATGCACCTCTGCCCACAATCTCTCCACCTCGGCCCGCAGGTCCACAGTCTCATCCCAGCTCTCATCTCTCTCCCTCACCAATCTCCGCTCCTACTCTGATGCTAGCCTGACTAGCTCCATGGAGTCTCTCTCACCCTGAGCAAGCCGGGCCCACCACTCCTCCCTCTCCGCCTCCATTGCGATCCGCTCTGTCTCTGCCTCTCACACTCACTGCTCGCTCCATCGCAGTCTCTCCATTGTCTCTCTCAGTACCACAACTGGATCCTCCCCTATGGGTGGTGCCACTGCTAGCGGTGCTACGTCATGCACATCTGAGTCAACCTCCATCTCCCGCGGATGGTACCCCTCACTCTCTGCTGATAGCTCCATCTCGTCCAGATCTATCACCACCGGAGCTCCTTGCTGTGGCTATCCTCCTCTGGCCCCGGCTGTCTCCTGCCCCCTTATCCTCCTAGGTCTCTGTCCATCTCCTCTCGGGCTCCATATGCCTCCTCCCCTCCCACTGTCTCCTATCCCCCTATCCTCCTAGGTCTCTATCCATCTCCTCCCAGGCTCCATATGCCTCCTCCCCTCTAGCTGTCTCATGTCCCCCCTGTCCTCCTAGGTCTCTGTCTATCTCCTCCCGGGCTCCATATGCCTCCTCCCCTCCGGTCGTCTCCTGCCCTCCCTGCCCTCCTCGGCCTTTGTCTATCTCCTCTTTGGCTATGTCTGCCTCCTGCCCGCTAGTAGTCCTGGCTGTCTCCTGTCCAACCTCCTCCCCTCCAGCCCCGCTGGCCTCGCCCTGTGTCCCCTGTGACTCTCCTCCTCAGGCTCTCGACCTCCTCTCCTATCGACTCCTTCCTCGGGCTCTCGACCTCCTCTCCACCACCTCCTTTGCCTCATCCTCTGGCCCCTCCTCAGCCTCATCCTCCGCCCCGCTGCCCTCACCCTATGTACCCTGTGATCCTCCCCGGACTCTCGGCCTCCTCACTCCCACCTCCTCGGCCCCAGCCCCTCTCACCTCCTCCATCTTAGCCCCTATCCCCTCTGCTCTGTCTCCTCCCAAACCCCTCCGCTGTCGTAACCTCCTCCGCCTACCTATCACCTGCTCCTGTGCCTCCTGTCCTCCTCTGTGTCCCCTCAGCGGTCTGGGCGGCCTAATCACCTGCACTCGCCTCTCGTCCTCTGACCCAAATCCTCGTGCCTCCTCAATCGGCACGGCTGGTGTAATCCGCTCCACTGGATGTCGCCTGAACCACTCCTTATATCGATCTGTCCCCCCTGCATCTCGTGGCCCCTCTCACCTGTCCGGATAGGGCCTGAACACCAATCTCTCAATGTCACTCCAAACGCTGTGCAGATTCAGCCTGGCTCCCCATGGTCGCTCCCGTACCTGTCGTGCAAACCTCACCCGACCTGCTGGAATATCCTGTCTCACCCCGAACTGTCTCGTCACCCGATCCGGTCGATGCAACTCCACTACATATGGCCTGCTCCCAATAATGTAGCATCGAGTAAAGAAGTAACCACTATGCAGCCCCTCCTCCCTCGACCACCCCCTGAATCGCCGCATCATATATGGCCTCCACACTATATCCACTGCTTGCACATCATCAAACTGCCTCCTCCATACATCCACCTCCTGCATCTCTCGATACCGCACTAGCGTCCCTGCCTCTGCTCCCCACCACCGCGCTACGGGCTGCGTGTCATCCTGCTCACCCACCCTCACCATAATCGGCCTAGCAACGCGAATATGCTCCTAGGCCCACACCTGTAGTAATGTCACATGTGTCACACTCAACTGTTTTTTGTAATAAATCACGTGCATGTCCCGATACAGCTGGGCTAACAGGCACGTCCCCCACACAAACTATCCCTCCCGACCCTCAATGATATGCCGGATCACCTCGACCGACCTCATAGGAAAATACCGACCACCTCGGTCCGGCAGTAGTATACCACTAATCAGCCCGGCCAGGTACAACGATAGTACCGGTACCCTGCATAATACCATCCTGTCCACATCCAACTGACCCCGCTGCACTGGTAGCTCATCACTACCAAACACCACGCGCACAGACTCCTCCAGCGCATCGTCCTCTGACCAACACTCACTAATCGGGAGCCCTGATATCGGGAGCCTCAGAATCTGCCACACATCCTCTAGCGTCACCGTCATCTCCCCTGTCGGTAGGTGAAATGTCGACGTCTTTGAATCCCATTGCTCTATCAAGGCTGTCAACATGGCCCCATGGGCCTTGATCGTCGAATATGTTAGCATGTGTAGTAATCCTGCCTCCGCTAGCCTCTGATGATCCTCCCCAGTCATCCTCGCCATGCATCTCCTCAGCACCTCCGATCGTCTCTCTCGAATGCGCAAAATCCCTGTTTTCTGCACACGCGAAACACGTCTGTGTCATTTTCATTCTCTTTTTGTGTGTCCGCCATCGTTCTCGACCTTCCCCCAGCCTCTCCCCTCCCCATATCTCCCCACCTATCCTCCCCATCCCCGCTACCCCAATCCCTTCCTACCCATCCTCCCCCTATCCCCCCTACCCCATCCGCCCTCTGCCCTCCCCATCCTCCCCCTATCCCCTCCCCCCAACCTCTCCTCCCCCATCCCCCCTTCTCCCATCTTCCGTCCCCCAATCCCCCTTCTCCTCCCCATATCTCCCGACCATCACCCCTATCCCCATCCCCTACCCCAACCCCTTAATTATCCTCCTCCTCCTTTCCCACATTCCTTTCCTCTCTCCTCCCCACTACAATCCAAGGCAACCCACAAAAAAAAATTTCCTACCCAATTTTCCTTTCGATGTCCCGAACAAAACCCATGTTTTTGTTTTTCGAAAACACGTGCATAAATGACTAAAAAACACAAAGTTACGTTTTGAGCTAACCTGGCGGGGTACGGCACGGTGGGTGAAAAATATACGTCTCTCATCCGCCCGGTGAATGACGTCACTGTCGTACTCCCATCCCTCCCTCTCTCCTCCCCCTTTCTCCCTCTCCTCCCCTCCACCTCCCAGCCCCTCCCCCACCCCAAAGGTCCCCCCTTCCCACCTTTTATCCCCCTCACCTTTCCCCCCCTCTGGCAGTGGCGGCGGGTCCGCCCCACGGCGGTGGCAGATCTGTTCGCCCGCAGCGGCGGACCGGGCCGGGGGCCGCCACCCTTTCCCCCCCTCTGGCGCACAATCCAAATCCAAGGCAACCCACAAAAAAAAATTTCCTACCCAATTTTCCTTTCGATGTCCCGGACAAAACCCATGTTTTTGTTTTTCGAAAACACGTGCATAAATGACTAAAAAACACAAAGTTATGTTTTGAGCTAACCTGGCGGGGTACGGCACGGTGGGTGAAAAATATACGTCTCTCATCCGCCTGGTGAATGACGTCACTGTCGTACTCCGGCATGGTGTCTGATCTCGCTCGCCTCCTTTTCTTCCTCTCCTCCTTCTCCACTTGTCAGCTGTCACAATGAGCCAAAGGTAATTCAACAATTACCTTTTATCCCTTTTCACCTTTTCCCTCTTTTTTCACCTTAGGGTCTTTTTTTTCTTTTTTTTAACCAAAAATTCCTCCAGTTAATTCATCTAACCTCTTTCTTCCCGGGGCCGCCATTTGCACATTGTTTATCTAATTGACCCCGTTCTAGCACCGTTCTTCTGGTTTTTCCATGCTCTTTCCAACAACATGTACCACTCCATACTTTCGAGAAGTTGACCGGGGCTCCCTTTTCCTCCCCCGTCCCCCTTCTCGAGGGGGCATACCCTACCATTTCCTCCTAACCCGTCGCTCTAAGCCTACCTTTGCTTGATTGGGGCATCCTCTCCGCATTCCCTCCATTTGGGGCAGCTCACGCGCATTCCACCATGCTGGGGCATCTCTTTTTCTGGTCTCTTCCTCCATAGAGTCATCTGCATTTTGTTTTTCTTCGAAACCTTATTATTCTAATAGTATTTCGAAGAGGGGAAAAATGTAGACATCCAATTTGATCACTTCCATATGATCAAACGCGTCTCCTTATTCATCTGGTTGTTCATCCCCTATGTCAATATTAATTAAACCAGTTGTTTAATTAATACCCTGCATCTTGCATAAGGATCCTAAAGTATTTAATTTAATACTTTACCCCTCTTCCTCCTCTAAATTAAATAAATATACCCTTTTATTTAATTTAGTCATATTCCCCTTTTAAATTAAAATTCATTTTTAATTCCTCTTTTCTCTCTCATGGTCACATCCTCCAACTTTTGCAAGTTGGTCCCCTAATCCATCTTAATTACTTCATCTTCTTCTAATTAACTAGGGTTAGCATGTGCACACCCTTAACCATCATTAAGGTCACATCCTCCATAATTTCCCACTTGCTTCTAATGAGTCATTAGTCCCTCTAACTGAGTACTTGCACAACCTTAATCATTTGATTAGCCTAACCTAATCCTCATCCTATTTATGGCATATGTCCTTGAGTCAACCTTATTAAAGGCTTTCTCCTTTTGGACAAGGCACTCCACTTCCCCATGTGAATTTTTAATTCACCTTTTAATCCCCCAAGGCACCCAAAAGGAATTTTTAATTCCTTCACTTCTCCCCACATGTCCTTCACTTATTCTTTATTCTTTCCCATCTCCCCATGAGAATATTTGAGGAATTTTTAATTCCTCACATGTCTTCTCACCCACATGGGGACAAGGACCTCCTTTATGAGGAGATCTTGTCCAATCCCAAGGTACTTTGTACCCCCTCCATGTCATGTCCTTCTCCTTCCACCTCATGTCCACTTCACCTTTTAGGGCTAAATCACATGCCACATGTCAAGATGTGAGGGCTTGTGAGTTTCAACTCACCTTAGCCCTACATCTTGATATTTGGTGGCTCAATCTTGACCCTCCATTTCTTCTAGGAATTCTCAAAAATCCTATAAATACCCCCTCTTTTCTCTCATTTTGGGGGAGATCATTTTGCTAGTCAAACTCTTGCAATTTTGTTTCTCCACTTATACTTAGCCATTTTCATACTTTCATCCATTTGCACTCATCCTCACAACATCATTTAGCTTGCATCTACTTGCCATCCAAGGAGCATACACATCAAAAATCGAAGGGCCAACCAAAGGATCAATTCGACGCAAGGTATAAAGTTCTATTTTGTTGCTTTTATCTTGTTTTGTTTCCAACTTAGGCTAATCTTGAGGTGTAGGTTGTTTTGGTGTTTATTTGCACTCTTTTACTTGCTGCTCGTTTTCTAACGCTCACAGTCGACCTATCACACATCCAATATTCTACCAACTTGTTACTTAGGGAATGCAATTTTTATGTTGTTGAAGTGAGCACTCACATTTCAAAATGATCAAAGCTTCACATTAAGTTTGATCTAAGGTTTTTTATGTGTAATATTTGAGTTTTTTATTTTCATATTTATTTATTTATTCTACTTTGTATGCATTCATTTTATTGAACACGACATGAAAATATTCTTATTAGACATTTAACACTTGTGCTTGTGAGTTTATAGGAGTCTAATCTTGTAGGTGTGTGCTTTTTTGGGTGATTTTGGGAGTCAAACTTTATAGGAGACTCCTATTGTGCAACAAACACCACAACTACATTTGTAGTGGCTGAGAGATAATCTAGTATTTTTTAGGCCTCTATAATCCCTTAGTATGGAATTTGTATGGCCATACTGTCTTGCCTAGGGTTTTCTAACGTATATTCATTTCTTGGATGAAGGCGTATATACACAAATAGTAAGATATATGGGGATACAAAGATATCCATGGTTTTTGGTATATGCACACAAATTTTCTAGTATATAGAGTATTTAAAATATATACAATTTGTGTTTTCCTATAACTTACACACATATGTATATAAATACATAGACACATAAGTGCTCAAATCAAGGGTAATATACACAATGTTAATATATACTCACTACCATATATATGGCAATATGTAGGGTTTAGAAAGTAGTATACATAATGTGTAGGGTGTGAGGAGGTATATACATCATTGCATATACATATTATATATACAACACATGTATATACACATGACGATATATACACAATGTGTAATGTATAAGAGCAACTTATGCTAGGTTTTCTGGTGTTATTTTTATTTTATTTATTTTTTGGGGCCCCTAATCATATGGGTGACTAGGAGCCCTATTGAAATTTTAGTCCTTGGTTGTAGGTATTTTGGCCCCTAAATACAAAGATCCCAATTTAGGTGCTTGAAACCCTTTTTCCCAGACCTTAGTCATGTGCATGACCAAGAGCTAGTGCATAGGGGGCTAAAGACCCCCCTTGTCCTTTGAATTACCTAATGAAGCCCTTTTACAAAAAATCTTATAACTTTTGCACCACTTATAATATTTTTGATATTTTGTAGGAATTGTAAAGCTAGTTTGGAGATCTACACAGTGGATCAAGCCATTTTTTATAGTTTGCACCCATCATTAGTAAAATTCCTTAAAATTCATACTTCATTTTTAATCTTTAAATGCTCATATCTTTTGCACATAAATCCATTTTTAGTGAGATTTTAAAAAAATGTAATAAATGTAATGGTGTAATCTATTTTTTTATTTTTTTATAGTTTATTTTTTACTTTTTTGCTAATAATTTGTATACAATATCTCTCATTGGTTGAAGATAAAAATTTAAAACTATTAATCTATGTTTTTCCAAGATGCCTCATTGGAGACTATTTTTAGAACTTTTTCATTTATGATTGTTGTGTTTTCATATTTAATGAGTGATTTTTTAATCCTAAAGAAGTGGGGTGCATATAATCTTCTCTCACACACTTGCATAATATTGAGAATCATAAGCACACACTTCTTCCCAATTTTTTTTAGGATGCCTATCTAGTAATTTCATCACCCTAAAGGATGATGTCAACCACATTTTATGGTAGGGTATATAAAGGGGTGTTGGTTTCTATAAAATGTTGCTCCACTTCCTATAACTAAATTCCACTCACAAGGCTAGGGTTTTCATTAGGTGAGTGAAAAAATTTCATAAATAAAATAATTTATGGTTCAAGGCCAACTCAATGAGATTGCATTCTCTCTCCTACACTTCAATCTTGACTTGAACTCATAAGTGTTTTCGTAGAGGCTTGTATAAGTAAAAGATTATCAAAGATGGTGGTAACTAAACCTTGATTATTGATACAATTATAAAGATATTTCATTGATCATGTGAGCAACTAGATATTATACTACGTCTATATTTGATTAAACACCATTACAAATAATGTAAGATGAAGTCAAGATTCACAACTCACAAAAAATGATAAATACTATTCCTTATAAATGGGGTGAAATCATGAATTGCATCGACTAATTAAGCTAAAATATGGTTTTAGATTTTTTCATTTTTTATTTAAAGTGATTGAGTTTGATTAATCCAAGACTAGTGCCTATTTATGAGTAACAAAGTCAGATTGATAGGAGCAAGTAGTGAAAGTGAAAATACTGAGTTGTGAATAGGTCATTAAAATATATCAAATTTAGCATATTATAAAAATAAATATTCTTATCTATCCATAATAAAATTGTAAAAATATGTGTAATAATTGAATGATCATTACAATATTGTAAACACATTAAAATTCTACCACATTTTCAAAAAAAAAAATTATATTTGAATTACTAAACTTGTTGAAGGAGACCTCAGTAATGTTTTGAAGTGCCTTGAACATGAACCCATGATTCATGAGACATTACATCTACAAAACACTTATCATTGTACACCTTCAAATATTCTATAACCTTCATTGCATTCCTACAACTAAATTTTAATGATTGAAATTCATAGAAACCAAACACTTATTCTATACTAAGAAATCACTGACTCCTCTAAAAGAGTCTAAAACATCAAAATATACCCATGGGTCAAAATCCTAATTTGTGGCACTACAACCATTACTAGATCTATGGTTGGGGATTATTCTTTCCCAAAATGGGTGCTCTAGATTGAAAGTAGATAACAAAATTAACTTTTGGTAGGTGGGAAAGCATAAAATATTAATGCAAGTAGTTGGGAGAGCTACCACCCTTAATGCGAGTAGGTGAGGAGTAATATCCAACACCATTACATTTGATGCCAAAAAATTATTCAAATATGCTTCATTGAAATAACATAGATGCCCATATCAATTGCATTCTCCTTCTTACACAATATTTGTTCTTCTAAGCATCTATCAATATTATAGGCCAAAATATTAACTCTAACAAATATTAAATTCCTTCCATAGGCCTTCTCTCTTCATATTGACACCAAGGTTAGCCATAAAACTAATTTTCAAAACCTTGTCAGACTTTGAAAAGGTTGTGAGAACCTTGTTGGGAGTTGAGAGAGGTTTAACAACCTCCTCAACTCATTGACACACCAATACACTTAGTCTTTATGTTCATCTCTTTTCTTTCTCTTCTTGTCAATAAAAGCAAGTAGCTTCATAACCACCTTCAACAACCTAGGATGGTTATGAAACCACCACAAAAAACATGTCATTTCTCTTCTTTTTCTCTCCTTGTTAGTGAGGTGGGTTATCAAAAAATTATCAAAATTTTATAGTGGTTTCAAAACCACACAAAATTTCTAACAAAGCATCCTTGATCCATTCCACTTTCCTATTGCAAAAATTGTAAAAATCCTATTGGGCCACAACAAGGTTATGAGAACCTTTTTGGTGGCCAACCTTGGTTCTAGAACTATTAAAATTTTATGATGAACACCATACTTATGCATTTCTTATTTCTTTCAAATTTTCCCATCGATGAAACAAGGTGGTAGCCAAACTACTTTCAATAACCCCAAGAAGTTCACGAACCATGCCAAAGTTCCCCCAAACAAACCGTTGTGTCCATTTACCTTTTCAAAAGGTTACAATATAGTTTTGAGCTTTGACAAGGTTATGAGAACCTTGTTCAGAGATGGTATAGGTTCTTAAACTAGCTAAAATATTAAATGAACACTTAGAATTTTTCTTCTTTCAAAAAGTGATGTAACAAGAAACTTTGTTGGGCACCAAAACATTTTCAAATTTTACCTTTTTCCCTTTACTTTAAGAATAAAGGAGTTAAAAAAGGATTTTGATATTTGAAAAGGTTGTGAGAACCTTGTCAATAGTTGACACAGGTTATGAAACTGCACAAAAGTGTTGATTGAGAAAGAATTATCACTCCTTTAAGAAATAAATAAGTTGTGAAACCCATGATGGGCTTTGAAAAGGTATTGAAAACCTTGTTGGCCCCCAACAAAGGTTTCAAAATCTCTCAAGAAAGTAAAAAAAATTTAAACTCAGATAATTTTTGTGAAACAAAGAAGTTAGAAAACCTTTGTCACAATTCAACAAGGTTATGAAAATCTTATTGAATTCTGATAGGATTTTTGTAACCTCAAAAAAATATGGAAAGCTAGAGACTTATCCATTTTCAAGTTTTCCAAAAGTTTTGAACAAAGGGTAAAGGGTTGGAAAACAAAAGGAAACCCCCTATTAACACTTACACAAAAAAAACTCGAGGGAGAACACTTACAAATATTTCAAGATTTTTTTAGATCCTAATAGTGGATCAAGTTGGGGATGGACACCTCCCACATGCATCTCAAGAGTCTAGACCTTTGAGAGTAGAACAAAATTTCAACATGAGAAAAATAAAACACCATATTTAACAATATGGATCAATATTATTTGGAAAACATTGATTAAAATATGAAAGATACAACATTGCACTCACCGATCAAAATTTAAGCTTCATAACTTATGAGAATTAATGCTCTAAATGCTGACCATGCATTGAAAGCTCCATCAATTCTCCATCCAAATCCATGAGATGGTAGACATGAAGTTCATACCTCTCAACTATTCCATAATTCCCAGGGCATAAAGGGTCAAATTTTCTATGATTTCCCTTATCCTCTAACTTGGTGTTCCACAAAAGGACCATTTCACCAACTTGAAAATATATTGGTGATGCTTCTTATCATGTATATGATTTATAATATATTTGTGATACACAATTCTATCTTGTTTTGCTCTTCGTTGTTCATCTAGTTCAATAATTCCCATGATCCTTAGAGCTATTACATCACATTGATAATCATCCATATCTTGCAATAGTTTATACACTAGTAGCTGTAAGATGATAGAAATCCTAGCCTCCACTCCATATGCCAACTCAAATAGACTTCATCCAATATAATTCTTGAAGGTAACCATATTAGCCCAAATATTTTATTTGAGCTTTCCATAACATCTCTTATTATTTTGATCTAAAGTCCTCTTTATGTTTTTCATCAAACTCTTATTTCTTGACTCAACTCGTCAATTACTTTGTGGGTGGTAAGGTGATGAATACACCAAGTTTATACCATTTTTGGAGTACACACTTTGCATATCCTAAATCTAAAGAACATAACATTATCAACAAGAACCTTGGTAGGAACTCCAAATCTGGTTATTATGTTGTAGATTAGGAAATCCATTACCACCTTAGATGCTGCATTGTGAATTGGAATTACCTCAACACACTTGGTGAAGTAGTTAGTGGCCACAAGGACCCACTTGTATCCATTATTGGATTTTTCTTGTATCCCTCTAATGATATCAATCTCTCAATGTTGAATGGTATCTCAACTATGGAAGGTAGCAGTGGAAGTGCATCGAAAAACTTTAGCTTACCTAAAAATCTATGGAAAGTCAAAATTTTATGTCATCTATGAAACATATTTAAAAATGTAGGCCACCAAAACTCACCACTAAGAATTTTACACATAGAGGTCTTGGCCTTGAAATATCCACCACATATACCATGGTGGCATTCCTTCATTAATTTCTCAGCTTGCTCACTGTCCAAGCACCTAAGAAAGACTCCATGGTGATTTAACCACATCAATTAACCCTATACCAACACATACCTCTATGATCATTGGTTGAGGGTCCTCCATTGATTATCATCTAGAGAAGGTGGAAAATTCATGTTCACTAAATAAAAAATCATATCCTTGTACCATGGATCACCATTAATTTTTTTTTTTTGTAATAAAAGTGGCGAGCCACTATAATATATTAATAATATATAAATAGATATACAAATCCTAGTTCAAAGGGCATACCGGAAGGAAAGAACCAAGAAGAAAACCTCCGGTTATAGCCCAAAAAGATTTAGAATGTGTTTCAAATAATTTGTAGAGAATTACAAAATTGTCCCGCTAGTGGGGAACCATAACAGATTTTTAAAAAACTAGTTGCAGTAATGCCACCCTAAATTTTTCAAAAAACTAGCTATAGTACCACCACCCTAAATTTCCCAGTTGATAACCCCATTACAAAAGTGATACAAAATTGAGGAATGAATTATGTATTCGAAGCATCCTCAAAGATATAATAACTGCACCAAAAAACTAATATCTTTCAAACCTTAAATAAACACTACTCTTCCATATGCTCTGCACAGATTGAATTTTGATCTTGCACCTCAATTTGAAGGTCCTACAGCTCTTCTTGTTTGGAAAGAGGAATGCTGCAAGAAAAGAAGTCAGTTAAAACACTCTTCGCAATCTCACCAAGCATTTTCCTTTTGTTGGAATAACAATGTCTTGCCCAAGGCGGGTAGCTTTGTGTGGCTTGCAATTCAAAAAAGAGTTCTTACTAGTGATCGTTTAGTTAAGTTAAAAATCGCAGAACCTTTTAAGTGTCCACTATGTGATCTAGAGTATGAATCAGTGGATCATTTGTTTCTCTAGTGCAGTTTTGCTAATCAGTGTTGGGCCTTTGTTCAAAGCAAGCTAGAACTTAAAATGCCTCTACCAAATTCAATTTGGGATCTTTTTCAAAGTTGGCTAGTACTTTTCCATTCATCTTTCTTTTCATGTTTATGGTATATTATTCCAGGGATAGTGTTATGGAATATATGGTGGGAAAGGAACATGAGAATCTTCAGGAAATCTAAATCCTCATTAGAGCCGACTTTGGTTAAAATTGAAAAAGTCAACAATATTATTTAACTCTAGCTCATTTACCTTTGTTGCATTCAAGTTGGAATTAGCCATCAAATTTTCTAGGCCTTGGCCCCTAAAAATCTTGGTAGTTTGTATCTCCATGCCATACTCCTTGATATTATTTATCTAGTGACATATTTTAGCTAAAACTTCTTGTTGTATAAAAATGTCCTTCATAGTTGGGTGTGACACATATGATATAATCTCAACACCCAGAAGATATGGTATGATTTTTTATAGCCTTGAATAATACATAGTCATGCTTCTCCATTGTTGAGTATTTCAATTCAACCACTTGCAATGAATTACTAAAGAAAGACACTAGTTGAGCTCATATCCCTTTTTATTATTTCATAAAAAAACAACTATAGTATAGAAGGATACAAAATAAAACATCTAGAGATACCTAGAGTAATATTAGAGGTGTCACTAAGATTGCACCCTAGTTAAGTTAGAAACTTATCCATCTTATGAAACATGAGATCATCTTCAAGATGTGGGTTGCTTATGGTGAAGATGAACCTGCAAAGTGGGCTGGTTCCCTTGGTAAATCTCTTATATATACTATTTCTTTGATAAGGAAAAGAGATAGAACTAAAATTTAAAATATTGATCCTAGGAGGTGATGCAACAAAATTTATAAGATCTATACCTTTTGTTCCAACTCATAATTTTCTCTCAAGAAAAGGTTTTACTCTATGCACAACTTAGTTTTCAACAAGATCACACAATAGTGTTTCATAAGAAGGTTATATTTCATATTTTTTGAAGGAAAACTAAGTGTTTTCACAACTATAACTACTAAAATTATTCACACAATCTATGACTTGTATGAGTTTGGTTTATTCCTATATAGAAACTTTTTCAAATGAGACATAATTCAAGTATTTTATATTGATAGTCACATAAATCAGATCAATCATTTGCAATAACATCTAACACATGAATTTAGAAGGAAAAATATTGTTTTTTATTGAAAAAGAGGAGCTTTCATTGATACAAATTTGAAAATACTTACAAAAACACATTAAAATGTTGTTCTATATTGAATATATCTCTCAAAAATGAGTTACAATCTGCCTTCTCTTGCTTAGAGAAAAAAGGAGATAGAAAGAACTAATTGGAAACCATCTTGGGCACCTATTTTTGATCAAAATCCACCTTCTTCATAATTGAACTTTTCTTCAAAGAATAGGTTGAGTCTGCATGCTTGAATTGGGAATTTATGTGTGGAAATCCCTCTTGAACTACTTGTAAAACATGCAAAATTTGGTGGAGGTGAGTTGACTTTTACTTCTTGACTTCATTCACATTGCATGCCCCTTGAAATCTACTCCAACTGATCCTGATAACTGAAATTAATCAAATCTTTAAGGACATGCTTGATGTTGATTATGAGAGTTGTATTCAGTCATTTTGTATGAGGTTTTAGGGTTCTTGAGTGTGAAAAGTAAAATAAACCTTCTTTTTACGGATCAAAACCACCCCTAACTGCTTTCTTATGCATTCAAACTTTATCCAACTCAAATCATATCCATGTAGGATACTTAGCATGCCTAAAACTGATTGTAAGTACCTCTAAACCAAAAATTCTTTAGCATTAACATGTGAAAACCCTTGCATGATGGTAGGTCATATCTTGGAGTTACTTAAAGATGACTAGTTGCTTTAGGGTGGCATATGAGAACTCTTTATGCTATTAAATGACACATTCCAACTTTCTAAACTTCATTTTATCACCAAGTATGAATCATTGCCCCTTTATCTATGCTTTGTTTATTAAACCATCTTCTAGGAGTTTCTTACTTGATTATTGTCATGTTTTCCAATGTTTTCTATTTTATAATCCATCCTTTGCATCATCTCTTCTTCATTATGGTTCATCATAGGCATGCTATTATCTCCTTCTAGCTCACTTTGTTTGTAACCTTTGTCCTTCATTCATTGTCATCACCTTTGCTCATTTTACATGTGGCTTCTCTTTTAAGCTTCATCATAGTCCATGCAAATTGGTCTTATACTACTATACATACATAGTCTTCATGACTATATTAGGACAATATTTCTCTATTTCTGTATAGTCGTAAAATTGTACCCCTTTCAATTTCACATACATTTTTGTATCCGCTTTAGTGTCCACTCCCCTAGAATTTGTGTAGGATCATTTTAGCCCTTGCATTAGCCTTTTTCCCTCTCAGGATGCTCAAAGGATCACTTTTTAGCAACTACCCTTGCATGTCCGCTTCACGTTGAACTTTGTGATTTTCCCGTGTTTGTCATTTTGTAGTGTGATGTGTCCGGACACTAGCATGTTGTGTAGACGTCTACTCACTGCACTAGCATCTTGTGAAATTTCAATGTTCAAATGAAAATTTCCGAGCATGTTTTCCACTTGTCAGCTTCTTTTGTCATGGTGGTAACGGCTCAAGTTTCCTTGTAACCTCCTAGGAAGCTTCTTTTTGCTTCTCTTCTCTCTTTAAAAGCTATCCTTTCAGTTCATTTTTCTCTCTAACTTCTCTCTAGCTTTGGCTGTAGCCTTCTACTCTCTAACTTTTGCTTGCACAACTCCATATAGCTTGTTACAATAGCTTCAAGCACTCTCACATTCTCACAACACTCTTTGTAGCTATCTTGGCTCTCACAACCCTCTCTTTTTTCCTTGCTCTCCCTCTTTGGCTTCCTTAAGCCTTGAAGCTACATCTCACTTATCTTGTGCTTGCGACCATCCTAGGATTTCACACATCCTCTACCTATTGCATCTACATTTTATGATACGGGTTCCCCTCCTTGAGTGGAGATTTGTTTTATCACTCATACTTTGTGGTGCAGGTTTTGCTTTCACCACACGCTTTTTCCATTTTGGTTACACTCTCTTTGTATCTGGCTGTTCGTGGAGGTGGGAACACCAAAATGGGGGTTTGACTGAGGCAAACCCCTATACAACCCCAACACTTTCTTTCAATCTTACAGATGCAGGTATTGAAGATATCTACTAGCTAGAGGCTTCATAACTTGCGTGGTTGTGAGCATTTCCTTTCTTCTCTTTAACTCTGTCATTTATACTTATTTATTTCAGTTTAGTTATATTCTGCTACTTTCTTGCATTCTAAGGTTTTTAGCAATCAAAGTAGTAGCCATTTAGCTATTTCCTATGGTAAACTTGCTTTTTCTTCTGTACGAGACGCCAACACACCTCTAGGACACCAATGCACTGTGTTGTTGTCTATATCCTATGCTATCATCCTTTGGCCGAGAGCTTGTCAGTTTGTCCAAAAAATATTTGTGACCTGCTCTTTTGGATTATGAAACTCTCGCTATTGTTCCTTGAGGTAGTTTAGGGAATTTCACCTTGTGAGGCTCTCTGAATGAAGAGAAATTGTGAGTAGTGAATCCCCCTTCTCTACATTTTGGTGAACCCGACGTGAAGAAAGGTACTTTTTGAAAAACTAGTAATTTATTTAACCCAACTTGTCGGGGTCGGTGCTCGGAATTTAGAACCGTTTGCACCGCTGGAAAGGTCTCCTAGAGAACTAGTTTAGTCCCTAAAATTCTATGCCTTCAACTATTCAATTTTAGGGACTGACGCAAGTTCCAACCTCAAATTCCACTCCGAAGACCTCCAAAAATGCAAATTACTAGAACCTAGAAAATACTAAAAAAATCAGAAATCAAGATTTTTGGTTTTTCTTAGTTCTATCCCCAAAAATGAATTTAATATATTTTTTTATTAGTTCAATCTCTAATTCTATTCAAAATGTTAATGATGTTCCATTTCATGCATGTGATGGTGACTTGGCTTTACCCATGTCACTCAACATCTCTGATCCTTCTCATGAAATTCCTCTTGCGTCAGAGGATATTTTGTTGCAAGAAGATGAAATCATTGATACTTTCCTTAACATTACTCTACCTTCTCTTCACTCCAATGCACTCTCTTCCAGAGATGATGCATTAGCGAATGATGAACTTGCTTCCACATCTGATCCTCCTTGGATCGATGTTGAAAATATTTCTTCAAATAATTGTTCCACTAGTTGTGACGATTCTATAAATGTAATCTATGTCTCTGCTGCCCCTCAAAGGCCTAAGAGACCAGTCATTTATGTGACTCCAGCTAGTCCTTCTCCTAAAAGGGTTTGTTCTATTAATGGTGTTCCATTTGATAGTGACTCTCCTGACCTTTCTAAGGCTCCCTCTTATAGAGGGGTAGCCCATACTTATGAGAATAGAATGAATAGACAACCGAGTCTTCCTTCAACACCTAAAACTACAACTAAAGCACCTGGTGATTATGATCTTATCGAGCAACTTCAAGTTACTCCGGCTAACATCTCACTATGGGACTTGCTTTAGTCTACTCTGGTTTACCAAGGCATGCTTCAGAAAGCCTTGCAAAAGATCCTCTTGCCTTCTTCCACTAGGTCGGCGGATGCTAATGCAATGATGGCATATATTCATGCAGATTTGTTGAATATTACGTTCTATCCGCAGGAATTTCCACCCCCGGATGTGCAGAAATAAGCAAATCCTCTAATGATTATAGTTAACATTAATAATATGGGCATTAGACATACTCTCACTGACGTTGGTTCGATGCTCAATGTATGTAGCATTGATTTGTTGCCTAAGATTAATATTTTTTCATCTTCTCTTAATGCTTCTTTTTTTGACATTCATGGATTTGATAATGTCAATTGACAAGCCCTAGGAATGATAGTCTTGCCTTTAAGGTTGGGACCCATTACTATACCCACCCTTGTATATGTTATGTTAGAAAAATTTCCATATAACCTTCTTCTTGGTAGACTGTGGATTCACGCAACTATGGGTGGAGTCCCGTCTACCTTGCATAAATATATTAAGTTCATTGTAATAATCAAGTGGTCACAGTCAAGGCTGACCTTGAGGCTATCCACTTATGTGAAATGGAAGCTTCCAATCAGGTCTCAGTTGTTCCTACTCTTATCCCTTCAATGTATTCCAATGTGTCGATGTTTACTCCAACAGTACCCACTACAAAGGATACTCTTGAGATAGATGTCCCTAAGGAAGATCCTTCTGAAGTGAGAAACCTTAAGTCTGCTCTTACCTCTTCTCAAAAGAATGCATGTTTCGGTGATGATTGGGGTTCCTTAGACTTTATAGATTCCTTCATTAGGGAATATAAAGTTGACCTGATCCACTTAGACCTTCCAATAACATCATCCAAACCTGCTATCAAAGATGATTACTCTTCTCTATCGCGGGGTAATGTGAACATAAATTGTAACGCTCTCTATGGAGATCCTCCTCTGTTGTCTTTTATCTTTGTTCCTTCTTCTTGTGAGTAGTCTAGCTTTTCTACACAATAGAAAGGTTTGCTTCATGCTCCTCATCCTTTGTCTAAGCAATAGCATATTTTGTTACAGCTTCTAAAAGCCTGCTTGATTACTCTTCCTTCTCCTACATGTAAGAAATTTCATAAAGATGATAAAAGAAAAAAATTCCTTTTGTGCATACCATCGAGTGCCTGGCCATTCCACTAGTGAATGTAAGGCCTTGAAAGATAAAATACAACTTCATGATTCAGGTGCCATCACTCATTTATTTGATTGATGCACTTGCCTTTTCTTTGCATGACAAGTGATATTGAGGTCTACCTCTATCCTATATGTACTAAGTATCTTGCATGGTTCTCCTCCTTTGTATGTTGGGGGCAGTGATAACTTATTCTGGAGATGTGTGTCTTTTTAAGGACCCCCTCTTTGCTCTATGTCTTTCAAATGAAGCATCCCTTGAGTGGATCCCTTTTTCTCTTGAAGGGTTCTCAAGGGACCCCCTTTGAAAGCTTTTCATTCAAATGAATTATTTGCGTCTAGCTTGGGGGCAGCTCGACTAGACCTTTGTTTTCAAATAGTGCACCCCTTGAGTGGACCCCTCTTCCTTTGAAGGGTTCCCAAGGGACCCCTTTGAAATCCTTCCAATTTTTCAATGGTCTGTGTGACTCTTCGCTTGACTGTCTACATGGCCACTTTGTTTTTAGACATGTTCTATTTGCGAGTAAACATGTCGCTTTGCAGGTGCGCCTGTGAAGCCATTTTTTGACTCTGTGGAGTATCCTTTTCTGGGTTTCCTCCATGTGAGAGATCTTGGAGGACACCTTCCTTGAAAGTTTGTAGGTCTGTAAGGAACTTCCTTTGAGCTTCGTCCATGTGAGAGATCTTGGGGGTTGCTCCCTTGTAGGTCTGCGGGTTTGTAAGGAACCTTTTCTAGGTTCCTCCATGTGAGAGATCTCAGAGGACACCTTCCTTGTAGCTCTGCTGGCCTGTAAGGCGCTTCCTACGAGCTTCCTCAATGTGAGATATCTTGGGGGTTGCTCCCTTGTAGGTCTGCGGGTTTGTAAGGCACTTTTTTTGGGTTTCCTTCATGTGAGAGATCTTGGAGGACACCTTCCCTGTAGGTCTGCGGGCTTGTAGGGCGCTTTCATCTGGGTTTCCTTCATGTGAGAGATCTTGGGGGATACCTTCTTGCAGGTTTGTAGGCCTATAAGGCACATAATTCATGGGGCTTCCTTCATGTGAGAGATCTTGGGGGTTTCCTCCTTGTAGGTCTACGAGCCTGTGAGACACTTTCATCCTGCGGGATTTTTCCATCATCAGTCTGCAGGCCTTCGGTGCGCTTTTTTTCAAACTCTCCTTGGGTCCAAGGACCTGTGGAGCCACCTCTCTTGGAATTTTCATTCCTCCTTCATGCTCTCTCTTGAGCCTTCTCTTCTCTTCTCAATTGTATATACCAGATTGAAGATCTACATCTTCTTCATCTTGAGTATATACCCTTCCTCTCTTCGTTTTAGAATTCTTCTAAGTGTGTTATTTCTTAATTTGGGGATGATGCATGGTACTGAGAGAACCTTCTACATCGAGGTCTCTTTCACTTTGCTGACTCAAATCCTTTAGTTTTTTATGTTCTAACATTGTTTTCTGGTGTAGGTTTTCCTTGTCTAATATGTTTGTTTTGCAGGTCTTTAGCTTGGGGGCATGCTTTTGTGGTTTGAAGAGTTATCTGCTTCATCTATAGTATCCTTTTGGCATAATGATGTTATTTATGTTTAGTAGATTCCTTTAGCGTACATATTAGCATAGATTCATTTTCCTGCTAAAGTGGGGGAAAAATGCATAGTCATAAAATTGTACCCCTTGCAATTTCACATACATTTTTGTATCCGCTTCAGTGTCCACTCCCCTAGCATTTGTGTAGGCTCATTTTAGCCCCTGCATTAGCCTTGTTCCCTCTCAGGATGCTCAAAGGCTCACTTTTTAGCAACTACCCTTATGTGTCTGCTCCGTGTCAAATTTTGTGATTTTCTCGTGTTTGTCATTTTGTAGCGTGATGTGTTCGGGCACTAACATGCCACACGGATGTCTGTGTGCCACACTAGCATCCTATGACATTTCAATGTTCAAACGAACATTTTTGAGCATGTTTTCCACTTGTCAACTTCTTTTGTTGGTGGTAACAGCTCAAGTAACCTTGTAATCACCCGAGAAGCTTCTTTTTGCTTCTCTTCTCTCTTTAAAAGCTATCCTTTTAGTTCATTTTACTCTCTAACTTCTCTCTAGTTTTTGCTTGCACAACTCCATACAACTTGTTACAACAGCTTCAAGCACTCTCACATTCTCACAATACTCTTTACAACTATCTTGGCTCTCACAACCCTCTCTTTTGTCCTTGCTCTCCCTCTTTGGCTTCCTTAAGCCTTGCAACTACATCTCCCTTGTCTTGTGCTTGCGAGCATCCTAGGATTTCACACATCCTCTACCTATTGCATCTACATTTTGTGATACGGGTTCTCCTCCTCGAGTGGGGATTTCTTTTATCACTCATACTTGGTGGTGCGGGTTCTACTCCTGAAGCGGGTTTTGCTTTCAGCACACACTTTTTCCATTTTGGTTACACTCTCTTTCTATCTAGCTATTTGTGGAGGTGCGAACACCAAAATGGGGGTTTGACTGAGGCAAAACCCTATACAAACCCAACACTTTTTCTCAATCTTACAAACACAAGTATTGAAGATATCTACTAGCTGGAGGCTTCATCACTTGCGTGGTTGTGAGAATTTCCTTTCTTCTCTTTAACTCTATCATTTATACTTATTTATTTCAGTTATGTTATATTCTACTACTTTCTTGCATTCTAAGGTTTTTAGCAATCAGAGTAGAAGTAGTCATTTAGCTATTTCCTGTGATAAACTCGCTTTCTGG
The DNA here is from genome assembly GCA_007258455.2 of Sequoia sempervirens. NCBI lineage: Eukaryota > Viridiplantae > Streptophyta > Pinopsida > Cupressales > Cupressaceae > Sequoia > Sequoia sempervirens. The sequence continues at coordinate 28,116,183 of VDFB02193867.1, forward strand.
TCCATATGAGATGCCAGTGTGCCATGATGTTGTCTGTATCCCATGCTTCTGTCCTTTGGATGAGAGCCTATTAGTTTGTCTAGAAAATATCTGTGACCTACTCTTTCAGATTCTGAAACTCTCGCTATTGTTCCTTGAGGTAGTTGAGGGAAGTTCACCCCGTGAGGCTCTCTGAATGAAGAGAACTCGTGAGTAGCGAATCCCCTTTCTCTACAATTTCATGGGATCATCTTTGTAATCTACCTTTGTTTTCCTTTACTACTGTCACACTTTTGATATGACTACCTTTAAACCTTCATTATGCATGTTCATCATAAAAATCTTTATTACTATGCTTTACCTTTTGATAGGTCTGTGGTCTGGTCAATCGTTTGTATTAACCCTTATTTAATGTCTATCATCTTAGGAATATAAGGAACGTGATACCATGACTGCCCTTCATTGTATTTTCATTTATTGCCCTAGGTTTTCTCTTTATGAGTATTGTCTCTTATTTGATCACATATAGTTCATTGCCCTCATGTGGTCTTTACACAGTTGACTACCTTTGAAACTTTACTATGCATGTTTAGCTTTTGAACCTTCATCTTGACTATTTTGATTTGGAAACATGGAGATAAAAAGGAAAATATACAACCTTTTTCCCCTTTGAAGCTTCTATTACATGAATCTCACAACTTGAGACTATCATCTTTTCCTAGCCCTATCTTTTCTCAAATTTTCATAGAAAATATTATCCTTAAAATACTTTATCATGTGGTTGTGCTCTTGACATCATTATGCATGTTCTTTGAAATGATCTCACTGCCCTCTTCTTCAAAACTGTCACTTATTTCCTTTACTCTAAAATTCATATCACTGTCACTTATTTCCATGACTATCTCTTGCATTATTTCCTTGTCCTTCTTGACCATCACTAACTTGTTCTTCTTGACATATTAATGCATGGTTCAACAAAATAACTCAAATGGATTATGGATAACAAAAAAAACTCCATTATGTATTGACTATCTTTGAAAGGTCTATGGGTGATAGGTTTGTGGTTTTCATTTTATTATTGATACCTCACTATCAATGCTTTACCCTGCATACCATTTTTCTTTCTTAAAATGACTATCTTATGTCAATTGCAAAGCCTTGTTCACTACCCTTGGTCTATGTGTGTTGCCCATGGACTGTCATTCATAGATTTTTCCATGAAGATTATCCTTTTATTTTCTCTTTTAGAACTTTGATATGAGTGTCTTCTTTAAATAATACTCTTAGCATGCCATAAGAGCAAGCATTATTCATATTCTTGACTATCTTTTGAAAATTCATTTTATTCATAAAGCTATGTTTGTTCTTATTTGCATTGTAACATGTCTTCATTATTTTAGGTTGTAAGGAAGCTAAGGTAGAGAAACAACTTCCTACACTAATCTTGAGAGGAGAATACATAATTTTTTTTACAGATCTTTAATAGTTACAAAAACTTAAATAAAAATGACATAAATATCATGCATACCACAACAAAGTGATTTACGTGGGGAGAACCCATTTGGGAGAAAAACCCCACACTCCAAAAGCTGCCCAATATATTATTTAGAAATCACAAAGATTACAATATTCTTGCAGAGCAAGCTTCTCACAAGAGCATCACCACTCAGAGATCCAAAGATACCACGACCACTATCAAACTCACATAATACATCACTACTCACAACCATAATACAACAACCTCATAAAATAGGGTTGCCTTCTAGGGAAAGTCAAGCTAAGAAAATATTGACCGTTAGATATGAGACATAATGATAAATGATCCAGATTTATAATAATAAAATATTAATAAAATTTAGCTTTTCGGGGTGCTACCCCTGAGCCCCCACTAGGGGCTCACTACCCCTTAGACCCCTAGCCGAGGGAATGATCCCCCCGGGCCCCTCGTGGGGGGAGACCCGCTCACACCCCTCATTGTCGTTAGATGAACATTACCTTATGTATCAACAGTAACTTATGTAATTGCAAGGTTGAGTCACATTTTTCCAACACAGGTGACTATCCTTTCTTTGGTAAGGACTGTCCTCTTATTTTGATGTCTCACTATCATAAGTGTGTACTTATTTATGGAATCCCATTGTTAAAGGATTGCTCTCTATTTATTGTTGTCTCACCCCTATCTAAGGTGTGCCATGCACATGAACATGAAGACAACCATATTTATCTATTAGACATTCTTTAGTTTACATGACTGTCCATATTTCATGGTGTATTTTATTTTGAAAGCCTTATCTCCTAGATCTTCTTCATTTAATTCCTCTAGTATTGATGAGATATCATATGGATTAGCCTTCAACATTGCTTCTTGACCATTATAACTTATTATTAACATGAAATTTGTTAATATTTCATGAGCACTATTCTAACATGTTGAAGTGACTTATCATACATGTAGGAGGCTTATTGAGTGTCCTTATTTGACTGACCCTTCAAAAATCCTACCCTAGGTCTTAGCTAGGGTTTTGAGCTATTAGAAGCTTGCAGTATTATTGATGAAATGGAACACTTGATCATTAGTATTATTATATCTATGATTGTAATAATAGTATAGGTTAAATAACCCATATCCTAATGAATTTAAGAAATATCTAACCCTCTAAGCTACAATCCCAATGAGATATTCAAAATAATCAAAAAACCAAAAAACCATTAAACTAAGCATGAAATGAACATGAAAGCTTAAAAAAAATCCATTCTATACTCCAAATATTATCCCATTGGGGGAGTGGTGCCGAATTGGTGTGGTATGGCAACCCTTTCTTTATCCCTTCGATGAGATGAATGTTTAACCAAACTCCATTGTTGAAAAACTAAGATAAATGTGATAAAAAGTTGCTATGGATGGATGAAAAGATGAGAAAGCTTTAAAATGGCACAAGTATGAATAGAGGTATTATTCAAACGTGCAAAATAACTTTACTCTGAAAAGGTGGATCTATTTCTCTCCAAATGGTGAAGTATTTACATGAGAGAAAATGAAGAATCAATGGTTGAGATTGATTTGATCAATCAATGGTCAATATGGAATCAAGGGTGAAGGCATGGATCAAGGATTCTCATCAATGAATGAGAATCAAAGATCACATGGATCAAATAAAGCATAAATGGATGAGAATGATTCAAAAAAACACACTTTGTAACAACTTTGAAAGTTTGTTACAAAGTTTGTTTGAAAATAATCATTCCCTTTTTGGAGCCAAATAGGAGAATATTCCTTTGGAATACTCCCTAGGCAAGTGGATGGGTGAAGAAAATTAGCCATTAGTAATTAAAACTAATTTTTAATTGTGCAAGATGGGGAATAATAGGATATCCATTAAATAATTAACTTATTTAATGAAAAGGGGTTCAAAATGACATTTAATTAAATAATTAAGATTATTTAATGAAATGAGAGGACATAAGGTGTTAAAATTAAATAATTTGATTTATTCAATTAAACAAGATGAGAGGTGAAGGTGAAAGGGGGTGAATTATCCTAATTAAGTCAATTATATTAATAAATGAAAATGAGTCATTTAATTAAATAACTAGGCTTATTTAATCAAATAGGCAAAAAGAGGATGAATTTTAGGATGAAACAATGTTAGAATAATCAGATTCGAGTGTGTAGTATCATTCAAGACATTTTTAAGTGTCTACATTTTTCCCCTCTTTGAAGCAAGGTACCTATTAGGTTGGTTCAAAGACTGACACTTTTAAGATTAATGTTGCTACTTAGATCAAAAATTTAAAAATTCTTGATTTTTTGGATGCCCCGCTGGTTCCCCAGTGGAAGGAATTAAGTTGGTTCCCCTTTTTCCCCTCTTTGAAGTGAGGTACCTATTACGTTGGTTCAAAGACTAACACTTTTAGATTAATGTTGCTTCTCAGATCAAAAATTTAAAAATTCTTGATTTTTTGGATGCCCCACTGTTTCCCCAGTGGAAGGAATTAAGCTGGTTCCCTACCCCCTCGAGAGATCAGGCGAAAATTTGGAATTTTGGGTTGATCTCGTGCCAAAGGTTTAACATTGATTCAAGTGTCAAAAAAGGCCCCAGAATGCAAAAAAAAGCTCAGAAATGCAAAAAAAATGGCTCAAACCAATTAAAACACCTATTGCCAATAATCTCCCCCTTTGTCATTGATGGAAACACATATGCATCTCTCCCGCTTTGACATCAAGAGCGAAGGACATTATAACTTCTATTTACAATATCACAAAAACTATATGAGATCCCCCTGACTATATATACTCACCCTAAGATGGAGATTCCTAAAAAATGGTGCTATTTATAGAATGAAACCTAGTACAAGATACTTTAGTACTCCGCAAAAAGCATACAAAGACCAAAATTGTCTTAATTATAGTTGTGTACCTTCCTTAGAAGGTAGGATATTCTTATGAATTTTTGAGTTATGCTAGGGTTGCAACCTATTTTTATTTTCCTGAGACAAGAATATGATTCCAACATTCAAATTTTATGCACGAGTCCTCAGCTTCATCCATACTACATGGAGCCTTCATCTTCAAAATAGTAATTTTTGCTTCTGCAAGTATCCATGAAAGTGAAGCTAGTCTCAAGTTGATTGCTTCCCTCAACTAGACAAACTTTCTCTTTAGTTGATCTCTTTCTTCCTGAAGCAGGGACATTTGAACATGAAGATTTTACAATTGTGCTCTAGGGGATTTATCTTTATCTTTTGATACATCATACATCCTAACCATTTGAGTGATTTGTGACTCAATGGAGTCAATATGATCCTTGATACTCTTGGTGGAAATAAGCCATTTCAAACAAAACTAATACAAAGTAGTAACTTCATCCACAACTTTTTTGAACATTTCCAAATTTTCTTGCAATTTATTGTGTGCACTAGCACACTATTTTGATACTTCAACCATTCTTTTATCAATTACTTTTCTCAAAGCCTCTTGTTCTACCTTTTTCTCAATACGTGAAGAATGATCCTTAAAGGAATCCATTAACAACTTTAGTTTCTTCTCTGGAGGAAAATAAGAATCTTTGTTTACCTTTGGTAAACATTCTTGAATTATTTTTATAACATCATCTATCATTTCAATCTTTTTTATCTATTCTTGCACAAATTATTTTCTTACTGAAGCATGCAATATGTTACGAAGCTATAGTTTGTGATGGGGAGAAATATTTGATATATCTATTTGACCTTGATGAGTGAGGATTTGCAGAAGTTGAGGTGTTATCAAAGGTTGGAACTGCATCTGCAAAGATAATAGGTCCTTAATTGAATTTGAGGATGAGGAACTTTGACCTTTACCCATAGAAGCATCCCTCTTCTCAACAACCTTCTCTTTTGTCACATGAAAAAACCTAGGATTATCTTCTCTCATCTACACATTACTTTCTAAATTCTCTGAATGAGTAGCATTATGCTCCAGAGGAGGAACACCAACTACATTTTGACTTTGTGCACCAGTATTCACCAGAGGAGTAGTCTCCTCATTTTTCTTTTCATCACCATTAGTCACATTGCCTTCAAAAATAGATAGATCTATGTCTAGATTAGACATATCTGAAATATTCTGTAGGATAATGTCATCTGGAGGAGTTTGTTCCTCAAAATTCACCTCAACCATCTTTATTTCTTCAAGAATCTTGGCTACCTTTTCATCTAAATCCTTCTCTTCTTCCTTTTCCATCTCCATACCAAAGACAATTTTCTCTTTATGCACACAAGAGATACCTTCTCATTCTTGCAATTTAGAGGGTCCTTGTACTTCTTTCTGACCACATGTGTTTATTTCATTTGTTTCTTCTAGATTAGACATGTTGATGCCTAAAATCAGCAAGCAATAGTCATATAGGAAACTCAGTTAATGGGGGACCAATTGCGCTAAACTGAGTGACCTCCAGGTTTAAAAAAAATTCAGATCCTTCTATAATTGGGGGTTTGGAATGGGAAACAAAAGAAAATATTAAAAAAAAGATCTAACTTAAGGAAATGCACCAATATGTAGGTATGGGCATAATAAATCTCCCTTTCAGATGGGATTTAAGGGCCCGTTCAACAATCTGCATGTCCCAAAATAACAATTTCTTATATGAAAACTCAAATAATCTATTCATTAACATAAAATAACTCCCATACACATTTACTGAAAAGAAGAGTCCAAGACATGGTCTAAATCAGCAAACTTATATTGAAATTATAGAAGTTCTGTAAATAAATTACTCAGTAAAATAATGGCATAGTATAATGTTTTGTCAAATAGCTAAGAAACAGAAAGGACGAACAACAATGGAATAGTCTACGAGTCTTAATGCAATAATAAAAAGCAATACAAAAGGCCTGGTGTCTTTCCACTATTTTTCTGTGTATATTCTAAACTCATTTTCAGAAAGAAGAATTCGTATTTATAGAGAAACATCCCACCACCTAAAATCCAATAACACAAAAGATTCCTTCAACACGAGCAATGATGTCTATAGCAATGATTTCCCAAGGCCATTGCAATAGAAAATATTCTGAGACATAGAATGCAGTCGCCTTTGAGCTAGATGTATCCCCTACGAATGATGATGGTGGTCCCAGTGGAAGCAAAAATATGCCATACAGACATGTGCCACTCACCCATTAAGTCACTTAGGACATGTGGTGATAGGTCGGGGCTTGTCTTTGATTCTTCCTTCCTTGCGATGAAAAACCCCCGTGGAGAAGACACGTGGAGAAGTCTTTGCTACCAGTGTTGACTGTGGGGTCCACAAAAAAGTGTTCGTAAAATGATGTTATGTGGCACACGAGAAGAGCTCGGTAGAGAAGCAAAGGAGAGCAGGCTCAAAAATGCTCGCGCTGCTAACACGTGGAAGCATGATGGGGCTCGAAAGAGAAGCAAGGTAGGAAATATTTGTGAGGAGTGTGTGGCAGACACGTGGCTATAGTGGGAGTAGCTCTTCAAGAGGGGGCCCAGAGATATTCAAATATATGGGGTGTGGGTTGAGGCCAAGCAAAATAATACTATCTACTCGAAGGGAGCTTGAGGGATTTTTTTAAATCCACAACTTTTGGTGACTACTAGGGGCATTTTTCCAATAGAATGGGAACCCAAAATTTATGGTTCAAGGACCAGAGCCTTATCTGTTGGGCAATGGAGTTAGAGCTTTCAGAGCGTGGCCTGTAGAGGCAGCTAGTCAGCCTCAGATGGTATCGATATAGCGCACATATTCTCTTGCGCCTCATGCAAATCGATCACCTCTTTGAAGGGAAACTTATGGATATCTCAATCCCGGACTCGAGCTGAAAGAGGAGCCATGCTATCTGATGGGTGACCCCTTTAATATCCTCATCAGTAGGGGGTTGACTAAATTTTTGAAAGGCAAACAAGTCCTGCTAATTCTTCTTGATTTTCACTGTGATATGCTGTACTGTGGCCACTGAATCATCCGATAGAAATAGGGAGGGCAAGCCCATTTCAGTTAGTTGGGATAATTTTTCCTGTATACTATTCATAGTCTGATCCAGTGTTGCCGAACAATCGTAGCATGAAGGATGACTGCGTGGCAACAAATGAATTTTTTTGCTATCTTGGAAGCTAACTTCCGGTCTTCAATCCTTGCATTTACTAGGTCCTCATTCACCACCATATATAGCTTGTCTAGCAACTTCTCCGCATCGGGCACCTTCTTTGCTATGAATTGTGGGAGCTACTCTATTGTTCCGCAAACCTCTTTGCTCAAATTTTCTGCCTTCACCATGAATTATAGCACCGGCTAAAGAGTTAGACATAAAGTGTTGACCTTTTCCTAGTAGGAAATGTATAGCTAGTAGGCCACCGAGAGGAGATTTGACTGAGTAGCAAGAGGCTGGGGAGGATTCTTCAAAGCACCAGTTTCCATTTCCTTCGACCAGACATCTTATGTTAGCTCCTTAATTATTTTGTCCACCACAGAGAGTCATTCCTGTAGAGTTCCCAACTCTGCGAGCAATCATTCTTCAACTTGGCCTCTAGTTGTGGATTCTTTTTCTAGGGAAAAACTTACCTCCTGGATCTCCTTCTCAAATTGAGCTTGTTTTCTCTAGAGTTCTTGATCCTTCTACTACATTTCTTGCTCCAATTGAGCTTTCTACTGCTGAAGCTCTTTGGTCTTTTGTAACACTTCTCTCTCTACCCATGCCAACTAGTCTTGTAGCTCCTAGTTTTTCTATTGTAGTTTAGTGACCATGTTGGGATCCATGGATTGGAATTTCGCAAGTTCCACCCAGAGTTTTTCACCTTCCGCCTATGCTTGATAAGATATTTGTGTAATTTCAGCTTCGCTCACTTTTTCCCTCTTCAACAGGACCTCCACTCTTTCCTTGACATTTTTGAGCTCGTCCTCTTTCTTCTGCAGTTGGAGACTATGCTTAAGGAAGTCAGTACTCACCACTCTTTGGGTTTCCTCCATCAGCTCAACCTTGTCTTGTGGCCAGGCCACTTGCAGATCAATCCCTATAGCATGCATTGTATAGTCCTCGGGTTGCATCTCTCGCTGCGGCTTGACGGTGTTCAGATGCATAATTGTGAATGCAATGACTACTAAGCTTCATTGAAAAGGGTCTTCACGTGTGGCTTGGTCAGCTTTGCAACATCTTTTTATTTTATCTTCTGGACTCTGATATTTCGTGTTGCTCTTGTTTTATCACTCTCTGACATAAATTATGCTGGTGATCTAATCAAATTGCCAGTGAAGGGCGCACCGGGAGGAAGAGAAAAAGGGAAAGAGGGAGTTGTGGTCATGGCTGATGTCTTCTTCGACAAAGAGACTATTAATGGGGAAAATGCGAGAATGTTATACCAAGGTTGAGTAAGGGAAGTAGAGGAAGAACTCACAGGGAGTGGTGGTGGTAGTGGAGATACAATGGACTCCATTTGTTCAGCAAGCTGGGTCAGAGCCGATTCGGTTGCTGAAAAAGGTGTAGCAATAACGGTTACAGATTGGGCTCTAAAAAAAGGTGGAATAACCCGTTGGGGAGTAAAAGTGAATTGTCCTACAACCATTGTAGCAGAAGCAGAAAAATAAATTCTGACACTTGAAGTGACGGGCGATGTCGAGATAGCAAGAGAAACCAAAGATTATGAGGTAGAAGAGGGGGAGCAAAAGATACCCGAGTTGCCGATGATTCTGATCCTTGGCTCACTGCAGGTTCCTATGAACCCTCTCCAGAAGTTGCATCTATTTGCTTCCTTTTGTCAGGTGGGGAATTATCCACATCTATGACCTCTAAAGTTTGCTGGGTTATTTTGGATCTTTTCGCAGCCCATGTGCGTGTTTATGAGGCCCCCAAATGCAATATATTCACTCGCACTCTTGAAGAAGTTTTGCTAGGCTTCTTTGTCACCTTTTCTTTCTTCTACGCTTGGGCCTATTTCACCTCCTTTCCCTTTGATGTATATTTCCTAGCTTCCTCCAGATCTATATCTTCATTATCACTTACAGTGTTAGTATCATCATGACCTCTATTCCAAAGAGTATCAAATCTTTCATCCTTGTCTATGTCTTGGAAGGGGCATCAGAGCATTGGATCTCTTGACGATAAATCTAGAAGGCTGCAATTTTCTCTTTGCTCCATTGCCAATGCTTGACCAAATTATTGCAAAGGGTGGCCCCCATTTGGAGCCTCTAATTAGGCTTCGCCAAAGGAAAATAGAAAGAGAGTCATGGTGGCCTCTTATCTTTAGTAGGAATATAGGCCAGGTCCACAAATAGCTCATCTTGCTCAGACCGTGGATTCTGCTGTTATTCCCAATAAGGCCGAGAGCTGTGAGTCACTTTGACATTCAGGTTCGATAAGTCATTTTCGAGGTTGTATTTCCACTCATCACAAATTAACACCAACCCTAGATGAGCCAGCTTTACTTCCAGTAGCTTATGTGGTTGTTTCCTTGCCATTACCACTATTTTGAAATTCAAAGGGTGGAAGAAAAAACCTTTCTGCTTCTTCCCTCCGCAAAAGTTGTTGTTGATAATCAACAATTTCCAGAACATTTCGAGGGACAACACCTAATCTGTGATGCATGTCGGGAGATAGAATGGCTCCTTGGTAAATCCATGCATCCTAATGAATGTGAAATCCTCCTCAAGAAACTAGTCCTAAGGAGGAGTGAAATTCTACATCCACCCAATTTGCTCAGCAGAAAGCCGATAAAGATTGCCATCTTCGCTAAAGTCTTGTAGAATCAGAGTCAAGAAACACTCTGAGAATGCATAATAATCATATGTTGTGGAAAGGAGGGGAGTCAACACATAAACTAGCCTTCTGACTCTCTTCTCATCAAAAATAGATAACCCCATCCATTTACTGAAAAATTTAGGGTTCTAGTGTAAAAGCATATGAGCAAGGAGGGAAGGAAACCTAAACTTACACTGCATGTCATATTCCTTGATTTGGCTTAGCATTTCCAAGATAATGACTTCCACAAAGTCATACTAGAATAAGGAATGTTGTTTTCTCAGCTAAAAACCCAGAGCCAGTTGAAATGTTTCAACGAACTTGTCCTCATCCATGCCGCAAACAAAATCCATCATAGAGAAGGCCTCTTGCATTTCTGTGATAAAAGAGTTGTCCACAACTGGAATTTGTGGCGGATTTTCCACATCTTCCTGAGGCATTTGGGTTTCCCGTTTATAAAAGTCTAGAGCGAGATCTCTGGTTCTTTAGAAATCGCCCCCCTTTTCTGGAGTGAACGACTCCATCTTTTCTGCTCTAGAGCCCCATTTAGGGATGCATAGCATGTCCCTGATATCCTCCACATTGATTATAACCCTCAACTCCCATCCTTTAATGGCACTGTTATTTGGGTTGAAATGTTGAATGCCTTCATGAACTAGCTCTAAGCAATAATGCACAAAAGGGACCATATACTACAGGAGACCGCAAAACCGTAGCTTGTATTCCAACTAATGTTCATTAGTGGCCACTTTCATTCTTTCGCAAGCTGCTTCCCTAAGACTCTTAGGGTTAGTTTTGAGGATGGGATCATGAATTTTATCCCATTCTTCCATTATCTGGGTCTGGTCCCTGCTTAGAGCTTTCTTTTCTGCGGCCCGCGTGCAAATCCACTTTGGCTTCTCTTGTATCCCAAGTGAAGCGTAAGAGGTATCATTGAAAATATTGGTCATTGGGGCCGCACTCATGGTGTCAAACAAGCTTTGGGTCACCTCTCCTTACGCTTCCATTTGAGGATTTTGGACCATCTCAGGTTGTTGTGGATTTTTACGATGCTCAAACCTACTGCAATTCACTCACATTCTTCAACAATTCTGCACTTAAAAACTCTTTGCACTGAATAGTGTACTCAAGAAGCTTTTCATAATGTTATTCTTTCGTATACAACACTTAGATTTTTCTTACTTGGAGTTGTAGACAACGGTTGCCTTTTAGCATTAAATTCGGCATGTACCACCGACTCCCTTGCTCATGCGAAATGAATTTTTTTCCCTTTTGAAAAAAAAACAATTCATAATGACAATTGGTCATTATGTCCTACCACACAATTTCTTGGGTAATTGAGTCGGTGATTGAAGGAAGATAAAACCTTTCACATGCTTGGCAATTAATAATCTAAAAAAGAATGACTAAGCCAAAGGTGCAATGAGTACATGAAAAGATTTGAGTTCATCCTTGGAGACTAAGAAATGCCCGCAACATGACACATTATCACTTGGCCATGTAGACTACCATCTGGGATTACTACCAATTTGTGCTAATTAATTACTTCTCCTTAACTTCACATGCAACAATTCGTACATAGTAGACGCAATTGGGTGGGAAATTTGAGTTGGCTCTTGGTGAGATTTTTGAGTTAATACTCGATTAACATCATGCTTATGGAATGTAGGTACCTCAAAGATTTCTATAAATAGACCCTAAGACAAGAGTAGAATTACACTTAGTGATTGGGAAGAATTAACATTTGGTAGTTGGGTAGAGATAGGCATCATGAATACTCTAATTAGGCTCACTAGCAATAAGTCATAGACAACTTTTTAAAGCAAAATTTCTAATAGACGTTTGAAACAAATGACAAAGAATAAGCATTCGTTGGCTGTCATAGAAATGGAGTGGGTACTGGGTAGGGACTGTATAGAGTACAAGGATAAATATAGGGTCAATACTGACATTTTCTTGCATTTCATTGCACCCTTGCTTGATATAGAGGTCCCTAAGTAGATGATTCTTCACCTGACAATGGAGATCTTCCCGAAGCACTACCTCGGTGGCATTGGTGAGGTTGTGACAAACACAGTCTATGGTCTCAGTCTTCCCATGAATAGCGACCTCCGCAGACACATAAAAGAAGATGTAGTGGTGCCATGGGTACCGTTTCTGAGAAAATTTCATATTCTTTCAATTGGAAAGCACCGCGAGAGGGTCACCCGTGCATGCCACTTCCTTTTGTGTTGCTACAATGTGGTGCTGTTTCATGATGCCGACTAGTATACTGACTTCAGGAACCTGGTGTTCCCTCCACCACTTTCCATTGTTGTTGTTAATGCTCCCGTTGTCGTTAATGCTCCTACTACTATTTGAGAAGCTGATGATGATGTTATTCCTAATGTTACATATAATAATGTTGCCCCAGTTTGAGAATGGACTTTTTCCTCTTCGTGTTTTTTGTATATACGCCTAGAAAAGGATTTTAATGCATATACTAAAAAAATGCATAGTATATATAGATATACTTTAAAGTATGGCCCTAGAGCCATTTTGGAAGTGTAATATCAAAGTATATAATTCCGTATAATGAATATACAACTTTTTTAAAATTTCCGTCTCTTTTTATTTCTGCTTCCTGCATTATGGGTTTTGTTTCTCTGCTTCTTACATTAATGGGTTGCTTTGGAAATACCTGCTGAACAAAATAACAAAAGAAAATTTACAATAATTACATATTTACACAGGCAAGATAGTTAACAAATCTTAATTGAATAATTTGAGGTGGATTCTGTTAACTGGAATCCCTAATGTTTCCTTATCCATATTTTCTAATTCGAATGTGTTATGTTGCTTGCATTGAATTATTCTAAAATGGCCTTCCCACAAACTATCAAATTTTATGTGTTGGCCAGGCTTTGCGGTCCTCTCATTGAACTTTAGCACTAGGTCTCTGCATTTTAGACCCTGGTCTAAGGTTTTCTTGTCAAACCACCTTTTAACCACCTATTGGTGGTTATTCATGGCTGTTAGGGATTTTTCTCTTTTCTCCTGCACTTCCAACAACTTAGCCAACTGAATCTCCATGGCTCCATTCTATTCAACTTCCAAAGACTTGAGCGGTTGTAGTGCAGGAATCTCCATGGAGATGGGAAATAGCGCTTCCTTCTTGTACACCAACGCATACGAAAAATTCTTGAGGACTTGCTTATGGGTTATCTAGTTTGTCTAGAGCGTTGCCTGGAGGTTCTTATGCCACTCCCTTTGATGTTCTAACCCGATTCTTTTAACGAGTCAGACTAAATTTTTATTAGTCAACTCAGCCAAACCGTTTCCCTAGGGGTAATAGTTTGAAGACGTTTTTAATAATATGCCACGAGTGAGCACAAATTGACATACCTTTGAGCCCAGGAATTCCTTAGCGTTGTTAGAGATGATGGTCTTTAGCAGGCCGAATCTCGTTACCAGTTCCTCAAGAAAGTTCACAATCTCCACCTTTGTTGCATTCTTCAGGGGCATGACCTCAGTCCATTTGGTAAAGTAGTCCATGGCTGTGAGGATCCATTTGTGTCTAGCGTTGGAAGTGGGATTAATCATTACAATAAAATCTAGACCCCATTGTGCAAAAGGTTCCTTGGTAACTATTGGATTTAGGGGCATTGTTGAGTTCTTCCTTCTCCTTGTGAAGAATTGGCATTCCTTGCAAGCCTTAACCAAAGAGTGTGAGTCATTAAATAGTGTAGGCCCAGAATATCTGGCACATATAATTTTGATGGTGGTGGTCTTTGTGGAGAAATGTCTACCCGCAAGACTGCTGTGGAAAGTGTCAAGAATTTTCCTTGCCTGCTCTTTGGTGACACACTGCAGAAGAACACCATTATAGTTCCTTTTGAAAAGGACCCCTTCAATGAGTACATATCCACTATTTTTCAATCTATAGAACCTTTTCTTTTGAGAAGGAAGGCCTGGCAGATATTTTCCATTGTGCATGAATCTTACTCTGTCCGCCAACTAGCAGTCTTCAGACTCTGGTTCGTTTGTTAGAACAAGCTTGGGTTGCTCCTTTTCAACTGCCATTTCTTCGTCATGTCGCAAATACTCGCACAATCCCTCCTCTTCCATGATAGGAATGTGCTTTGTGGGCTTGACCTCAATATCATATTCGAGGATCTTAGTGATCCAATTGGCCCTTTTTTCAGTGATTTCTCCTTCCATGATATACTCACGCACACTAGAATGTGCGACATATACAACCACCTTGTTGCAATATATGACTTCTTAAGACCCTTAAAAATGGTGAATGATTTCCTTTCAATGAATTTATAGTTCATCTCATAATCCTTTAAGGTCTACAAGTGAAATGCCATCAGATGTTCTCCCTTTCCTTCATCATCCTTTTGGGTCAAAATAGTAGCAATGCTGGATTTTCTATTGAATACATACATTATGAAGTCCTTTGATAGGTCTGGATTTACCAACATAGGAGCTGAAGAAATAGCATTCTTAACCTTTTCAAAGGCTTCTCTAGCTTCCTTTGTCCATTTGAACAACTAATCCTTTTTTAGCATTAGGGTGATAGGTCTAATTATTCCTAAAAAATCAGAAATGAATTTTCTCACAAAATTTACCTTCCCCAGGAAGGACTGGACTCCCTTCTTGTTGACTAGAAGGGGAAGTTCTTTGATTTCCTTCACCTGCTCTAGATCGATTGCAATCTCATCTTTGGACACTACATGTCCCAATAGTTTGCTTTGCAACACTCCAAAAAAACATTTTTTTGGGTTTAGGGATATCCCGAACTCTTGGCATTTTTTAAAGACCATTTCAAGGTAATCAAAATGACCACCCTTATGCTTGGAAAATACTGTAAGATCATCTAAGTAAATTAAGATGATCTTATTGATCAATTCCCTAAAAGCAATATCCATTTCCCGCTCAAAGGTGGCCCCCGCATTTGAGAGGTCGAAAGGCATTTTTGCATATGCAAACATTCCCCACTTGGTAGTGAATGTTGTTTTATGTTGGTCCTCCTCTTTTACCTAGATTTGATTGTAACTAGAGAAGTTGTCTAGCGGAGAAAACATCTTTGATCCAGCCACTATTTGTAAGATAGACTCCATAGAGGGAAAGGGGTAGTGATCCTTCAGGGATGCTCTATTCAGGTCTTGAAAATCAACACATAGGCAGATGTCTCCGTTCTTCTTTCTGACTAGAACCAGGTTGGATACCCATGTATTGTACTTGATCAAGAAGATGATCCAGGAATGAATTAGCTTTATCAGCTCTTGCACAATCAATCCCTCAATCTTTGGATTAACCAACCTTTGCTTTTGGTAGACTGGTTTTGCACCTTCCATCAGTTCTATAGTGTGTTGGATGATTTTTGGATCGTATCCATTGACGTCATCATATGACTAGGCCACTACTCCATATTTCTCACAAAAATGGATGAGCCTTTCCTTATCATGATGCGAGACATCCTTTCCGACCTTTAGTTTCCTTCCATCTCTGACCTGAAGATCTACATAGTCACTTTTGTCTGCCATAAACTTCCTCTTGTCATTCCTTGCATCATCACAATCAAATAGGTTTTTGAGAGTGACCAATCCCTTGGGAAGCTTGTTGTACCTCAGCTGAATAATTTTTCCTTCATAGGCCTCGACAATCTTCAGTTGGAGTTGCTCAGCGAACTCTCCCGACTGCTGGATGAGTGAGACAATGTGCTCATCACTCTCGAACACTTGCCAGCTTTGATCATTATCTAGGATTTTTGGTCGAACAATCACTCATATAGAGTGTATGTTATGAGTTAGGTCAGGAATAGGGTCAAATTGAGATCCAATTACTGCCATGCGGTCTGCATCTGCATTTTTCTCTCTGGGCACCGTCTTGATATTGAAGGCTTCAAATCCCTCAATAAAATCCTAGACTATATGTCTATAGGACCTCATGCAGACATTCTTTGTGGTGGAGATCCGTCAGACTTGGTTTACAATCAGTTTTGAGTCTCCAAACACCATTATTTGCTTAATACCCATTCATTCTGCAAGACTTAAACCTTGCACTAGGCCTTCATCTTCAACTTCATTTTTTGAATAGGAAAAATGGAAGTGAAAAGACCTAAGTGTCTTTTCATTGGATGGGGATTTCAAGCATATCCCAGCTCTTGCGCCAAATTTGCATCTTGCTCCATCAAAATTCAGCGTCTATATCTCTGAGGCTGGACAACTTGCAAATTCCTTTTCAACCTTCGAGATCACTTGATCTTCATCATAGATAACATAAGTTCCCAACCCGGTGGCATGGTAATTGTCGAAAGGATTAGTGTCTATATATTCACTCAAGAGGACCTCTTCCTAATCGGTCTGATCTCTGGTCACTTTTTCATCCTCTAGTAGCTCAGTACAATACATTTCCTCTTTGGTGATAGAGGTATGAGCGGCCTCAAAGTTGATCATGGCTTTATTTGCTACATGTTCTGAATGTAGAGGTTTGGATATTATCTTCATTTAGCTCCGTGTTTGGTCCTGAGGATCAAGTGCGACCAATCTAAGGAAAGAAATCCACCTATCTTGGAAGTGAATTCTCGAGATAAGCAAAGTCCTAACATGGGGGGAACGTCTATGATTAAGGTATCTTGTGGAACTATGATGCTAGGGCAGGAGAATAGAGTTAGGGGGAAGTACTTAATTACACCTATAGTTTCAACCTTGTTCCCATCAAGCTGCATAACCCCCTTTTTTAAAGGTTCATAGCTAAGGCCTAAGGCTTCAGCTATCTACTTGGGCATGACTGTGGTGCTAGCGCTAGATTCAATCATGGAATTGTGCAATAATTTCTTCCCCACAATAAGAGTTAAGAAAAAGGGTTTTGGTTTTGACTTATCTCTAGTTACTTCGATAGAGGCTTCCTCTGTACTGTTGGATATTCCTGATTTGTGGTAGTCATTGATTTCAACACTATTGGCATTAATGTCCTTAAGGCTATATATGTTGAGGATATTGAGAAAATTGTAATAAAATAAGTTGCAGGTTGTCAGTGGTGCAGTGAAGTTCAACATGGAGAATAGCTTAGTATATTGATGATAAGAGGTTGTGGATTAAAGGGTTTGTTGACAGGTATATCTAGTTTATCCACATGAAGTTTCAAAGGTTCGCATGAAGATTTGATTGAGTTATGAGTATCTGTGTACTAACAGTTGTTTTGTTGCTTTAATTGGTGTTCATGAAAGATGATGATGTGATTCTAGTAATTTGATTTGTTGTGGATGCTTTTGTGGTGATTCATGATGATTGTGGATGTTTCTAGATCATGCTCTATCTGTGATGTTGTTCCACATTGATTGTTGTGTTTGGGATTGGTGATTTTATTTTGTGAGTTCATTTTTTTCATGATCATGGTTGACAGGGTGATTGTAGCGTGTTGCGGATCTTCGAGGCATAATTGTTTAAGGTGTTTCATGTTCGAGACATGTTGTTTTGGGTCCTTACTATGTTTTGGCCGACATTGTTTGGTGCACATTGATATATGTTTATTGATTTGGGCCAACTGTTTGTACACATTTTATATTATGTTGGGCCTAAATGTAGTTGATGTTATCCTTAATTGCAGATATATATGATCGATTGTTTATACCATTTGATGCAAGTGGTGTGTGATGTATGCTAAGTGTTGTCTACAAATAATGTTCTAATCTTTCGAAGGCAAAAGTAAAGTGTGAAGAAGAGTGAGTAGAATAAAGTGTTTATGTGCTTAACCAAAACTGTAATCAGGCATTAGAAGATGCTATTTTCTTAGCTCAAAATCTTCTGGATGTAATCTGAATGTGACTGTAAGATAATGAGTCTTCTTTTGGGTAGTAAGCCTTTTGTATTTGAGTAGTGAGCTCTAGGCAGTATGCCTGAATGCATGTGCATTCTTCATTTATAATTCTTTTATACTTTTAACAGGGTATAATCTTGTGGATTAACCTCCACCGTGGTTTTTCCCCTAATAAGGTTTCCATGTAAAAAATCTTGGTGTTATGTGTGTTTTTGATGTAGTGATGGTTTATACTTTCATGTTTATTTATTAGATCTAAGAATAAGTTTAATAAGTTTAATAAGTATAATTTTTGTGATAACTGATTCACCCCCCCCTCTCAGTTGTCCTTGTGTTGCCAACATGTAATATTTGTGAGAAATTTGACCGAAAGTGATGAATCAACAACCTTTCCCTTGAGTGATTTCTTTGTTGGCTCGGTGCTTGCATCCTCTTAGAGGGCCTTCTGCAGCAATTACTTTTACTTTGGAATAACTAAGATATCCCGAAGAGATACATTAGCAGAGGATTTCTTCAATTGTTCCACCACATTGAATGGTGGTGGTTTTAAAAGCTTCTATTCTTTAGCCCTTGTTATAACAATTTCCATTCATGACTGAGGTTGCTATGCAACTGTGGGGGTACTAGGAGTTTGGTTGGGAACACTTTTGGGTTATTGGATGATCGGTTCGCTCATGAATCTTTTCTTAGAGTGGGTGTTGTAATTCAATTGCACTTGTGGGGCTTTGGATGCAGATGTATCATTTGCGAACACCACCTCTTCTTCTTCCATCCATGAGAAGAGCGTGTGGTTGGGAGCTATATCTGCCTCCTTCTCTAGGGACATCCCTTGCATTTGCACGGTGAGTACTTCATTTTCCATTTGTAGAGAGGCATATACATAGCCTCCTAAATTGATACAATGCCTTGGTTGTGATGTTCCTCCACCTTTTGTTGTAGGTTTCCACATAGGCAGTTTCAGGGCATATGTGTGTCACCATAGGGGAAGAATTTGAGCTCATCGATGAGGTTATTTTTCCCCCTGTCAGCTCTCTACTTGAGCTTGGGTGAGCATTCTATAGTAGAGTAGGCACTGGCACCATCTGATTAGTTGTTTGAGCATGTTGATTTGTGCACGAGCCTCCTTGGAATTGGTTTTGCTGGTAGGAAGATCTTCTGCCTTGATAATTTTGGTAGGTTGGCTTCAGAGGTGCGGACTGGTTCCACTTGATGGTAGTTATTAAATTTGAGATGGTCCGCAATAGATCCTTGACATCGCTCATCTCATCTGTTGAAGAGCCAAATCTAGAAGTGATATTCTGTGACGTGTTCAGATATGTATACATAGATTGGGGAGGAGTGGGTGCACTGGTAGATGCTATCTCCTAGGTGGGAACCGATATCTTGGAAAATATAGGCATAGCATGCCGAGATGGAAACTTCCTGGCATCTATTAGATTGTTCTCCTCCTTGACAACAATGTTGTATGCATCCAGTAGAGTGGTCCCTCCAAGAGACTGTATCATCATCAAGATCTTGACATTGATGGATTTTAGGTAGAACATGAATGCCAACTTGGCCAGTGGGAAAATAGCATCCTGAATCCTCTGCCAAATCATGTGAAACTGGGTGTTTAATTTAGTCATGGCCTTCTGAGGGGCCCACTTTATGGTTGCCAGTTGATGATATAGTGAAGACCAATCTCCATTATTCAAAAACCTCTCGTAGAAAGAGTCCCTGAGCTGATCCCAAGTACTGATGGTATTGGCTCCCAAAGTGCGGTACCAATCCAGCATTCTGCCTTTGAAAGAGGCTGCGAGAAACCTTAGTGCGACATTTTGGTCGGTAACACCATGCACCAAATAGATGTCCACCACATCTTGCAAGTGTTCAGATGGTGTTTTCGAGCCTTGGTGAATTTTGGTGCAACTTTTAAAGTAGAGGCCAGGATAGGGGCCCAAATTGCTACTGGTGCTATAAGGGGGCTTCCAACATCCCATGCCACATAATTTTTGCTAGCAATCAACAACATGGCTGGTGGAGGGATCATAACATTCTCCGTATAGGTTCTAGTTCGTACTGTTACTAGTAGTGGCACTAGCAAGCCAGGGTTATTCACTATTTGGGATCTAGTAATAGGTCGATGGCTCATACACGCACTTTGAATTTAGATACATTAAAAACAAGTCCCACCGGGCGTGCCAAAAAAAGAAACTGTTGATGCCTAAAATTGACAAGAAACAACCTTATGGGAAACTCAGTTAATGGGGGACCAATTGCACTAAACTGAGTGAGCTCTGGGTTTTTAAAGAAGTCATCTCCTTCTGTAATTGGGGGTTTGGAATGGGAAACAAAAGCAAATATAAAAAATAAAGATCTAACCTAAGGTGATGTGCCAAGATGTAGGTATGGGCACGATAAATCTCTCTTTTGGATGGGATTTAAGGGCTGTTCAACAGCCTGCATGTCCCGTAATAACAAAAATCATAGATGAAAACCCAAATAATCTATTCAATAACATAAAATAACTCCCATACACATTTACTAAAAAGAAGAGTCCAAGACATGGTCTAAATCAACAAACTTATATTAAAATTATAGAAGTTATGCAAATACTCAGTACAATAATGTCACAGTATAATGTTTTTTCAAATAGCTAAGAAATAGAAAGGTTGAACAACAATGGAACAGTATGTGATTCTTAATACAATAATGAAAAACAATACAAAAGGCGTGGTGTCTTTTGACTATTTTTCTGTGTATATTCTGAACTCATTTTCGGAAAGAAGAAGCAATATATATACAGAGACATCCCACCATCTGAAAGCTAGTAATAGAAAATATTCCTTCAGCACGAGCAATGATGTCTATAGCAATGATTTCCCAAGGCTATTGCAATAGAAAATATTTCGATACATAGAATGCAGTCGCCTTCGAGCTAGATGTATCCCCTACAAATGATGATGGTGGTCCTAGTGGAAGCAGTAGAATCCCATGCAGACATGTGTCTCTCACCCATGAAGTTAGTTAGGACACATGGCGATAGGTCAGGGCTTGTCGCTGATTCTTCCTTCCTTGTGATAAAGAACCCCCACAAAGAAGACACGTGGAGAAATCTTCGCTACCAGCATTGACTGTGGGGTCCGCAAAAAAGTGTCTATGGAATGAAGCTACGTGGCACGCGGGCGTAGCTCGGTAGAGAAGAAAAGGAGAGTGGGATCACAAATGCCTACGTTGTTGACACGTGGAAGCATGGTGGGGCTCGAGAGAGAAGCAAGGGAGAAAATATTTGTGAGGAGTGTGTGGTAGACAAGTGGTGATAGTGGGCAAAGCTCTTCAAGAGGGGGCCCAAAGATATTCAAAGATATGGGGCACAGGCCGAGGCCAAGCAAAATAATAGAATCTATCCAAAGGGAGCTCAAGGGATTTTTTTAAATCCACAAGACACTTGTGGATCAATTTCACTTTGAAAATAATTAATGTTTTTCTTTATGACCTCTTTAGTCTCATCCTTGATCTTCTTTTTGAAATTTTCATCCTGGCTCATCAACAAATCTATTGTCCTTTTTGTGTAGAGCTACTTGGCTTGTCTCTAGAAAATCTTTTATTTCTCTTCTTGGGAGACAGATCCCAAACTTATCAATCTCCTATTGTTTCATTTCTTCACCAACCTTGATAGCTTTTTCTCTTCTCTATCTTAAGTCCTCAACAAGGCTATCTAGAGCTTTGTTAACAATGTCATTAAAGGGAATAATTTTTATGAGCATATATTCAATAACAAGTTTCTCAATTGTTTTCTTTCCTTCTAATGGGACTTTTGAATGGAGATCCATTGTACTATCTAGTAGACTATATTCAACTATTCAATTCAAGATGGCTCCAAAATCAAGAGGTCCATGTGTAACCAAAGGTGTTTGTTCAATTTCCTCTTGTGCAATATTCTCCCCTCTCTTCTTTTGCAAAGGGATATATTATTCTTCAATCTCTTCAACATCACCTGATTCTACCTCATTTGTCTTTTCTCTCTTTCTTTTTGTTTAGACCTAACATGTTCAGCTTTGGCGGCCTTTTCCTTTGGAGAGGTTGCAAATGATTCTTTTTCTTTTATTACCAATTGTGTGTGTAGACTCAGAGGGCTATGGAGCAGAGACAACAGTAGGAGAGGGTCTATTGGATCTCCTTAGACTTTGACTGACTTTTAGAAGAGAAGATTTGGTAGTGGAAACTTCTGCAGGGCTATCTGATATAGTCTTTGAAGATGTGCCCAAAATTTTGTGAAGCTCCTCTTTATCTTTTATTTTAGAGTACCACAGAGCACCTATCTCTTTAAGGACCATTTCCACCTTTGCAGTGGCTTCCTCTCACTCCTAGTAAATCTCATCCATAATTTCTTTGTATGTGCCAAATCTTTTTACATTGGGATCCTTAGGTTTTGACAACACAATATCAATATAATTCTGTATAAATTCATCCTCAACCTCATAAGGTAGCTCAAAAATCCATGAAGTTTTGGGATCCAAAGCTTCCATAAAACAATGATCCTTATTTACCATGAAAGTTATTTCTTTATCATACTTCCAGAACAAACTAGATGGTATCTTATATCTACCTTGCATTTCATTTTACAAATTCTTAATAAATCCCCAGTAATGAGTAGTGAAAGCTTCCTCATTCTAAAAGCTATTCATATGTTGTTTAATCTGTGCTACTACCAAAGTGAATTTCTCCAAAATATTACCCTTAAAAATAGGCATCTCATTCAAAAAGAAAAAAGTAAGGCGTATAATCAAGGAACCAAACTTGAAATTGTAATTGGTTTCTTTTGTTTTTCTCAGCTTCTCCATTAGCTGCTTTCTTAACAACTCACATAGATCAAAGTTGGTGCCTTCTTTTACCATTTGAAGTGCGGTATGAATTGTAGTTGTGGTGGTAGAACCTTCTTTGTTTGTAAATTATATCTTGTATGCAATCGCCATTGATGCATATTGAACACCAGGATCAATGATATGCTTGATTGTTAGGGTTCTCAAGTACTAAATTTAGCACCAGTGAGCTCCATGATTGTTTCATTCTTCACATATTTAAGCATCGAAACTGGTTCGAAGGCACAAATACTAGTGAATGCCCTATTTGCATCCTTTGTGATCATGTAAGGTTTATCTAGCCAAATTAAATCTCCATGAATGCGGCTCAAGATGATTCTTACCCATTCCTTATTTTCATAGAAGTCTAGAAAATATTTCTAAATGTTGAATCCTTTTGTATCAAGGTTCACATACTCTAGCTTGTATACTTCTTTTTTGTTAAGCAACTGAAGTTGGACCATTTCAAAGGAAGATGTGTGTTTGATCTCCTTTAACTGGGTATGAATGTAAAACCTTATATGCTCACAGTACACAACACCCATTGGAATTTTTCAAAATGTGCCATCTTTGTCTACCTGCATTGCTTTGAATGTAAAATTATTGTACTTGGGTCTTGGCCTCTTGACAACATCAATGATCACACTTACTGATACTAGGGTTTTGCAAATAAAACCAGAGAAATACCTGTGAATACTATTATTAGGGTTCACATGTGACTTGTTGGAAACTTTCTTCACTTCCTTAGCTCTTGTTCTCACTTGAAATAGTTCAAATGAAATCAATTTGATCCAAAAAGGAACTAAATATGCATCACATGAACCTTAGTTTCTCCATAGTAAATGCATTAATTTGTTCTTGACACTTAGCAACTTTTACAGTTTGTGATATCATAGAGATCCATAATCTTTCTAGACCCTTCTATAGAAGGCGTATTTTCTCTGGAATCATGACCAACCAAACTCATATAACTATTCACCATTATGCTAAAGACTTAAGCATCTCATGCATTTCAGGGGTTTGACAAGATCTACAATTGCAACTCTTCCCGAGTCAATAATTTCTCTTTAGTTACCAGAGGAATCATTTGCACCATGCTAAGGTACAGATTCATTCTTCACTTCACTTTTTTCCTTCTACCAAACTTTGTTCATTTCCATCCTTTGTTGACTAATGAAAGGCTTCTTTTGAGGAGCAAAAGATCTTACACCTTTTTCCTTATAAAATATTGCAATGTGTATTGGTTTATTAAAATTTTAGTAGACGATCCTAGCTAGTGGAGAAAAATTACTTCTCACATTAGATCTGCAATGAACAACCCTATGACAATTTTTTTTGCATGAGTAGGAATAACCATAGAAATATTGAGAGGTCATAACATTAGTTTTCTTATCATTTTACTTTTGCATTCATTAGTCTTATGACCAATTTTTTTGTAAGCATAGCACTATCCATGAAATGATTGAGAGTTCATAACATTGTACCTTGGAGGCCTAACTGGATTCTGACTCATCTTGCTTCTACATTCATCAAGGTTATGACCAAACTTATTACAAGCATAGAAATTACCATTAAGCTTGATGGGAGTAGTTTGTTTAGGGATAGGTTTTCTAAAATTATTCTTGTTGCTCTAGATAGGAATGAATCCACCTTTTTTCTTGTTGTCTTGATTTATCTTTGCATCTTCAGAGGATGTCTCCTTAGAAATTTTTAGTGCAAGATTTATCCTCCTTTGTTTTAGATTTCCCTACTACTTTGAAGTTATCATACAAGTTTGTAGATGCATTGGACATAGGAATTTTCCCTAATTTCAAAAACCAGCCCAAATTTCTCTTTGGATGGCTTTTGAGAGTTAATCAACTCATCAAAAAATTTAGAACCTTCCCTCATTTTTAGATCCTTATCAATTTTCTCTATTTCTTTTTCAAGTTCTTTCCTTAGAGTAACAATTTATTCTTCAAGCTTTGAACATTCAACAATTGTATTATTTAGCTTGATATTCAAGAAATACTTAATCCTCTTACCTTCTTCAACTTTGAATTTTTTAAATTTGAGATCATATCTCCCGCCTCTGACTTTAGTCTCACATCCATTTCCTATTTGAGCTTTCAGCCTACCAATTTCTTATTTTGATTCGTTAGCTTTTGCCTTCATTTTTCAATTGTATCATTTGATTTTTCTAACATATAATCATATTTAATATTTTTTATTCTTGCTCCATCCAAATATTCAAGAGTAGATTGGAGTTCTCCTTCAAAGTCTACTTCAATATCTTCCAAATTGATGTCCCATCCTTCAAGTTTGGTGCAGGGAACCTGAGCCTTCATGATGTAAAAGGGGTTTAGTATGTTAGTGTTCTTGTGTGAAGTCATGTTTTTGTTTTGAAATAAGGTCTTTAAGACCATGTTGTAATGTTTTGAGTTGGTTTTGGTTAGGAGGAGTCAGTTTGGAGTTAATTTGATCAAGTTTGTAAAGTGCACAAAAAGTTGCAAAGTTGTCAAGCAACTTTTGCATTATTTGCAATTTGAGGAAGTTCAACAGTCAAGGGACTCAAAAGGTAGTTGTATTTAGTTGTTTCTGGTAGGGAATGCTTAAATACATCATGTAAGGGTCGAGTCAAGTTTCTGATGTACATTGAGGAGATTGAATAATACAAATTCACTTTTTCCTACGTTTTTAGAGGCAACAATTGTTGCTACAACATTTGGTACAGCCTAGTATGGCCTTGGAATGAACCTTTGTGCATTCAAATTGATAAAGTGTTGAATTATATTTCTTTTGGTTTTTGTCTCATTAGTTTTCATCAAGTTTTGAGCTTTTTAGAGAAAATTTTCTAAGACTAGTTCAGAAACCCTAGATTTTGGGGGAGTGAATAAAATATATTTTTGAGCCATTCCACTGGTGAAATGGCCTGAAAACCAGTGGAATGGGAGTTTCATTTTATGTTCATGGTTTTTTTAGGAGAAGGGTATGAGGTTTTGGGAAAATGGGTTGATGCCCTAGTTGACTAAACTCTTGTTTTTAGGTAAGAATGATGCATAGATGGTAGGGTTTGATAGAAAATTCTTGGAAAGTGGTTTGAAAGGGTTGGAGTAGTTGAAGCATGCCATATTTGACATGTATAAGGTTTTTTTTTGAAGAGTGGAGGTTGGGAGTTTGTAGAACTAATAGGTGCCTATTTGCACAAGCCTAATTAGGCCTTTGTTCAAGTGTAGCAGCAAAACATTGAGGGTTGTGTTCCAAAGTAACCACCCCTATAAATTTGATATGTTTTGAAGCTCCAAAAAGGGTATCTTAAATATTTTTTGGATTGTGGTTAGGAATTATTTTCTACAAGATATTCAACAAAAACCCCTTTTGTTGTGCTACAAGGCATATTGTCAACTTGTGAAGAAACCCATCTCGTTTGTTGTGCTTAGACTTTGGGAAAGCATTGATTGAGTGTTGTAGACCTTTGATACCCTACTCTGCATAAAATTGGTATTAGAGCATAGTTCTGATCTGAAGAAGGGAGAGAAAGTGTGAAACAAGAAGGAAAGTGTGAAGCAAAAAGTGAACAAAATGCCTCCAAAAGGGAAAACCATTGCTAGAGAAGTGAATGAGTTGAAGGAAAAGTATGCTAGAGAGATGAGAGAGTTGAAGGGGAGGATTTCGGATTTGGAAATAAGTCAGTAGAGAGGTATAGTCATGGGTGATGAGAGTGACTTCAAAGAAGAAGAGGAAGAAGAGACTGAGGAAGAAGAGGAAGAGGAATTGGATCCTGATGATCTGAGGATGGCTAAGTTGTTGGGAGCAGTCAAGGAAGATAAACCCAAGGTGAAGATTGATGTTCCTAAGTATGGAGGTAATTTTAATGGTGAAGAAATTTTGGATTGGATTGCAACACTTGACAATTACTTTGAGTGTGAAGATGTACCTGAGGAGCAAAAGGTGAAGATAGCAAAAACAAAATTGAAGGGTCATGCAATGTTATGGTGGGATTATGAGCAGACTGAAAGGAGGAAGAGAGGTAAGTAAAAAAAAATTTCTTGGGACAAAATGGTGGATAAGTTGAAAGATAAGTTCTTACCATCTGATTATGCAATTCAAATGTTTAAGAAACTTCAAGGTCTGAAACAAAAGGAAATGGATGTCAAAGCCTATACTGAAGAATTTATAAGCTGAGTATAAGAGCATGTCACATGGAGGATGAGGTAAAGAAGGTTGCTAGATATTTGGGTGGATTAAGATTCAACATCCAAGATGAGTTAACTTTGGAAAATCCAAGGACAGTTGAGGAATGTTATCAAATGGCAATAAGGGCTGAAGAAAAACTTAAAAGAAGGCAAGACAAAAAAACTAGGGTCAGTAGCAGCACTTCTAGAGGAAGATGGACATTTTCTACTCCAAGGTAGTCTTATGAAAGTCAAGAAGATGCAAGCAAGGACAAAGAACAAGTTGTTGATTAGAGAGGTGGATTTAGAGGTCGTAGATTAGGTTTTAGAGGCATATTTGGAGGTCAAGGAAGAGGGTCACAAGGATTCATAGGAAGGTGTTATCAATGCAACAAATTTTGACATCAGGCATGGTAGTGTAATGAAGGTCAAGCCTCTAGTTCACATGGAGGTGAAAGAAGGACTCAATTGGTGCAAGAAGAGGATACTGAGAGTGTAAACTCTCCATCACAACGTGCTGCTCCTGAAGTTGGATAATCCCTAATGGCAAGAAGAACACTCATCAAGGAATCAAAGGAAAAGTTACCATCACAAAGGACACTCTTCAAAACCACTTGTAAACTATGCATGGGTAAGGTATGTAAGGTTGTAATTGATTCAGGAAGCACAGATAACATGGTTTCTAATGAGATGGTTGAGAAACTTAAGATTTCCTAGAATACCACATGATACTCCTTATAAAGTTTCTTTGCTGAATGAGGGTTAGTATGTTTTGGTTAATGAGAAAAATTGGTGGAGTTGAATATAGGAGGGTATAAGGATAAAATTCTATGTGATGTGTTTCCTATGTATGTGTGCCATTTGCTACTTGGGAGGCCTTGGAAATTTGATAGGCATGCTTTGTATGATGGAAGAAGAAATACATATGAGATAGAGAAAGATGGAATCTCCTTTACTTTGACACCATTGATAGAAGATGATAAAGGAAAAACTAAGGAAGCCAATGTGATGATGGTAGGTAGAAAAGAGTTCATAAAGGTGGATGAAGAAGAGTAGATGAAACTTGCATCCAATTCAAAACATGGCAGTAGTATGACAACAAACATGAAGAGTGATCAAATTTTGGAGGGAAATGATGTTGAGTTGGTGTCAAAAATTTATTTGTTGAAGGTCAAGGATGAATTGATTATTGGGATTCAAGATTGGCTTAATTGGCATGTTGATATGATGATGGAAAGGATGTTTTTTTCATTGCTTTCAAAAGAGGATAGTGGAAATTTAGTTTCTATAAAACCATAGGTTAGTGAACCTAATAAATAAATAATCATAGGGGTAGAGCATCAAATGGAAGAGATGAAAGGTAGAGGTGAAGAGATCAAAGTTGCACTACAAAGGAAAAAGAGAAAATTCAAACATATAGCAAATAAGTAGAACAAGGGAGTTCATTGCAAGAGAGGGAGAGACATGGTAACAGGTAAAGGGATAGGTTCAAAAACAATTTCAAGTGAAAAGTAGGTCAGGGAGCATCCATCAAGCAACCCTCAATAGTTGGAGTATAACTTGAGTGGCAAAGAGTTCAAGAATGCAAAGAATAATGCTAATTTTCAGTACCTAGTTCATTGGAAGGGGTTGCCTCTTGGAGATATCACTTGGAGGTGAAAGGATGCAATGAACAAGCATGGATATTTTTATTGTTGCATTCTCCTCAAGGGGACTTGAGTTAAATTTTCCCAGGGAGTATGGTGCAGGGCACTTGGGCCTTCACAATGTAAAGGAGGTTTAGTATGTTAGTGTTCTTATGTGAAGTCATGTTTTTGTTTTGAAATAAGGTCTTTAAGACCATGCTGCAATGTTTTGAGTTGCTTTTAGTTAGGAGTCAGTTTGGAGTCAATTTGACCAAGTTTGTAAAGTGCACAAAAAGTTGTAAAGTTGTCAAGCAACTTTTGCATTATTTGCAATTTGAGGAAGTTCAATGGTCAAGGGAATCAAAAGGTAGTTGTAGTTAGTTGCTTCTAGTGGGGAATGATTAAATACATCATGTAAGGGTCGAGTCAAGTTTCTGATGTACATTGAAGAGATTGAATAATATAAATTCACTGTTTTCCTATTTTTTAGAGGAAAAAATTGCTACTACAACGTTTGGTACGACCTGGTACAGCCATGGAGTGAACCTTTGTTCATTGGAATTGATAAAGTGTTGAATTAGTTTTCTTTTGGTTTTTGTCTCATTAGTTTTCATCAAGTTTTGAGATTTTTTAGAGTGGATTTTCTAAGACTAGTTCAAAAACCCTAGATTTTGGGGTTTTGAGTGAATAAAATGGATTTTTAAGCCATTCCACCAGTGAAATGTCCTGAAAACCAGTGGAATTGGAGTAGTTACATTTCATTTTATGTTCATGGTGTTTGTAGGAGTAGGGTGTGTGGTTTTGGGCAAATGGGTTGATGCTCTAGTTGATTAAACTCTTGTTTATAGGTAAGAATGATGCATATATGGTAGGGTTTGATAGAAAATTCTTGGAAAGTGGTTTTAAAGGGTTGGAATAGTTGAATTAGGCCATATTTAACATGTATAAGGCATTGGTTTGAAGATTGGAGGTTGGGAGTGTGTAGAACTAATAGGTGTGTATTTGCATAAGCCTAATTAGGCCTTTTTCAAGCATAACAACAAAAAATTGAGGGTTGTGTTC
Organism: Sequoia sempervirens; assembly: GCA_007258455.2. Lineage (NCBI taxonomy): Eukaryota > Viridiplantae > Streptophyta > Pinopsida > Cupressales > Cupressaceae > Sequoia > Sequoia sempervirens. Next base: position 28,145,880 of record VDFB02193867.1, read on the forward strand.
CAAAGTAATCACCCCTATAAATTTGATATGTTTTAGATCTCCAAGAAGGGTATCTTAAATAGTTTTTGGATTGTGGGTAGGAGTTGTTTTCTATAAGATATGCTACAAAAACCCCTTTTGCTATGCTACAAGGCATATTGTCAACTTGTGAAGAAACCCATCTTGTTTGTTGTGCTAAGACTTTGGGAAAGCATTGATTGAGTGTTGTAGACCTTTGATACCCTACTCTGCATCAAAGTTCCATTGATTCTAGATCCAGTTTTGGAATAAACATATCATTGATTTTTGCTACAGACCCCTTATGTTCAAGTGCAAGGTCTACCTTAGCGGTTAGGCTTCTTCAAGGCACTTGGATCTGATACTAATTTTTTAGCATAATGTAGTGCTGAGAGGGGGGTGGGTGAATCAAAATATAAAATTAATTATTCCCATGTATAGATTAAACATCACATCACATAAACTGGAAAGAAGAGCAAAAAAGGAATCATGTACCATGTTAGGTCTCAAAAGTGCAGGTTTTTAAACCATAAGAGGGTGTCAATCTCTTAATACACCTTTGGCCCACAAATGAGGTAAACAAGGTTGATTACCTCCTACTCTTCAGGATTTGCTAGACCTAGGCATGTATACCTGAATAATTAGGTAGATTTACAATTGGATATAGTTCCTAGATTGAGCAATCTACTCACAATGGCACACGAAGGTGGAGCAGATGCAGAGTTTTGATGGCTAATTTATGTTGAAAGCAATTGAAAATTCAAGATTGTGACTTGTATGTTGTATGTAATATCCTAAGTATGAATCGTGCCTACTCCTATTTGGTGAATGGAGTGGATGAGTGAATGGTGATTATGAAATGGATATAGAGTTGTAAGATAAGTAATCTATTGTTCAGTTTAACTCAAATTACTAGGCACTTGAGATGTCTGCACCTTGTGGAAACATGCAAGTCTGTTTATTACAACATTTTTCTTTAATGATCCTAGTGATATCCCCTCAAGTTACTGTGAAAGTATGAAATGATCTTTAATTCTTAAGTTAATGGAAACCAATCAAAACAATTTATTTAAAAGGATTTTAACTCTAGGAAGAGGCCAACTAAAGTAAACTATTAGAAAGGATTTTAATTCACATCAATTAGAATCCAATCAACTCTTTCACATAGTAACAACAAATGTGTTCTGATAAATCTTGAAGACTTAAATAACTTGAATAGACCACTTTGGAGACAACAAAGTAATAGATAACCGTGAAAATCGACACAGTAATTGAACATTAAAAATTAATTATGATTTATAAATAGTCTGCTCCATTGTATTAGTTCAAAATATAAGCATTATATTAGAAGTCTTAAAATATGGTATGGATGGGCAGATTGTGCAATCTATCTTCTTACTAATGCCTACTCTAATGAAATGGAATGTGATGATGATAATCTCAAAATCAGGCCCTGGTTTCCCTATTTGTATGGGAAGCAACAAGCTTCAGGCCCGTTTACAAAGAGTCACATTGTTTCATAACTAAAACATAATTAGCATAAACATGAAAATATTAAGAGTTTGTTAGTGGATGCACTGCAGTCCATTAATCTCCAGCAAGAGCCTGTGGTCATCTAAGACTTGTTCAAGGCTCATGCACCACGATCATGTATCCAAAGCCATCAAACCCTAGTCCCTGTTACTCCTCTCTTACTTGCTCCATGAAATGAACAAGTTGGTCTTCGACAAATGCTCCATGTACCCACTTTTGGCATGAGTTTATGCATTATGTATAATATCTTTTATGGCATACTCCAAATCAAAAATTCTTCTAAGTTGTTGATGTGTCCTCTTAAGCACTTCATCTTCATCATTAATTGCATCAAGAATAAATGGAAAATAGTGGGCTATTTCATCCTTCCATGTATCCTGATCTTTCAATTTTGTTTCTTCAAATAAATTGGGTAAGGCCATACTCATTGGCTGACTAAAACCACTTAACTCTTGTGTTAGGATGTTGTGGAAGTCCTTATGAGCTTTCATGAGTTCCTGGTATTCTTGTAGCACAAAAAAGTTATCCTCCTTCTTCACAATGATGTGAGATTCTACCTCCTTCATTCTATCACGTAATCTAATGTTTTCTAGTAGTGTTGCATATGTTTTATCATGAATATGCCAAACTTGTTCAACATGCTTATACATGTCTTCAAATCTGATGCAAACTATTTCTAATGCCATTTCAAAGGTGGTGGTTTTGAGCTTTCCCTTTAACTCTTCTTGTTCCTTCTACACTTTCTCATGCCTTCATTTCCAATATGTGGTTTTCGACATTGCTTCTAGCACTTTTCTCTCATGTTCAACCAGTAGATAATAGAGCCCTGAAGAAGAAGGCAGTCTATCCCTATAGCTGATCAACTCCTATTTCAACCTTTCATTTTCTTCTCTTAGTCCCTTGTTATCCCTTACCAATTTTTGAATTTGAGCCTTTGTGAACTTAGCCACATTCACATTCAAATCAATAGTTTCCATGGGATTTCTTTCTCCTACTCTTTGCACCAAAAGATGTCCAAAAATATGATCATGATCAACTAGGGAAGGCTTTTTGCCTGTGGATAAAGTGCCCATATATCTGCAAAGTAGTATTATCAAGATTAAATCCTGATCTAGTGTAGAAATTGTCACCAGCTTCATCTGCCAAGTTCAAGGTTTTATTTTTTCTCTTTAGAAAACTATCAAATACAATGGCTGAACTGATATCCCATCCTGGAAGGAGCATAACCCCAACCTCTTTCAACAATGCTCTTCCTCTCAGCAGTCATATTTTTCATCTCTCTATCAATTTCATGCTAAAGTTGTTTTAAAGCATATGCTTCCTTATCAGGGTCAATGTCCTTCAGCCTCTCCCTTACCACCTTTCCTTTATACTCATAGATGAAAGCTTTAAATTTAGGAGTTTGAACAAATTCATCATCTGCAATGAATTCCTGACTGGCTCAGTGTCTTACATCATCAAATAGCTCATCAGAAGCTTCAAAGCTAACTACACTCCTTTCTAGTGGCATTTCATATTGGGGAATGACAAGAGTGTTGATCTGTGTGACCTCTTCTTCCCTTTCAGTATCATCTTCAACCATGATTGGGGTGTTAATTGAGAAGCTTACCTCTGGCATAGGCTGTGGTGACAAGTGGCCTAGTGGTGTTACATTTTCTACTTGCCTCCTAGAGCTGACATTTCTTCTCCTCTCAAATGCCACCAGAGGTACATCTTTTATTAATTTTTCCTCATGCAGAAGCAATTGCTCAACTCTTTCCATGGGATCTTGAATTTCATGGAAAGCTTCCACATAAGATGGGTTAGTGCTCAATCTCCAGGCCTCAGCCATAACTATCCTATTGTATGTATTTGTTCTCATGATCACCTGACTATCCTCACAGTTCCTAATGAAATCATCAACATGGAACGCATGCTCATATCCTTTCAGTTTTTGAGAAATTTTGGCATCATATATAAAGTGATATGGGTGAAAATTTTTCCTCTTAATTCCAATCGGCAAGCCATAATAATTTAACTTGCTTCCAACCAATTCATACCCTGAATCAACAATAATAGTGAAGTCACCAAAGCACAGAGTAGAAGGCATGAAGGTTTTCCTTCCATAACTTTTCAGATGCATAAATGCTAAATAAGACAATTGTCTTATGATCTCAAGATAAGAAACCCTATCTGACACAGTCTTAGGTAGTAAATATTGTGCTGCCTCAAATCCATATACTCTAATGATAGTACAATTTGTAAATGTTTACTAGTCTCCACAATTGTGGTTTATCTTTCCATCATGTCCTTTCTCCTTAGGTTGGATAAACCTTTGTACTTATGCGGATAGATTATAGTCACATTTATGGCCAATAAATTTATACAAGGGTTTGACAAAATGCTCTTCAAAGTACAAATAGTGGGATCTCCCACATCTACTATCCCAGACTGATGTCCACATTTTCACTAGTCTATAATTACCATCACTATCTAGATCTTTTAATCTCAATTCTTCTCCCCATATTCACATCACTTGCCCTTCATACAGAATCATATGCATAAGAAGTGAATAGTGTTTGAAATTGATAGCTTCAATGTTGTTCTTTATAGCATTAAGAGTATTAATGGCTTCAGATAGATACTCTGCATAGTCATAGGGCCTGGCATCTTGACTCTAAATGTCTACGTCTATAACCTTGGGATTTATAGTCATGTTAGCAGGGGCCTCAATTCCCAATACTTGGCCAGTTGAATAATACATGTGTTGATAGTATTATTCAAACAAATCTACAAAAAATGGGGGCTTTTCATTACTATCAAACCTCATAGGTTGATTTCTTGGGCCTTTGGGTGTGTGTAGAGGCAACTTCCACCTCTTGTAGCTCATATCCATAGAGCGATACTCCTCCAACAAGTCTCCCAGCCGCAATTTCATTTTCAAGGAAGTGTCCAATTGGAAAACCATATGAATATAATCCCTTGTTATGAACATAAATTGTGACCCATCATGCAAATGTATTGCCCTTGTTTTGGGATTATAATTCTTTGCCAATGCTTTAATTAATTGTACATTCACAAAAACATTTAGCATTACGAGTTTTCCTAAATTGAAATTCCATGGGTTCGAGACTGGGCTATATTTTTACTTCTTATAATGATATATGAACAAATCATAGCCTTTGTGTGGAGTCCATACATCTACCAAATTATTATGCTTGTCTTATAGGGTCTCACATGATGGGTTTAACTGAGCTATTCTTCGTGCTTTTGGCCTAGACCCGAGACACTGGTTTATTAAGTCTTGATTGAGTGGCCTACTTTTAGTTTTTTGCCTCTTTACTCTTGTCTTCTCTGGGGTTTTATCCATTTTAACCCTAACTATGCTATACTTCAAGCTATATTCCAAAAATTATGTTCAATTGAGCCAAGGTGTACTTACTTGAGTAAATACCAGAAATTCTCAGCTGCTCACTTTTGTCCAACTCTGTCCTTTGGATGCTTAGTCACAATACGTAGTGAATTTCATTTCTTAGAGGCTACAGTTATCGAATTGTAGTATGTTTGAGCCAACTCTAGTTCATAAATGGTGCTCGTGTCACCATTCGTATCAACTTGTGTATTAATGGAAGTTGTCTCTTTGATGAATTCATCCGTCAAATCAATTTGGTGACAATTATTTCATATTTTGTCAATGAGATTCTAATCACAATGTCTATATCTCTCTTCAATATCCTCGGCCATACTTTGAGAAATGCCTAAGAGACATTCATATTTCTCTCATCGATATTATAGTGTCTCTTCGATATTTACTTCTCAATTTTCTCCCTTATGGTCCTCTTTTATGTCGATGAGACTGGTGGATTTCTCTTGCCGACAAGCCTATGTCTCCTCAACATGTCTTTATCTCTTCCTTTGGTGGTATTTCTTGTTGATAATGTTTATGTGACTTTATTATGTCGGGGAGACCTATAGTCACCTCTCTCTGATACCTCTTTGTCTCATCAATAACTTGTGCCAAAATTTTAGGGAGACTTTTGATAATGTCTTCTTGATATTTCTGTCTCCTCGACATATCATTATTAGGGTGTCGATGAGACCTTATACAATGTTTGTTTGATGTCTCTATATCTTGCTGATATCTTGCTCCTTGAGTGTCGAAGAGACTTTCTTGCCTCTCTCTTTGATATGTTGATGCCTCTTTGATATTTCCATTCTTCCATGCTATTCTACCAGTGACTTATCATTTATTTTATGATGATCTCTCGATATCCGAGAGATGTTTTTTTGTTTCGTGAATGTTGAATGCTTCATATGATTTGTTGGTGAGACATGTTGGATTCTCTCCTCGACATGTCAAAGTCTCTTAGACATATCGTTCCTTAGGCTGGCGGGAAAATATTTGAATATGTCTCTTAGAAATTCGGGAGTCTCATCTATATTTCTTATAAGCCCTTTCTGCTTGTGTCAAAGAGACTATGGTGAGACTCTCTCTGATAAAGCATTGTCTTGGTGACATGCCATGTGCTGCTAGGGGAACATTTCAAGCAAGGACTTCACTTTATTGTAATGATGAAGGGCCTTATTTTGGTATTTTATATTAATGTCAATTATTATGAAATGGAGATGCATCATATAGTGGATGTGGGAGGATGGGTGAAAATGGAGGCATGTAGGACAACCAATGTGGATTTATTTTTGGCTCCAACATACCACAGAAGGAAACCAACATTTTTATGTGGAAAAACCAATGAAGGAAAAGCCATGGTGAGGATTAACTCACAATATATGTAGCTCATTACTAACAAGTATTACAATGTTGTTTAAGGCTCAATTCCTATGAACTTGCAGTCTAAGGAGAACAACCTTAGATCAAGATATAAAGAACCTGATGAGACTCACTATCTTAGAGTAGGATATATGAAATTTATAATGAGAAACAATATATGAATTTCTAAGAAGAAGCATCGACCATATGTTGATGTTGTAGTTCCTTTTTCACATAATTAACCCTTTGCATTGACTTTGCACACTTCATCTTAACACTCTTCTCAATCACAATTCACTATCAATCACCACACTCTCAATTGAATTTTGATCATCTATATATATCCTCTGCAATAACTCAAAACCTTAATTAGGTTGGCTCCAAGATAACCTTTAAAAGAAACACATGATATCACACTGGTTGGCTTCAAACATATATAATATTGAAAGAAAAGCAATTGTAGATTGACACAAGACATTACATGACCCAAAAAAATATAACACATCCTCCAACACAAAATTAATTAATCAGGATCAACCGTTGATGGAGGAAACAAGTTTGTCGTCCCAAATAATGACAACACCACCAAAACTGCTATCTATTCACCTTTACATCATCGAGGAGAGATGAAAACCAACATGTGGATCAAGATGCAAAAAATTTATTTCATGCAAAATATCTCCTCAACCTTTTCCTAAAGAAATTGATCATCATATACTAGTGCAAGATGATAAACCCACTGAACATACAAGAATAGAGCATTAGGTCAACCTGTAGCAACCTGCCATTTGAAAACTAATATTGTGGACCATTGAGACACTAGAGACTTTCAAGGAAGAACTCATATACCTTTATTAACATATCCCCAATTCCACATAGTCATATCTGTCTCACTGAAGGAATATAGAGCATTTCAACAAGCATTCATCATTATATTGCATCGATTGGAACACTGTCAACTATAACTCTTTCTACAGAAGGTGTAAAAGCTTGAACTCTTGGAAATAGAACCTTTACAACTCAACCATCTTATTATCTAAACCACAAGACAAAAAATTATTCTATGGAAGGATGTGGACCAAAATATCTTGGCTTTGTCTCAGGGTATACACTGTGAATACTTTGATCAAAATTTCTTCAATTTATCTTTATGTGTAGTATACCAAGAAGGAATGATATCAATGTGAACATGTTGAAAACATATTAGAACATGTGTTACAACTTCAACATCACACTTAGATCACCATTTCCTTATATAAATTTTGCAGAGTAGCACCAATCACATAATAATTATACAACAATTATCTCTGAAGTGTAAACATACTTCAAAATACTCATTTGACATCAATGACAACACCTATTTCCAAAAACAAGGGATAGATAACATCAAAATAGGGGCCATGTGCAATCCTTACCAGAAGGTTCTTTCCATCACTCCTCCCATCCACACCATAAACCATCATTTCTATATCCTTCAACCCATTTATTGGGTGTAGAAGGTGAATAATATTATCAAATTCAAAATGGATATAAATTAATAATAAAATTAATTTAGGGTGATCCCACAAAGCTAGTTTACAATTTTTGGGAGATTCTGATTTTTACTGAAATCACATATTTTTAGAAAATATAATGATTTAAACCTTAAAAAGTCCCATTTAAAGCATTCCAATTGAAGAGGGTTTGATTAAACTACCTTAGATCAAACCCCCTTGGATAAAACCTCGCTAGTTTTAAACCATACCTATAACGGTGTCTCCTTTACACCTATCAAAATGTTGATAAAAAACCACTTTTGATTTACCTTTTGGGGGATCAAATGAATTTATTTAAAATTTATCTTTTGTATGTAGACCTTATTATAAGCTTCCCAAAAAGTATAATTTTAAATAAATTTAATTTTATTATTATATTTATTTTTTATTTCTTGTGAATGTAGGTTTTTCACCGAAAATCAAGCTCTCTATTCTGCACATGTGGAAAAATAGAAGATTATCAAAAAAAAATTGAAAAATATGAGTGCACCAGCTATTGAAGTCCTTAATCCAACAAAAAAAATAAAAATTGATACATACAAAAAAAGCTATGTGGTATATGGCCCGTCTATGTCTGAATTGTAATTGGTTTGACTTTGAAGCTTGATTAAGGAAAAAATATTCAATAAAACACTATGAAACCAATTGGAAGCACTAGATATCGTAGTTAAAAATCTAAATTCAAAAAAAATGGAATTTTATCCTTCATGGAAAAAAAAGTTGTGTTATATGGTGAGCGTCACTCCTTAAGAATGGTGTTTACTGAAAAAAGTAGTTTTCAAAGGAGATGTAAAAAGAAGTGCAATCTGATTCCAAATTTTTTGAAAACATAATATTTAGAATCTATAGGAAAAATTTCACAAATCACTAGTTTTCATCATCTTCAAATTCCTCACGGTTTGGCCACTATAGGTGCCCAAAAGTGAAGATTTAGCTAGAAAAAATAAGTTCAGTGTCCAGTTTGGCCAAAAATTGTAAATCAGTATTGTGGGATCACCCTTCAATAATCAAATAACCTATCTCAATAAAGTATGTTCATAAACATGAAAATAAATAAAATTAAACTAATTTACCTCCATCAACATGCCTAGTATTACTCCCTTGTAGAATGTGATAATGCTAATTTGATAGTATATGGATTTCTCATAAAACTTTAGCATAACCTTGTTAACAAAAAATAGTATAATATGGATGCAATATTCATCAAAATTTATGGAGAGATTGAATGGATAAATGATAGGTGTTTTATAGCTTTTATTGGTATCAAATCAATGGTGTAGGATGATTGGAGAGATCAATGAGTGAGGTTTTTTGAGAGATCATAAGGAATGTGCAAGTGACATGTGTCAGGATGGACTAAGATGAGGAGTTAAGTGGTTGCATGGATCAAATGATTGACTACATGGGTGGATGAAGTGGAAGTGAGTGAGAGTGAAATGAAGTTTCTTTTTAGTCAACTCACTAAATTTAGAGATGGAGGAATATAAATAAAATGATATATTTCAGAAATAAAAAATATTGATTTTATTTAGTTTTAGAGGAATGGAAAAGTCAAACTAAATAAATTAAATATTTTTTAATTTTAGAGAAATATTAGCTAATTGAAATGATTTAATTATGTTGGATGAGAGGAGTGCATGATTTAATTAAATAATAACAAAAAAAATTAATCAATGTGGATTGACGAATAAGAATTTAATTAAATAATTAAAATGATTTAATTAACGTGAATGAGGAAAAATTAGAAATAATTAAATAATAAAAAATATTTAATTAAAGTGGTTGGAAGAAAAATTAGAATTAATTAAATAATTAAAAAATTAATTAAAGTAGTTAGAGGAAAATGATTAACTAATTAAATAATTTAAAATTATTTAATTAGTGTTGACGAGGGAAAATGATGACAAAATTAAATAATTAAAAATTATTTAATTAAAGTGTAAAATATGCTAGCTAAAATGATTTAATTAATAGGGATAAAGGTATTGATAAGAGATGATGCCAAGAAATGATTTTAGCTTAGATAAAATGTGTTAGTCATTTTCAGGTGTTTATATTTTTCCCCTATTTGAGACAATGTGCCTTGTTGCATTGTTTCAAAGATATACTATTGTAATGCAAATTTTGGGTGATGATATGCCCTAGTGTGCCCTAGTGGACCAAGGAATGAAGGTTGGATGGTAGGTTCCCCCCTTGAGAGATTGGCCAGAAAAATCATTTTTTGGGTTGAGCTCATGATAGGTAAATAGGGTAGGTTTAATGAAGAAGATGGTGGAAAATGGGGTTAGTTTGGCTAATGAATAGGGTTTGAGGGATATAGGTTATGGCTATAATGGTTTGATGGAAGTTAGGTGAGAGAAATTAGGGTTAGGATGCCTATATATAGCAATGGGAGGGTCATTTTCAAATCATTTGCACCATCCTAGTTCTTGAGTGTTAGAGTTTCTAAAGTGATCAAAGCACAAAGAAGCTATAGAGATGTTAAGGATTTCGAGGGCTATCCAATATGCAGAGAGAGTCTGTGAACATCAATGACTAGTTAGAGCACCCGTGATAACATGTATCTAACCCTTAGGTCATTAGGTCTAGGTCTAGGTCTAGGTGCAATAAATGCCAGGTCAAACTAGGCAATCAAATATGCCAAAGTACATAATGGTGCATCTGAAACCCACTATGGTGCATTTGATGAGATAGTTGTGTATTTGATAATAGTTGGACACATTTGAAAAATAGGCGAACTTTTGATATTTTGGTTCACAAATGAGTTGACACATCTGATTGTTAGATTGACACATTTGAAAAATCAATTCACAATTGATTGTTAGAATGGCACATTTTATGAAATGGGTAAAATTTTATTTTTGGCAGTTTGGCACTTTTAATTTCAAGGCTAGGTTACTTAGGGTTATCTAATTTTGAATATGATTGATGTTGTGTGTGTTATTTTTGTAGGTTGTACTAGATACTATCATGTCTAGAGAGTCACATCTTGTTACTCTATGTCTGAGTGTAGGGTTGGATGAGATGGACCATCTATTCTTGGGAGCTGGGTTATGGAATATCACCTATATACCATAGATTCACACTTATAGGGGCATATGATGCCGACCTTGGTCAAGAGGTGGCATAGTGAGAGGTATGATTTTTTTCTTCCTATAGGGGAGATCGGTATCAATTTGGAGGACATGTGGAGGATCCTAACGACCCCAATCCATGGTGAGAGGGTTATTTACAACATTGGTTCTAGAGAGGGTGCCTTAGAGGGAGTCTTCCTAGATGATGATCTTAGCATTGAGGATGGTGCGATGGACCTTCAAAGGGTAATGGGGAGATTTAATACACTTCCATTAGTTTTGGATAGATTATAGTCCTTGATCACATATCTAGAGAAGATTCTCTATTGGCTAGGGTAGAGTGTAAGAAAAAATGCTTATTGATGGTGTTGTTTTCGCTTGGGGTCCCTATGTGTAGGCCCATTTATATAATGATATGCATCAGGTTATCTACAAATATGGTGCATTTTTTTCTACCAGAGTTACATTTCTTTACATCTAGGCGTTGGAGCATATAGTGGTTACACATCCCATGGGGTGGACAACATGAGAAATGGTATGCATTATGTATATGTATATGATTGTGCATTGAAACACTATTTATTGGGTGCCCTTTTCCACTGAAGGTGGGTTTTTGATGAGCTAGATACTATTGTTTAGAGGTTGTGACCTAATTATACGAGGCCTAAATAAAAGATGCTATATTTTTGGTTTTCTATTGGCAACCTAGATTTTTGATTAGGTGCACAACACACATCATTGAGAGGTATCTACCAGAGTGTTTTAGATGGAATTTTGGTGAGGTTTAAGGCCTACTTGGTGAGGAGGCCATTTTTTCTTGGACATAGAAAGATTGGTGTCTCGGGCCCATCATACCCCCTGTATACATCTAAAAATGGTCATAGTTAATCAAGCTTGTTAATTAATTAAATATGAATTATTTAATTAATCTTCTAAAGTCATCTACATATAAATAAATTTAATTATTTATTTATATTGTTCACTTTTATAATTCTTCTACCTTAATTAAATAAATAACTTTATTTAATTATTACCATCTTCCATCTTCCGCTTAATTAAATTAGATAAATTTTATAATTTATTTATATTAATTATCATGTTATTCTAAATTTGAATTTTTGAATTCAAATAATGGAATATTCCTCCAAGCACTTTCTTCATCTCATAGTTAAATTAAATATTACAAATATTTAATTTAACACCTTTTCTCACTCCATGCATAATTAAATATTTTAAATATTTAATTACCTTCCATTTTTATCTCTCACACATAATTAAATATTTTAAATATTTAATTACCTTCCATTTTCACACATAATTAAATATTTTAAATATTTAATTACCTTCCATTCTCATCTCTCACACATAATTAAATATTTTAAATATTTAATTACCTTCCATTCTCATCTCTCACACATAATTAAATATTTTAAATATTTAATTACCTTCCATTTTCATCTCTCACACATAATTAAATATTAATTATTTAATTATGCAAACTTCTAAATTTATCATCACATGTAATTAAATAAATTTATTTATTTAATTATGAGATTTATCTCCAACTCACTCCTCAAATGGTAACTTTCCTTTAGTTCTGAATGGGAAAAATTGTGTAGGAGGAAACCTTCCATCTCTCTCTCAACTTTCAAAAATCTCTCACCGTTCATCTTGACAAGCTTGATTTCAACCATTGATCACATCAGCCAATCAGAAGCTTTTGAAAACTCTATAAATATCCTTGTGAATTCAAGCATTGGTTACACACATACACACGCATTAGAGATAGGCAATTAGCATTTTAGCATTATTATTATCAGCTTTAGTATTCATAATTTCATAATTTTACATTCTAGCAATCATGTTTAGTTTAAGCATGTTAATCATATCTTAGCATAGCATGCATTCATCTTCAATCTTGTTTTGTAGGAAGACCATTTGTTGAGCCTAACACACAATTTGAGAGCAAGTTGGAATCAACAAAAACATTGGAGATAGAGGACAATGGGATGTCATTGAAGAAATTGTTGTTTTAAGAGTTTGTTTATCTTTTAATTAGTTTTCTTCAATATAATGTTGCATTGGTGTGTTTTGATTTTATTTTGAATCTACATTTATTGTGCACTTAAAATCGATCACACATTTTCTGGTGCCCACCGTGGGGCATTTGCCCCATTTTTGACATCTACTTGCAAGTTTTTTGACAGGATTTCGCATTCTGGAGTTCGGTTTTCCAGAAAATTTTGTGTTTTAGCGCATCTGTGGGTTTCCTTAGTGTATCCAGGGCTTCTTTCAGCACTTTTGCAAGTCTTTCGGTGCATCCAGGAACTGTTTCAACGCATCTAGGGAATAAAATAGTGCATCCATTTAGCTCACTTCATTTAAAATGTTCTAATTTTTTTTTCTTAGATTAGCACATTTATGATTTCTTTTAGCACATTTAAGGTTTTCTGTAGTGCTTATGATGTCTGTTTTAGTACATTGACTATTTTTTTTTAGTGCATATGTGTGATCTTTTAGTGCATGCGGGTTGTAACTAAATAAAGTTCTGAGTCTGATGGCTTTCGTAAGACAAAGCTTTTTTCTGGTTAAAAAGAAGCAACCCTAGGGTAGACACAACAATTTAAAATGAACCAATCCTAGGGTAGCCACCACACATCGATTTCGTGGTTAAAATGAATCCCATGCTTGTTGTGAAGCAATATCTTCACATAGATTAAATCATTGTCATTTGGGCTCTAAAAAGAACATTGTCTGCTTTGTTTGTGGCAATAGGTCTATGCTCTCCCCTTAACTGGGTGATCAGAATAACAAACTTTCCTTTTCAATTTTAGCAATTTTAATGCTTTATTACATCCTTTAGAGGGCCTGCTCTTGTGGGAAAAAGTACTCACCCAAGAGGAACGACCTAAGTGGGAACAACTAAAGCCAAGTTTTCCAACCCACTATAATCAAAAGTTAATTCGGGGAAAGTCTGCAATTCGACGGTAGTGTGCAAGGTAACCATCCCCAAAGCCTTTGTTCTAAAGGTTGGGAGGTCTCCTGAGGGAGTTTATTATTTCTGCATCGAACGAAAACCCTTACTAAGAACCTAGTGTAGTATCCAACCGTGTCAGTCTCCGAACATCCTAATAATCAAAGTGCAAGGGGAGGGAAGAATCTGCCCCCAAGACACTCGCCATATAACTACCAAGGACCATTTGCTTAGGAGATCCTGTATCCACTTCCGTCACTCTGAGTACGTGCCTAGAAAAGACAAAAACACGGGCACCCCTTCGTGGGTGACACGACTGTGTGAGTCAATGCAGTTCTAAGATGTGGGTTGTGGTTATTATGATGACCTACTTGAGTACTAAGAGTGAGTCTGCTTGAATTGACTTTTATGTGCAAAACTTGTGAAAACACTTTTTGAAAAACATTTTGAACATACACTTGATGTTTAGTATAGGGCTTAAAAACAACTATTTTCAAAGTGTTTGCTGTGTTTTCAATCACATTAATTCAGATAAAAGATCATCCAAAATGAACATGCAAAATTTCACCTGAAACTACTCAAAACTGTTCGGAAAACTACCTTGGAAAACTATTTTAGCGCATCTAGGGTATATCTTAGTGCATATGAGGTCTGTTCTAACACATCCACTAGTTAATTCAGTGCATTTAGAGCCTGTTTTCGTGCATTGAGTGTTTTAGCGCATAGGTTGAATATTTTGTAAATAGTTTTTGGTCACTGTCAAAACATTTTTTCGTAGCGCATCTGAGACATATTGTAGCCCATCCGAAGGTCTGCTGTAGTGCATTTGACTGTTTCTCTAGTGCATATGCCTATTTCTGAAGCGCATATAGGGCACAAAGTAGTGCATTTATCACTTTCCATAATTTTTACTTTTGACAGATCTGAGTTTGTAATATCTTCAGTCCAGTAGCATCTTGACATTTCTCCCATGCTTAGAGAGTGGAAATCAACCAAAATTTTTAGGAAATCGATTGCCAATAGGATCAATAAATCCAAGAAACATTTAGGTTACAAGTAAAACTTGCAACAAAGAGAGTTTTTGTATAAAAGTCAAAATGTCTTGCTCCATTACAGTGAGTTTCTCCATAGGTACCAAGATTTTGTTAGGGGATTTACTGACAAGTATGTTGTAGAGCCTTTATATTCCTGAGCCTATTTCCAAAGAAGATCTCTATCACAATGACACAATCACAATCAACCTCTCAACTTCGATTATCTACCACAACCTTCCATTGAATATCCAACACATCCCAACCAAATCCTTCAGTGATCTTAATTAGGTTATTTGATATACTTAATCATTCTTCAAAAATAAGGATCAAATCTTAAAAGTGCACCTTACAAGCAAATTTTGATTATTGATTCAACTTCCCCAATAGGATTCTAATATCCTTCATCATTGGAAGCCACAATCAAGAATTAGGAACGTCTTTGATCATATCATAAGATTTTCATCTTATCGGATCAAAACATCCTCATTTTCACGCTTATCAAACTATGATCTAAGTTTAGAAGAACATTTCAAAATCATATGCCTATTTTTACAAGATCTCAATACAATAAGCTGAAAGAGGATATTCAACAAGAAGATCGTACCCAAAAAACTCAAGAAGAAGGTGAGATTAGTAATCCCCTTTATAGTGTGAGTCATAATCCCCTTTTCAACAACATGGATAAAAGAGAAAAAAATCCGTTCCCCTTCGATAGAGACATGAGCATAACTCCTGTAGATAGTGATGATGAACGAGATGAAGAATGTCACCTTAGAGAGGCCAAGCAAGATCCCAAATTTCACAAAGCCTTAGAAAATATTTTAGAGCACAACAAAGAGAAATATTTTTTGTATTTGGCTGACAAAGGAGCTAAATTGCCTCATGATTTTGATACTGAGAACTTAAAGAGACGTCTTGATGAAACACCCTTGTCTGATCTTAGTGCCTTGTCTCAATAGATTAAAGCACTACAAGGACAAATTAAAGACATGCAAGGGGGAACCACAACAAAGAAATATGCTATCGATGATATTTTTCCTTACCCTTTTGATCGTAGTCTTAACATGATCCCATTTCCCAAACATTGCGAAGTTCCAAAGTTTGATCATTATAATGGGAAATCGGATCCAATCAATCATATTAGAGACTTCCAAAATATGACTTTAGAGTTTTCCCATGAGGATACATACTTGATGCATTTGTTTCCTAGGAGTCTTGGAGGACAATCTATGGAATGGCCATCGAAAGTCACACCGCTTGTCAAGACATTTGAGGAATTGATTAGCGAATTCATATCACAATATTCCTACAACATACAACATCAAATACCCATGATTGATCTCTGCAAGGCTAAACAGAAACCTGGTGAACTATTCATTACATTTCTTTAGTGATGGAGAAGATTGTTTGCTAGATACCCACATCATGTTCCTGAAAAAGGAAAAAATCACCACTTTCATAAACAACTTAGATCAAGAGATGAACTATCATCTTAATCTTCATTGTCCTCCCACTTTTTAGAAATTGATTGAAAATTCCATCACCATTGAAGGTGCCTTAATCTAGAGAGGGATAATAAAACTTGATAAGGACAATCCTAGCTCTTCAAATCACCACAACAACAATGACAAATCTAAGTTTTGGACTCGCAACAAAAAAATGGTGAATGATGGTGTTGTAGATGCAAATCATGTCTCGACTAAGCCATTTGTTCTTAGTACTCCAAGTGCTCCTCACAACAATAAATATAACATCAACTCAGTCACAAATCAAGGAAACAATCCTCCTCCTCTGAGGAATAACATGAATCAAACTTTTACTCCCAATTAAGGGAATGCCAACAATCAAGGTTACCATGGAAATAATAACAACAACAATTCCTTAGGAAATACCCCGAATGCAAATCCACAACGATCTTCATTCTTCTCTAGCAGAAGAACTTTTACTCCATTGGGTCAATCTCTAAAATCTGCCTTTAAAGAGTTGATGGCAAAGAACATTATCACCTTACCGCCTCAATGAAATTTTGAACCCAATGTGAAGCCTCCATCATGGAATGATGCATACTATTGTGATTATCATAGGTGCAAGGGACACATAACGAATAATTATCAAGCCTTGAAGAATGTAGTCCAAGATTTGATAGAAAATGACACCATCACAATAGAAGGACACCAACAAAAAAATGAAGATCATCAAGCATTTAAAGACCTCTTCCACACTATGAAAAAGGGGAATCTTCTTCATCAAACAACAAAGGAAAGAATGCAAACTATGTCTATGAGACTAACATTCTTAACTTTTTTGTAGTTCACAATCAAATTCATGATAAACAAGACATTGTACTAGCTAATTTGAAAGTTTTTCAATCCCAAGCTATGGTGGGACACTCCACTGCACCTCATTGCCTATCATTTACTGAAAACTATGATGCATCACTCACCCATCTGCATAATTCTCCACTTCATATTGAGGTTTTGATCCATAAATGTCTGGTCAAATGTGTTCTAATAGATGGAGGAGCTGGTTTAAATATTTGCTCTTTAAAGTTTATACATGCATTGGGATATACAAAAGAAGAAATTGATTCCAGTAACAAGAGTACCATGAAGGCATATGATCAAGAGGAATGGTCATCTGAAGGATCAATTATTTTACCAATCCGAGTTGGCCCTATGGTGAAGGATGTGGTTTTCCAAGTTCTTTATCTCCCGCTGCCTTATAATATTCTCCTTGGAAGACCTTGGATACATGAAATGAAAGCAGTGTCCTCTACATACCATCAATACTTGAAATTCCCTCATGATGGAGTTGAAATCACCATACAAGGAGATCTTAATCCTTCCATACCTTGTCATAATCTCAGTCCTAAAGCTAAAATCACCATCCCTAGAAAAAGTGAAGCACTACATACTCAAGTATGTGTTGATCCTGAATCTTCAAAAACATCCACTTCATCCATTGCAATATCAAATTCTAAGGTCCAAATCCATGATCTAGGAAATGGAGAATACCGTTTGGAAAAATTGCTAGTAAAAGATACTGCTACTATTGTTGAGAAGGGTCAGAGTTCTAATAATGATGTTGAGACAACTATAGAAGGAATACAAAAAGATGACCATGTTGAGATTGAAACCACTTGGGATCTTGATGATACACCTATCTGTTCCATATCTACTACCACTCAATCTTTTCATATAAAAATATCCACTATTTGATCAAAACCTCTATGATAACCCACTCTTTGATCATGATCCCACTGAGGATATCCAACCATCATCCTTCCATTCCACCTGCCTTGGACTAGGGTATGAATATCCTATTGTGGCCTCTACAAATCCATCTTGCCAAGTCGCTAAGGATGTGGAAGCTTCCTTTGATGTTAGTCCTACCAAAAAGGATAGTTTCAAAGACTCTGTTGATGACATCACTAATCCTTCCACCTCACCTACATCCATCCACCTTATAGACATGGATCAACAAGTATCATTCAAAGAAAATATAAAGTAGGTAATTCAAGAATCAAAGGTCAAAGTGCCTTTTTCAAAGGGAGATCTAAAATCAAAAGAAATCTTGCAGAGAAAGAAAGATCAAGAAAAGCCCCTTAGCCAATATAAAAAGCTATTGAACAAATAAAAAACAAAGAAAGATCCATACAAGTCCACTAGCCAAAATCAAAAGCTATCAGACAAATCAAAAATAAAAGTCAAAAGTAAAAGCAAGCAAAAGTCAATCTCCAAACATGCCTCTCCCTCAAAAATCATTGGGGGCATCTATCAAGAAAGAAAATCAAAGGAAGAATTTGTTGATCTAAGGTCTTCATCCACCTCATTATCACTCATACCATATAGTCCTTTCCACCCATCCATGTTCACATACCAATCATATCATTACACCTCCATTGGTGATGTCTTTCGATGCGTCTTTGATGACAAACCCTTCACATACTATAACTCATTGGTTTCTCAAGCTCCTTTTTGACTAACGCCTGATGGCCCACATAGTGTGCACATTAGGGATCCTATCCTAGCATCTTCCATTCACTACATTTATCATCCTTCATACTTTCCACTCCTACTCCTCATTCCGATTAGGTCCTTTCATCTAGCACGATCATCCACACAGGAGAGTGGCATCATCAAGGCAGTCTATGGATATGGCATTTATCAATTCTATATCTAGCTTCAGAGTGCATAGAAAAAGTCCTGAAGAAATACAAAAAAATAGAAAAAGTCCTGAAGAAATACAAAAAATCAGAAAAAGTCCTGAAGAAATCCAAACAAATTAGAAAAAGTCCTAAAAAAATACAAAAATAAAAAAAAGTTCTGAAGAAATCCAAAAAAATCAGAAAAAAGTCCTGAAGAAATCCAAAAAAATTAGAAAAAGTCTTGAAAAAATTAGAAAAATATAAAAAAATAAAAAAGAAATCAGAAAAATGTAATAAAAACAGATAGTGAAAATCTGGCAAACAAACGCTATTTGTAGTTCTCCATCTATTAGCTCATGTTCTACACTTAGCTTCTCAACCTTCATTTCATGCATCTTTTCACCATCATCTTAGAGCCATAATAGCATCATATGGTCATCATTTTCCTAGAGCGATAATGTCTTACCATGGCTTGATCGTTGTACATATTCATTTTAGCAAGTTGTGCCAATCCTGGGGGCAAACGTTGACATACTGGGGGCAATCAATTTTCAGAGTTTACCGAAACAACTAGAAAATGGCATAAAATCCAAACATGCGAACAAACAATCAAATCACATGAACAACTATCCAATCATCGATCCATATCCCAACAGTTTTCAACAAGTACCATATCATAACAAATATCTGGATGATCTAAAATCTTGAATAATGTTTGGAATATCAATATTTTATTTTTGAACAATGGTTGTTTGACTTTTGATATCATCCCTCTGGAGCACACTTGATGATGTACTGAACTAGAGTGGCAAGGAAAGAGGATGATTTTTCTTTGTTTGCTGTCTTGAGGTTAACTATCCATTTGGTGCAACTATGTCGCGAGACATGATTTCCAAAGCGTATCATTGATGAAAGTTCCAATTTGCATAAGAAAATGGCTAATCTTTGTTTGTTTATGTAAGAAATGCTCAGGTAATCTCAGTTCAATTATACCTTGATGCTTGTGTTCACTTGCTATATCAAAAATTATGAAAGTTGTACTCAGGTCATCATTGGTGCTAATTTCCCCTCTGATGCTTGTACATGCTTCCAACATTTTAAAAATGCTCTATGATGATTCAAGAAAGCTAACAAAAGGCTCAACAAACGGTTGGTTTTTTTTAGTTGCATTTCATTTAAATCATTGTACATATCTCCATATTGGATTTGCATCAGAGTTTTGAAAAGATAAACAAAAACATCAGCGGCTATCATGTCTCTTTGGACTATCTGTGGAGGACATTCGAACATTTGTTTCATTATTCTTCTTTCATCTTCATCATCATTTCATTAATCATTATCATTTCATCTAGGTCCTGTACATATCATATAGTTTATCATTTATCATTCATTTTCATATCATCCTTTATTTATCCATCATTATGTATTATCATTTCATTTATCATTTTTCATATCATATAATTTCATTGCATACCCTTGATCATTCTCATTTTATATCATCTTCATTTTATATATCGTTTTATTGCATATCATTTAAATCCTTTGTCATTTCGTATCATTCATTTATCCATTAGGTATTTCATATCACTTCCATTTTCATATTATCTATCGTCTTCATATCCTTAACATCTTACTTATCATTTTCATATCCACTTCATTTTCATTTTGCACAGTTGCATACCATTTATCATCGTCAATACCATTTCATTATCATATTTCATTTCACTTATCATTTCATTCCATTTTCATTATCATTCCATCCATTTCATATCATTTCATCACCATTTCATTACATATCATTTATAATCTTATCATACATCTCATTTTTATTAATCATGTTCATCCCATTATTCATATCATTTATCATTTTTCACATTGTGTTGATATCATATCTTTAATCATCTATCATTTTCATATCATTTATATATCATGTCATTTTTCGCATAAAATTTGACCCATTTCACATATTAATTCAGATCTTTTCCTAATTCATATACATACTACACATTCATGATGCATTTGATAAACACAACATCCATTTTCCATCACATCATCATTATTCATCGCATTTGAAAAATCCAAAAACAAACATTCCATGCATACATTACTTTTTCATATCATTTTTCATAAACATATCATATATCCCATTGCATACTTTCATAATCAACATCCTAGGTCATTCACCTAGATGACATCATTAGTACGCATCATAAATCGTCATCATATCAAATCATCTTGCATATCATGTTAGTCATCAAATCATTAAAATGCATATCAAAATCCATACCGCATCATGCAGAAATACATGCATATCACATCATCACATCAAAAACACACATCATCAAAACTCATCGCCGCTACATATCATTGCTCATAAAAAATACATACAAATGTCCAATGTCCAATGAAATTGCAAAGTATAGAGAGATACATGAGATATGATAAAAAACAATGTACATGCTCCAAAAATGATCTACACGTGTGAAATACATTCATAATACTACATCAATAAACATCACATATCAAGGCTAGTTAGTGGAGCCCCCTGATGGAGCTGGTCTAGAGACTGATGGCCTACCACTACCACCATCATCGGGATCCTGTCGAGGTCCTGTAACCCCTCTAGACACAGTCTGTGATTTGCTTCTAGATCTGCTATGGGACCGAGGGTAAGGCTCTCTACGCTCAGGAGGACACAACTCCTCATATCTAATCTGGTAATGCTCAGCCTCCCATCATGCAATGACAACCCAAATCTATCTATCAGTGACCCATATCAGTGAACCATATCAAGTGACCCATATCAAGTGACCCATATCAGTGACCCATATCAATGAACCATATCAAGTGACCCATATCAAGTGAACCATATCAAGTGCTCTATCTAAGTGACTCATATCATGAAATCAATGCTAAATCTATATGTTTGAATATCAAATCAATCTACTCTATCATCATTTACTATTTGTTTTATTTTTTAGGAATGAAAATTTATCAACAATCAAATCATTTCCTATTTGTACTTCAGTCATGAATACAAATATGTTTGAATCACATCATCTACTATTTTTTTTCTATCGCAGAAAGCAAATTTATCAGAAGTCATAACAAGCTATCTACTCTTTGTTTTTTTTAAAAGCAAAGTTATCAACAAATTAGACAATCTATCAATCCATCTACTCTTTGTTTTTCATTCAATGGAAACAAAGTTATCATCTACCTACTCTTTATTTTTCTATTTTCGGGAAGCAAAGTTATCAATTAATCATCAGATTTTCTATCATTTCTATCCCTATCAGCATGATGACAAGACAATTTATCTATCTATTGACCAAACTTTGACCTTATTTTTCAAACTGGGGCATCTTTTAATCAATTATCGAGAGCTAAATCAATGCATTCCTCTCATCATCCAAATTTCATCACCAACCCAACATTTTTCTCATCATCAGTGATTTACCTCCTGAGGGGGCATCATCAATATCAGTCGCATTTCTCAATCAAAAACATATTAGGTTCAAATTAGGGGCATATCAGTTAAAAAGTACAAAAAAACAAAACCGTCACAAATCAAGGGCGATAGGCAAAATCAAATGAAACAAATTTCAAAGGAAGGAATATTTTCTTTGAAGCAATGTGTTTCACACATCACTTCAAAGAGGGGCAAAATGTATACATCTAAAAATGGTCACAGTTAATCAAGCTTGTTAATTAATTAAATATGAATTATTTAATTATTTATTTATATTGTTCACTTTTATAATTCTTCTACCTTAATTAAATAAATAACTTTATTTAATTATTACCATCTTCCATCTTCCTCTTAATTAAATTAGATAAATTTTATAATTTATTTATATTAATTATCATGTTATTCTAAATTTGAATTTTTGAATTCAAATAATGGGATATTCCTCCAAACACTTTCTTCATCTCACAGTTAAATTAAATATTACAAATATTTAATTTAACACCTTTTCTCACTCCATGCATAATTAAATATTTTAAATATTTAATTACCTTCCATTTTCATCTCTCACACATAATTAAATATTTTAAATATTTAATTACCTTCCATTCTCATCTCTCACACAATTGAATATTTTAAATATTTACCTTCCATTCATCTCTCACCATTCTCATCTCTCACACATAATTAAATATTTTAAATATTTAATTACCTTCCATTTTCATCTCTCACACATAATTAAATATTAATTATTTAATTAATGCAAACTTCTAAATTCATCATCACATGTAATTTATTTATTTAATTATGAGATTTATCTCCAACTCACTCCTCAAATGGCAACTTTCCTTTAGTTCTAAATGGGAAAAATTGTGTAGGAGGAAACCTTCCATCTCTCTCTCAACATTCAAAAATCTCTCACCGTTCATCTTGACAAGCTTGATTTCAACCACTGATCACATCAGCCAATCAAAAGCTTTTGAAAACTCTATAAATACCCCTGTGAATTCAAGCATTGGTTACACACATACACACGCATTAGAGACATGTGATTAGCATTTTAGCATTATTATTATCAGCTTTAGTATTCATAATTTCATAATTTTACATTCTAGCAATCATGTTTAGTTTAAGCATGTTAATCATATCTTAGCATAGCATGCATTCATCTTCAATCTCGTTTTTTAGGAAGACTGTTTGTTGAGCCTAGCACACAATATGAGAGCAAGCTGGAATCAACAAAAACACTGGAGATAGAGGACAATGGGATGTCATTGAAGAAACCACTGTTTTAAGAGTTTGTTTATCTTTTAATTAGTTTTCTTCAATATAATGTTGCATTGGTGTGTTTTGATTTAATTTTGAATCTACATTTATTGTGCACTTAAAATCAATCACACACCCCCCAATACTACTATTGTAGATTTTGAGTCTTTGGTGCCATTCAATGTGCATGGGGTTAATTGATTAGAAATGCAAGCATGACTCTAGATTTTGATAGATGATGGGTTGCACATTAGCCAATGCGATTGAATCATCTAGGTGGTGGAGTGGTGGGGAGGTAGAGACACGATACAAAGCTAGATAGGACCTTTAGGTAGAGTTAGAAAGTGGAGGAGGGTGGTGCTACAAGTGGGGGAGATGTGGGTGGTGGGGATAGAGATGGGTCCCAGGGTGGAGGTGGGGATGGAGGGTAGATTTAGGGAGGGGGAGATGGTGATTATGGACAATAGGGAGGAAAAAATGATAGATGGGGACAAGAGCAGATTATGGGAGAGGGTTGGGGTGGGAAAGGAGGAAATGAAGGAGGTGAGGATGGTAGGTATGGAGGATGAGATGGGGGAGGTGGTGATAGGTACGAAGATATGTAGGTCCAATTGGTGGTAGCCCTATTCAAGTGAGATTAGGTTCAAAGAGAGATGGGTAATGAGTAGAGAGGGAAAACCTCTTAATATTACTTGCATACAAAATGATAGAGAGGGATGCTAAGATGGCTCAACATTAATAGGTAGAGGTAGCAAGTGGGGTACCCATGATGCAGGTGATGCAGAAGGTGCATAGACTAATGTAGGAGGCTACATATTATAGGAACCTCTATGAGAGGGAGGTACCTATGGATATGAGGGCTCCTAGTTTCTCAGCTCAGAGTTAATAGAGGACCACTCAATTGGATAGAATAGATGGTAGCTCGATTATGGGGGCACCCTCAAAACTATCAGCATGGTTGCCAACATAGCTAGGACATGGTCCAACCATATAGGGAGCTACACAACAACCAAATCTAGGCTATTTTTAGCTAGGGGTAGATCTTCCTTCTCATCCACCGTCACTTGGACATTCAGAGAGTGGGAGCTCAATTTATAGGAGATTTTTGTATTGTATTATATGATGTAGACATTTTTCATCATGCCTACATGGTGATATATATATGTATATTCATGACTCTTGTATCCCTTTGTACATACTCTATACATTTATGATGTATCATGACAATTTTTTTATATATGAGATGATATTTTATTGTGCAATTGATGATGTTCATGATGTGATGTATTTTATATGTGCATGTGATGGATATCCATATGATTGATGATTCTTATTTTATTTTTCTAGATGATGGATATATGTATGCAATGATGATTCTTATTTGGTGTTGCTATGTGATGTGATGAATTATGATGATGATGCAATATTATGATGATATGGTGTGATGCAATGATTTTTCTTTTGATTATGCTATGATGTACTATATGATGATTGTACCATGATGCTATGATTGATTATGTTACATACTAATGATGCTATTATTATGGATTCAAGATATATAAGATGTTATGATGTTACTAATGATTGTGTATATAGGGATTATATGGAAATTTTTGTTTGTTTGTTTGTGTGATGATACATGGATAGAATGGTTAGTATGATTAATAGGGTAAAATAAGTGATGTAGGATGATGATGGATAAATGAATAATGTTGATCAAATATCAAATAAAAGCTATAGTTATGATATGGGATGTTTAACTAGATAATAGGATGGAAAAATGATTTTTCATTTTCTTTTTGTTATGCTAAAAAATGTAAAGAGCAATCTTTATTTTGACATAGCAAATAGACACTATGCACCAAGGTATGAAGAAATAGGGTGGTGTTGTATTTGTTGCATGGTATTTGACTCTAAAAACAAATAGGATTATCATTATTCATCATATACATATGAAAACCTTGTTTGAATGTGTGAGAATAATAAGACATAGAGCATGATAGTCCTAGTGCACAAAAGGTATGAAGAACTTGATATGCAAAGGATGCTTTTTATGAAAGAAGCTACCTCGCCACACACATGGAAGGTATTCACCATGGTCATACTATAAGAATGTCCCACAAACCCAACATACGAATTAAATGACCATGCCCATTTGTTGCTCCTCTAGACACACCAAGATATTGAAAAATCAAGGTGGCTTCAAGTAAGAGTTGGAAAGAGACAAAAAGATAAATAAAAGGAAAAGACTAAATGATAAAACATATCACAACCATCATTCTCTTGCCAAAGATATATTAAATGATTTAGACAATAGGTATGTAGGTAGTGGGTTGTTTTAGTAGTGATCCTAGCTTGCAATGTCTTGAATGCTAAAGGTTTCAATTAAAGCGTTATTTAATTTTTCTTAATTTATCAAAGATGATTGTGGTGATGTTTTTTATTATGAGTGATGATTTTGTTATGGATGGGTGAATTTTGTAGGTGTTGATTTTTTTATAAATTTTTTTCAATATTTAATATTTTTGGATTTTGTTGGAATATTTAATGTTTTTGGATTTTTGGAATATTTGATGCTTTTGGAATATTTAATGTCTTTATTTATTTTTGGTTTGATGGAATATTTGATGTTTCTAGACTTTTGGAATATTTGATATTTCTAGACTTTTGGAATAATGTTTTTGTATTTTTAGAATATTTGATGTATTTGGATTTTTTCTATTTAAGGTAATAACAAGGATCCAATATAATGATTAGGTTTTAAAAATTCCCCCAATTAGGTGTAGGATCAATTATTATAGACTAAGTGAATTGATTTTATTATTTTATTATGATATTAGGTGAGATGGATAACACTAGATACTAATAAGTTACCAAGCCATGCTAGGTGTATAATAAAAAATATGATAGGTAGGTGGATACAAATTTGATGCTGAATTTATTACAAATGGAATGACTAATAAATTGATAGATGGTAGATGGTTTTTACTTCAAATGACTCTTGTAAAAAAGTTTTCACCATGGTACTCATCCAAAGTCAGTAAAGTGTTTTTCAGTAGAGGACAATTTTTATCTTAATTTTTTTCCATTTTTTTTGGACTTTGATACAACAGTGGGAGAATTGTATTTTGTATATTTTGAGATGTTAGATGACCATGTTTTTATATTATTGTTTTATGTCTTGATTCTTTGTCTCCTCTATGCTTTTTTATTTTTATGCTTGATGTAAATGGCACTGAAGTGTATGTGTGATTTGATGGTAAGTCCCTTAAAAGGGGATGCATATATATTTCATTTTGGAGGTTTTATTGGGATGTGTGCATGATGCAGGCTTTCTCGAGTGATTATTATTATATTTTGGTTCATGAATATATACATTAATATAGATGTTATAATTAAAAGATATCATGAAATGTATC
The DNA here is from genome assembly GCA_007258455.2 of Sequoia sempervirens. NCBI lineage: Eukaryota > Viridiplantae > Streptophyta > Pinopsida > Cupressales > Cupressaceae > Sequoia > Sequoia sempervirens. Next base: position 28,173,075 of record VDFB02193867.1, read on the forward strand.
ATTTAAATACAATGAAATTATGGATATGATATTGTACACCGTGGGGTATTTATACAATGCTTTGGTTATTTATATGCATGGAGCATGTATTCTTGAAGTGTATGTGGAGTGGTTACAGGTACTAGGTATTTTCCACCTGGCTCCACAGGTTTGAGTATACCTCAACGATGGTTATAAGGAGATGTCACATTGGCCATTTATTGTTTTTTCTTACTATCGTACTTGATCCAAGTGTGATACCCTTGTTATTTTACCCATTTTGACTTGGATACCATCATCGGTATGATTTCAGATATTGTAAACCTATTGTGGATGTCCCATGAATGTTTGGTTGATGTTTTGTTAAATTTGAGTTTTTTCTACAATTTAATTCAATTAAATGCTTATATGGATTTAATAGTGAAATTATAGGCAAGATGATATTGGGAAATTAATTTAATTGAGTTTTGAGACTTGGGGGTCATTGGTGGGAGTTTCAAATGGATAAATGGAAAAATGAGTATATTAATTTAATTTGATTTGAATCCTGATTTTTGCAAAGTAATGTGATATATGCCCTATATATATTTAAAAAACAATTTAAATGTGGAATAGTAAATTGGACTAAATTTGAATATATTATTTTGGATTGGGGGGAAATCAGGGTTTATATATGATTAATTAGAGAATAAATATATTATTTTATTAGGAAAATAAAAGGGGTTAAAAAGAAAAGGGTTTCTATTTTCATTTTATGTTGAGAAATTGGGAAAAATATTAAGAGAAAATATTTGGTTTGAGCAATTTGAAAATTGTTGATTGGGAGAGAAATTCTTATAAGAATTCAATGAGGTTGGATCCTTTGGGATAATAATCGAGAAGGGATCATGCTCACTTGATTTCTTGACTCCTCATTTGGTGTGCTTGGAAAATTCCACATTTTAAAATTTTGAGGGCATTGAGGTATTTTCTTTGTTTTAAATTCATTTGAGCATTATTCTTCAAGTTTTTTTGTAGGATAATCATTAGGGGAGTGTAGAATCCTCCCATCTCCTTTTATTTTGTAATTTTATTGGTTTAGAGTAGAGATTTAATTAAATTTTAGAAATTTTCAAAATGGTGGGGTTACCATGCCCAATTTTTTAAGAAATGATGAAAACGCTAATTAGATACCTTAAGGGTGTTGGGAATGTTTGTAGCCAAAGGGAATTGTTAAAATTTTGATTTCAATTTTTTTTTTTTGATAAAAATCCATGGTGGATTTGGAAATTTTCATGTTTTTATGCATTGGAAATTATTGGAAAATTTGAAAGTTTTGTATAAAAATGATTGAATTTGAATGTTTAGAAAATATTGAACCTTGTGAAATGATATGTTATGCATTGTGGGAAAATATCATTAAAATTGGGAAAAAATGCATTTTGCACTAATTTTTGTGTCACTCATTGGTGTAAGGAAGCTAAGGTAGTAGAACAACTTCCTACACTAATCTTGAGAGGAGAATAATGCAAAGATTTACAAATCTTTTTAGTTACAGAAAATTAAACAAAAATAAACATAAATATCATGCATACCACAACACAATGATTTACGTGGGGAAAACCCTTTCAGGAGAAAAGCCCCACACTCCAAAAGTCCCCAAATATATCATTTAGAAATCACAAATATTAAAATATACTTGTAGAGAAAGCTTCTCATAGGAGTATCACCAAACAAAGATCCAGAGGCAACACAAATGCTATCAGAATCTCAAAAACATCACAATACTTAGTCATAATATAATGCCCTCATAAAATAGGGTTTCCTTCTAGGGAAATCCAAGCTAATAAAATATTGACCATCAAATTTTAAGACCTAATGATGAACGATCCAGATTTACAATAATAAAATATAAATAAAATTTTCCTTTTGGGGGCACTACCCTCGAGCCCCCACTAGGGTGCATGGTTCCCAGACCCCTTGCACGGGGAAACACACTACGCCCCACCATTGCCAACGTATCAATAGTACCTTATGTATCAACAATACATTATGTAATTGCAAGGTTGAGACATATTTTCCCAAAAAATCTCCCATTTGTTGAATACCTTGCAAGAACAATGAGAGGGTGTATAAACATCATCTCTTAATTGTTAGGGGTTGAAAGGCCCATAGTCTCTGAACACCATCTGAACTTCTCTGTGCTCACAAGCTTAGTTAAAGAATCAAAAAAATCCATTAAATTATTTACCTTAACCAACTTCACCCTACCATATTTGACCATATCTCTAACAAAATGATACTATATATCAATGTGCTTGGTCCTGGCATGAAATGCCAGGTTCTTGTCTAGACATATCACACTTTGACTATCACAATAAATTGTCACTACACCTTGTTTTATTCCAATATCTAAACACAGTCTCTTAAGCAAAATTGCTTCTTTGCAAGCATGAGTAGATTCCATATACTCAACTTCAGTAGTGGACAAAGCAACCATAGCTTGTCACTTACTCATCAAACTAATTACACCACCAAATAAAGTAAACACATAAGCATTGGTGGATAGTCTACTATCAACATCACCTACCTAGTCTAAATCCACATAACCATGAATATCACGGGAAATATCGTCATCAGTCATATTACTATGATAACACAAGGAATGCTCAGAGGTACCATGCAAATATCTGAAGACTCTTTTAATTGCATCCCAATGAACTCTATTGGGATTAGACATATATCTAGAAAGAACTCCCACTGCTTGGGCAATGTCTAGTATAGTACAAACCATAACATACATCAAAATTCCAACTTCACACTGGTAAGGCACTCTACTCATGCCTTCTATCTCTAATGGGGATGTTGGATAATCTAAAATTGATAACTTTGTTCCAGTTGAAATAGGAACACACAATGGTCTACAATCCTGCACATCAAACCTCTATAAAATTGAATTGAAATACTTACTTTGTCCAATCCATAATTTTTTTTCCACTCTATCTCTTCTAATTTCCATCCCAAGAATGTGTTTAGCTACACCAAGATCTTTCATTTAAAATTTAGTAGCAAGTTGAGATTTTAATTTTGAAATCATATCTTTCCCTTTACTAATAAATAACATATCATCAACACATAATGCAATAAATAGGAAACAATCACCATTGGTTTTATAATAAACACATTTATTTGATTTAGAATTCTCAAATCCCAAACTCAACACATATGTATCAAATTTTTGGTACCACATCCAAGGAATCTATTTTAGGCCATACACAGATTTCTTCAATTTGCAAACCAATTTACTTTTACCTTTCACCACGTAGTGCTCTAGACATGTCATATAAATATCCTCCTCCAAGTTACCATGAAGGAAAGTAGCTTTCACATCCATTTTCTCAACCTCTAAATCATAAGCAACAACAATAGAATGAAAAAAATCTAATGGATGTCATTTTTGAAATAGGAGAAATTATTTCACCATAATCAACACCCTCAACTTGAGAGTAACCTTTTGCAAACAACATTACTTTATATTTATTAATACCTCAATTTGAACCAATTTGTTTTTTGAACACCCATTTGCAACCAATAGGTTTTTGTCCTTTAGGAAATGGTACAAGAACCCATTTATCATTATTTTTCAAAGCTGTCATTTCTTCATCCATAGCAATCTTCTAGGATTATGCATTATTCATACCTAATGCCTCTTCCACTAATGTGGGTTCATCCATATTAGTATCGAAAGAAAAAATGTATCTCCAATCATTAGGTGAATACCTGTAAGGTGGTTGTCTTTTCCTTGTAGACCTGTGAACAAGCTGAATTGGAGGTTCTTCCTCCTCTTTTAAAGATTCAGAGCTAGATGAGCTCTCCTCAACTTCTTGTCTATCCATGGGCCTCGATTCAAATTTCTCAAGTGTAGAAGTAAACTGAATCAAATCTTTTTATTTACTTTGTTTTGGCTGCAATGTAATAGAAGAAGGCTTAGTTTCTCTAAAAATAACACTTCTACTATGTATTACCTTTTATGTAATGGGATCCCAAATATTTTATCCTTTCACACCATAACTGTATCCGATGAAGATACATTTCACAACCTTTTTCTCCAACTTTGTTCACATATTTGACATATGTGCATATGCTTCACAACCAAAAACTCTAAGATGTCTTGATGAAGGCTTGTAACCTTACCACGCCTCTATAGGCATCTTATCAACAAGTGTTGATGTAGGAGATCTGTTAATCATGTAATGGGTAGTGGCAACAACTTTAGATCAAAACCTTTGTTCTAGACTAGCAACACTCAACATACTCCTAGCCTTCTCCATCAGTGTCCTATTCATTCTTTTTGCAACTCCATTCTATTGTGGATAATATGGAGTTGTCTTTTGTCTATGAATACCACAATCTATATATAATCTATCAAAATCATTAGAGAAAAAATCACCACCATGATCAATCCTCAAACATTTTATTTTGTTTCCAGTCTGCAACTCAACCATTGCTTTAAATTCTTTAAATGGACTGAAAACTTCATATTTACTCTTTAGAAAATATACCCATGTCCTTCTACTATAATCATCAATAAATGAAACATAATATATGGATATACTAGCTGAAGGAACATCTACTAGACCAAACACATAAAAAAGAAGAAGATCCAATGTGTTTTTTTTTTCTTCCATAAATGCAATGCTCACAAAAATCAAATTTAAGATTACAATCAAACAAACCTTCAACAAGGTTTTTATTTTCAAGGTGATTAGACCCTTTTCTCCAATGTGGCCAATTCTTTGGTGCCATAACATAGTTTCCTCTATAGGTAACTTTGATTTAGAAGAAAGAGAACCCTTAGGTACCCACAAGCTATGACCATCTACTGAAGAAGAAACCCTTACCTCTTCCACAAATGTTCTTTTCATAAAAGTACTATTGCACTCAATAGTGCATGCATCAAGCTTATACAATGTGCCATATTTGAAACCTCTAGTAATCACCATAGCAGCTCTAACCATCTTGCATCCTACATTATAACATACTACTTGCACACTTTCATCTATTAGTTTACTCATAGATAGCAAATTTCACGTTAATCCAGGTATGCACAACACACCATTAATATTTTTTCTTCTACCATCAGGAAACCTGATTATAAATTTACCATGAACAACAATATTTAAATAAGAATCTTCACCCAAGTACAACTTACCTCCATCAAATTATTCATATTCAGAAAACCAATCTCTATTAAAGGTCATATGGAAAGATGCACCTGAGTCAATTAACCATGCATCATTACTTGCACGAGTTGCCAAAGTTGCAATGAATGCATCACCATCTTCCTTCTCAAACTTAGAATCAAAATCAAATTTCTTCTTTATATTCTTCTTTTCTTCATTGTAGACCTTACAAATATGTCCAAGCTTACCACAGTTCTAGCAAATAACTTTGGACTTTCTAGGAGATTTGGATCTCCCCTTCAACTTGGATTTATTCTACTTCTCATTCTTCTTTCCTTTTTCCTTAGGTCTTCCATGAACATTTAGGGCCTTGTTGGCACTAATGGATACCTTCCTCCTCATCTCTTTAGAAAGAAAAGAGCCCACCACATCTTCAGTCTTCAATATAACATAAGTACTCCCAATATCCATAACAAGAGAATCCCACGAATTAAGGTAAAAACAAAGCAAGATTTGACATTTCTCCTCCTCATCCATTTTGACACCAACTGATGCCAATTGAGCCACCAACATATTGAATGCTTCTAGGTGGTCTATAATTTTTCCACCCTCTTCCATTCTCAAGGAATACAATTTCTTCCTCAAGAAAATATTGTTCACTAAAGATTTGGCTTGATACATCTCACCAAGTTTCTTCCATAGTTTCTGTGCAGAGGTCTCTTCATGGATATTAATTAATACAGAGTCTGCCAAGCACAATCTAATTAGACCCTTAGATTTATGGTCCATAACATTATATTGAGCAACCAAAGTGGCATCTGTAGGCCTTGAAAGATTCTCATCAATAACATCCCACATATATTGATCTCTCAATAGATCCTCCATCTTTAGCTTCCAAATCTCAAAGTTATTTCCAAAAAAATTATCCACCTCTATTATCCTTTATGAACTTGTCATCTAAAAATTCTTGTAACAAGATCACAAAGTGTTTTCTGCACAAGCTCCCACTCAAATCTAGATTAGTTCAAAAAACCCAACAACCCACAACTAAAACCAAAGGTGATTAGGCTCTGATACCACTTGTAAGGAAGCTAAGGTAGCAGAAAAAATTCCCACACTAATCTTAAGAGGAAAATAATGCAAAACTTTATAGATACTTTCAGTTACAAAAAAAAAATTCATAAATAAACATAAATATAATGCATACCACAATACATTGATTTACATGGGGTAAAATTTTTTGTGAGAAAAACCCCATACTTCAAAAGCCACCCAATATATTATTCAAAAATCATAAAGATTACAATATACTTGTAGAGCAAACTTCTCACAGGAGTATCACCAACCAGAGATCTAGAGGCAACACGAACACTATCGGATTCTTAGAATACATCATAATAGTCATCTCTAATACAATTCCCTCATAAATTAGGATTTCCTTATAGGGAAAGTCAAGCTAATAAAATGTCAGCCATTAGATTTAAGACCTAATGATGAACGGTCTAGATTTACAATAATAAAATATAAATAAAATTTTCCTTTCAAGGGCACTGATGTTGAGCCCCGGCTGAGTCATGTAGCCCCAAGACCTCCCACCAGGGGGATGATCCCCCCAAACCCTGACGAAACCCCCTGCCCCCCCCTTCGTCGACGTATCAATAGTACCTTATGTATGGGTATGTGCAGGATCATGATGGGCCAAAAAGTGGTGATATGATGGGTATGTGTAGGGTATGCGGCTAATGATTTTTTTTTTACCCAGAATTGATGAAACAAAAAGGGTTTTAAAGGAGATTCTCAGCTTTCCACCAATATAAATTATGCTTTAATTTGAATTTAATAAATAATTATTATTCATTTTCTATTTGAATTATGACTAAAGTCCTGATTGATAGGCTGATTGAAAAACATCTATAGCTTTCAAAGGTATCATATTTTTGAATCCAAAACATGTGTCACATTCTATACTTTGCATAATATAGGATTAAAAAAATTGAATTTCATGAATTTTTGACCAAGTTAAGGTGGTCAAACATACGAAGTTTATATTTTTAAAAGTTGTAATAAAAATTCATAATTAATTATTTACTTTGAAAAAAATTACAAAAAAATATGCATCGCATCGGGACATGAGCCCTCTACTTATATCTAAAATATTATAAAAAAATATTATCATTTTATTGTGGTTAGGGTGGTCAGATAGACAACTACTTCTTATTTTTTTCCCTAAAATTTAATTACTTCTACATTGAAATTTCAGATTTTCACCAAATAGATTTAAAAATAAAAAATAAACCTAGTAGTTTAGAAACTACATTCAATTTGCTACATATTCTATTCTTACATATTTTTGAAATAATATAGATAACTTATTCAAACTTTTACGTCAAGTTTCCTAACTCTAATTTTTCTAAATTTTTTGCCACTTAAGGGCCTATTTTTTCCATGATGATCTTGCACATACCCGTATCAACATTACCTTATGTAATTGCAAGGTTGAGACACATTTTCCCAAAAATTGGAGAGTGTGATGAATTATTTGGAATGTTCTTATGAAGTTGAACTTCATGAAATGTGATAATATGCATTGTAGAAATTTGTTATTGAAATTGGATAAAATTGGAAATTATGCACTGGTTTGTGTGCCTCAACTTGAGTTCGAAAAATGTGTTGAATTTAGAACTTAGTCCTCTTTATTTTTTATTATGGCTGATTTCCTCCATTAGTGGATGTGCCACAATATGAGTTCTTATGTATTCCATTGTGTTCATACCAATGGATTTTGTTGTATGGATCATCTTGTGATGAGTATTTTCCTCTGCTATCCTTGAGTGATATGTTTGATGAATGTTTACTTTGTGATTGGTGTGAGTGTATAACCTCTTCCAGTGTGTCTTGTGTGAGTGTGTTTGGGCCATGTGACCATATCCTTGCATGGTGGTAGTGAACCTTGTTGGTTTTACAAGGTAGGGTGGCATGAAAACCATTGTTGGGGTTCAGAGGTTCAAGGAGCGAATCAATGTCGGTATCCTCTTCTCAATTATTCATTTCTTGGTAATTAGTTTAATTGAATGTAATGTGATTTTTAAAGGAAATTTTAGTCCTTTCATTATATAATCATAATGTATTTATAATGTAATTTGTAAGTGGACCTCTCTTGTGAGATGGCTTGTAATCCATTTTTTAAAGTTAGTATTTTTCGCCTAGTTTTGTGTCTCAGTGTTGGTGTTGAGCATGATCATAAATGCATATAAATTTAATTATACCATGGAAGCTTAAAATGAACATGATAAAATTTCATTTGGTGTTTTAAATGAACTTTTTAGCCAATTTTCATAGTTGGGTGGCCTGATACTACAGTTAGGCGACCTTGTTATAAGCTAAGTTAACCCAACCTCCTAGAAAACTGACTAACATTTTTGGGGTGGCCTAGTATCATGATAGGGTGGCTTGGTAGTAGATGGGATGGCCTAGTAGTATACAAGGGTGGCCTAGTTTTATAAGCCAGAAAATGCAATTTTTTGGCTAAGTGTGTTGGGGTGGCCTAGTACTATGTACGGGTGACCTCATCCCCATACAAAAACTAGAGTGTAAATCCTCTTAACCACTAATAGTTAGAGGTTTTATAATCCTATTTCACTTGTCAAATAATTTTTATGTACTTTATTTTGTTTTTCATGATCATTTTCATCAACTAGGACTTCAAAAACTTAGTATAGTTTTATCTCCTTTTGGTCTTGTTAGTTCCTCTCTATTTTAGGACCTTAGATGACTAAACCATTTAAATGAAAGTTTTTCATCATGGTCCTAGTGGTCTAGTGATGTTTGGAACCTTTCCTTAAGAGTCTTAATTGGGGACTTGTGGGTTATCCTACATCACTTTGTGTGCACTCTTTTGAAGTTGGTTGTTTGGAAATCCTAGGGTTAGTAAGATTGTGCACCTTGTCTTGTGAAGTCTTGGGAAGGTTGTAAAAATTCATGGTTGTTATTGTTAGTGTTCACAAAATTCCTCATATGTCTTGAGGTTTTTTTTCTTGTGTGATGTCACATTATGACAAGACATCTTAGAATGTGTGTGGTTGTCTGGAAGTGACCATAATCATTCCACTTAGTGGAGATTTGTATCTCCTATTTATTATTCTCCAGTGAAGGCTTTTAATTGTTTAGTATTTTCAAGTTAGTTAGGATGTGGATCAAATTTATATGATTCCCTCATCCTACCCTAGAGTTATGTCATGGGAGAATGTGATCATGGGTTGTGACTGATCATCATGTTTTAGTTGATTTCTCTCCTCCCCTCTCTTCCTCTCTCGTGTGTTTAATAATTTTCTATTTCCAATGGTGATGCATTTTTCTTGTTGTTTTAATTGTGTCATTGTGTTCATGTGACACTTGCATGTAATTCATTGTGCAAGTATGACATGTTGATGTTGTATCTTTGGTTTTATGGTTATTGTGCGTAAAAAAATTGATTGGTCAAGTTTTTCCTTGTGCTTCAGTGGCCATTACAAATTGATTTGATTATAGTATTAGGTGAGATGGATAAAACTAGACACTAGTAAACTACAAAGCCATGCTAGGTGTATAAGCAAAAATATGATAGGCAGGTGGATATGGATGAGATGTTGACTTTATTATGAATGGAATGGATAATAAATTGATAAATGGTATATGGTGCTTACTACACATGATGAATGTAAACAATTTTTCACCATGGTACTTGTCCAAAGTGCCACTGAAGTGGTTTTCACCAGAGGATAATTTTTATCTTTACTTTTATCTATTTTTTTGGACTTTGATACACATGACACATGTAAATAGGTTTTCACCATGGTAATTTCCCAAGGTTACAACAAAGTGGTTTTCACCATTGGATGAATTATTTCTCTTTACTTTTAAAAAAAAAAATATTTACCTTGGGATACCTTGAGGGTCAAGCATGAAATTGTTGATGGGCTCTTGTAGAGGCTCACTTTTAGGTATTACAAGTTGGTAATATTCTGACCCATAACTTGTGATGACAAATGGTCTGAACCAATTAGGTTCTAATCATCTTTTGTTATCTTAGTCTTTCTGATTCTTCTAATTTTCTTTGAGGACTAGGTCACCTACTTCAAAATTTTAGGTCTTGATCCTTTTTTTGCAACTATGAAGAAGATAATTTTGATAGGCTTCAAATTATTTAATGCACTAAGTAATTCATCTAACAACTCTAGCTCATGTAGCCTAGAGAATCAGTATTCTTCATTGTTGAAAAGATGATGTAAAGAAACCATTAAAGAAGGGAGTTCAACCTCAATAGGAAAAATTACTTCAATACCATAGACTATGCAATGTGGTGTAGCATTCATAGGTGTTTGGATGCTAGTATGGTAGGCCCATAAGGTGGGGTTGAGCTGGATATGCCAAAAATGATAACACTTGTTAACTATCTTCTTTAGGATCTTAAGTATGGTTCTGTTAGACACCTCAACTTGGTTGTTTCCTTATGGGTAATGTGGAGTGGAAAATTGGTATTATATATGGAATTGTGAGCAAAGACTATGAACATATTAGTTTTTGAATGGTGTACCATTGTCTATGATAATGAAGTGGGGAACACCATACCAACAAATTAGGTAGTTAAGGATGAAATTCACTATCTATTTACTAGTGATGTAGGTTAATAGAATGGCTTCTATCCACTTCATAAAGTACTTAGTGGTGGTGATAATGAAATTATGGTCATTAGATGAGGTGGAGGTAATTTTTCCTATGAGGTTAAGTCACCATTATGAAAAGGGACTAGGAGTGGTAATCAGTTGCAACTCTTGGGTTGGTGTGTGAATGGGTTCTCCATGCTGCTTACATTGAAGACATTTCTTCACAAACTAAATAGCCTCTTGATCCATAGTATGCCAATAGTATCTCATATTTTTTTCTTTTTTGGAATATATAATATTTTTGGATTTTATGGAATATGTAATGTTTTTTGGATGTTTTGGAATATGTAATGCACTTTTGGATTTTTTTGGAATATTTAATGTTTTTGGATTTTTTAGTTTAAGGTAATAAGAAGGATCCAATTTTATGTCTAGGTTTAAGAAAATTCCCTAGTTAGATGTAGGATCATTTTATTATGGACTAAGTGGATTGATTTTATTATGATACTAGGTGAGATGGATAACGCTAGGAATTGATAAATTGCCAAGCCATGCTAGTTGTATGAGGAAAATATGATAGGTAGGTGGATATAGATGAAATTTTGATTTTATTGTTGATGGAATAGATAAGAACATAATAGATGATAGATTGTTCTTACTACATGGTTCATGTAAATATGTTTTCACCATGGTACTTGTCCAAAGTTCCACCAAAGTGGTTTTCACTAGAGGATGTTTTTTATCTTTATTATTTTTCCCATTTTTAAAATTTTGATACACACGACACCTATAAATAGGTTTTCACTATGGTACTTTCCCAAGGCATAATTGAAGCGGTTTTAACCATTGGAAAAATTATTTCTCTTTAATTTTTTAATTTTTACGTTGGGATTGTTGAACAAGACAACTGAGAGGGAGGGTGAATTAGTTGCAACAAATTTAATCTATGAAACAACCACTGGAACTTAAGTCAATCACAAATCCTTTACTTAGCTAAAAGATTAAACATTAAGTGCAAAGGAAAAAAATGAAAATTAACACACTACACAATAACACCATATTTACATGGAAAACCCAATGAGGGAAAAACAACGGTGAGGATTAGCTCACAATATAGAGAATATCAAAACTGATTATAAAGGCTCACTGCCAAAACAACAAGAACTCACTGTTTGTATCAGGAATCACTGACCAACAAGGGTTAACCACCCATAGGGCTCACTACCACACATATATAAAGAAGATAGAAGAGATATGTTACACAGAGAAGACAATCTCAATGCAACAGGGATTTCCACCACGATTCACTCAACTACTTGTAGACATGAATGAATGATAGAGTACACCTTCAACTCACTACTTCCAAAAACTCAAAATTTAGATTTTTCACTAATCTTACACACTCACATCACATACACACTGATTCACATCTATTTCCCATCTATCTACTCTATTTCTTTGCACCAATCTTTGTACTTCTTTCATCAATATCTCATCTTGTATATATACCATCTTCAACATTGAAACTATCCAAAGCTGACCATCCATCATTAAATTCAAATTAGGTTGGTGCCAAAGAATTCTAGGGTGGAATTAGAATGAGGGCGACCCAAACACATGCTTGATGAGGACTAAAATAAGTCCCAACACACATCATGATCTTTTAGAGTAGTGTTTAACACAAGGTCAGCCAAACCAATGTAAAACACATAGAACAATTAAGCACACACATCCCTTAACATGATCCAATCTTTCCAAAAAAAAAAATTATCTTCAACATGAACATAACAACTTATCTCTAGAACTAGAATTCATAAGACTTAAACAAAGAGAAATCCAAACCAACACATTTCTCCCGGACCTCAGCTAGAACCCCTAAAACCACCATTCATAACTAGTGAACATAACTTGCACTGTAATGAATCAAGAACCAAAAATATGAATATAGTAGCTTCTAACAACCATGATTAACATATATGAATCACAAAAACATAGGAGAAAATCCCAGACCCAAACCCGGAGCAACCACAAAACACTTGCAACCTTTTCTTTTACAATTTTCTCAATATCCTCAACATATACAACCAATAACCTTCATGCAAGACATCAATGACAACAACCAGTTAATAAGTAGTTAACCAATTGACATTAATAACAACACCTTCATTAGATTGCAACAAATTCTTCATACTTGAAACAATCTCCCCCTTTGTTATTGATGGAAACACATGATGTGAAAAACCATCAAAGACAACACTGTAGCTCTGAAAACACTTCTCATGATTTTTCTTTCTGTTTCTTCCCCTTAGTAGATACTCTTTTTCACATATTCCTCATCTCCCCCTTTCAAATCAATGGAAAAGGAAAAATATGTTTTACATTGATTTCCCCTTTGACATTAAACACAAAATATTCTTTCAATGACAACACATGAAACTACTTGCTCCCCCTGAGAGGTAGCCACCAAAACATCAATCTAGAAGAAAGATAGATCCATAGACCCACCGAATTGATGCATCTCCATATGCATCTATTTCAAGAAAGGAGGGGAAATCACCCCTAACTTCTCTTGGAGATACTCAATCTGATCCTTCATAGGAACATACTCAAGCTTTACTTCATTCTCCACAACCTTCTCTCACAAGAAGTGATACCTGATAGATATATGCTTTGTCCTTGAGTGCATCACTGGATTCTTTGAAATTTTAATTGCACTTGTATTATCATAAAAGATAGAAATAGGATCACCATACATCACTTTGATATCTTTTAATGTCTATTTCATCCATAAAACTTGTGTATAGCAGGATGCAACAACAATATACTTAGCTTCAACAGTAGATAAAGAAACTGAATATTTCTTTTTACTCAAACAAGCCACCAATCTACAACCAAGAAAGAATACACCACCACTTGTACTTTTTCTGTCATCTACACATCCAACCCAATCTACATTTGTATAAGCACTTAGTGTGAAGTCAGTATCCTTAGGATACCATAAGCTATAATCTAGAGTGCCATTCAAATATATGAATATTCTCTTAACAACAACATGTGTTTCTTTAGGATCTTGAAATCTAGCCACAAGATAGATTGGATGCATAATATCTGGTCTATTAGCGGTCAAATACAACAATCCACCAATCATAGATCTATATTTGCTTTGATCAACCTTAGGTGAATCATCATATTTACTTAATTTGCAACCAGTCATCATAGGAGTGCATACCGGTTTGGAACCATCCATCCCAAAATCTTCAACATCTCTCTCACATACTTTGACTATGAATTAAAAATCCCTTTCTCTATTTGATTAATTTTCAGCCCAAGAAAGAAATTCATTTCACCAAACATGGACATCTCAAATTATTTTTCCATTTCTTCCGCAAAAATCTTACACATAGTTTCATTTCCTCCAAAGATAATGTCATCAACATACACAATCACAATCAATATTTGTCATTTTCAATTTTAAAATACAAATTACTATCTGTCGTACCTTTGTTGAAACCTTGTTGAATCAAATATCTATCTAACCTTGCATACCAAGCTCTAGGAGATTGCTTCAATCCATATAAAGATTTATTCAATCTATAGACCATATTAAGTTGATCTGGCAACTAAAATCCTTCTGGTTGTTCCATGTAGATCTTTTCTTCTAGCTTACCATTCAAGAATGCAGACTTAACATCCATCTGATAGACTTTGAAATCTTTATGATCAACAAATGCTAAGAACATTCTAATAGCTTCCATTCTTTCCATCGGAGCAAAGGTCTCCTTAAAATATATGCCTTCTACTTGTGAGCATCCCTTACACATGAGCATAGCTTTGTTTATGACCACTTTTCCATTCTCATTCAACTTGTTTCTAAATACCCACTATGATCCAATTATGTTTTTATCTATCGGTCTAGGTACCAATTCCCATGTTTAATTCTTCTCAATCTACATAAGTTCTTCTTTCATAGCTTCCATCCAATGTTCATATTTACATGCTTCACTTATAGTCTTAGGTGCAATCTTAGAAAGTAAACATAGATTTATTCCACCAGCAACAACTTTGCTTCTTGTCAATAATCCTTTTGTCCTATCTCCAATGATCTAACTATCTGAATGATTTCTCCACACATATTTAGGTGTCTTAGGGGGCACCACTAGAGGTTCTTCCTTCTCTTCTTCATTATGCTTCTCTTTCTCATCCACAAATTCTTCAATTCTTATGTAATTAGGTTCATCAGATACATATCCATCAACTTCAATTGAATTCTTCATTGCTTCATCAACCTTAACATTTGTGCTTTCTACAATCTTCCTCAGTATTTTATGGAAACATATGTAAGCTTTGTGTCTAGTAGGATATCCAAGAAAAATACCTTCATCACTTCTAACATCAAAATTTCCTTAATTTCCTTCATCATGTCTGATATAACATTTGCTTCCAAATACCTTGAAATACTTAACAGTAGGAATTCTTCCACACGATAGCTCATAGGGGGTCTTAGTATTGTTTTCTCTTGCTTGAATTTGATTGAACACATAAATAGTAGTATGAATAGATTCTCTCTAATAAACTTCTGGTAAACCAACTTTAGTCAATATTGATCTAGCAGCTTCTTGAATCATTTTTTTCTTCCTTTCAAGAACTCCATTCTCAACCATAGCTTTGAATGTCTTGAATCTATCTAATGCACCAAATTTCTCTCTATGAAATGTAACCCATGTATACCTTGATGTAGAGCAGGGGTATATAATGATTCAACACACTCAAACAACCACTCACAAGAACCCTTAGTCATCAATCAATGGGCTTTCCTTCACAAACCACCATTGTTCCTTGTAGCCTTTCAAAAAGGCCTTTTTGGACATATGTTTTGGAATAGATATGATCTATAGAAAAGGAGACCCATTTAGGATACCCTTTTGGCTATTATTGCACATATACAAAAATGAGGTAGGGTTTCTTTGTAGGGAAGGTTTCAAAAATTGATTGTCCTCCTTCTTCCTAGGCCTAATTAGGCAATTAGGCATGACACAACCGAGTTCTTTGCTTCAAGGGGTCTCTAATCTTGTTCTCATACTTCAAACACATCTTATATGTCTTAAACAACTACTCCTACTACATGGATCATTCTCCAATAGCCTATAACCAACTTCTCCAAGTCTCTAGGGCTTCTAGGTCTAATACATGGGAATATCAGATTGTTAGTGCTTTCCCACACATACAAAATCACTTACCTGCATCTACAAACTTGGGGTATTAAAATATAGTTCAACATAGGCTATTCCATTGAGTTTTAGAGTTTTCTACTAGTGGAATGGAGAATTACACATTTTTCTTGGTCATTAGTTACCCTACCTAGGGTTTGGACCAGTCTAAAGAGAATTCAACACAACTTCCTTGAAACTTAATTAAATCACATGCAACCAGAGACAATAGAAAGTAGATTCAATACACTTTCATCCACAATTGATTCTATATTAGTACAAGGTCGCATAGATCTGTACTACACAGAGTAATAACAAGGGAATGTTAGAAATTACAGAAAATAGAATATCTTTTATTGCTTCACTCCAAAAATCCAACAAACAACCTTTCTCATCAATGATACAAGGATTTTTAAGCATTTTCAAACATGTTCCAATGGTCTCCAACCACATTTTAAATTATGGACTAACAAAACATCATTAAGTCCATTTGTGACAAAAGTGCAAAAAGTTGCTTGACAACATTATGCAACTTTGACAACTTTTGCATTGGGACACTACCTTGCACCTAAGAACTCAACCTAGACTCCAACTAACATGAAATGGTCTAAAAATACCTTATTACATGAAAAAAACACAAACCAAAACAAAATTCCAAGTTTTTACCCTTGGAGGCAAAAATGACCCGTGGGTGCCCCTGCACCATAATCCCAAGAGAAAGAAAGCTCAAGTACCACTTGAGGATAGATCTACAATTGTGTAGCCATGTTTTACAATGTCATCTTCAGTCACCCAAGAAGAATCTTCGTGAGGCAAACCCTTCCATTTGACTAGGTATTGAAAATAGACCTTGTTTCTTGTCCTCTTGAGTTCTTTTGTGTCCAAAATATATTCCAACTCCAAATGCTAGATTGGTGGGAGATCTTTGACCCATTCCTCATCTTAGAAAGTTGATGAACCTGCATTATCACCTACAACAACTTCCCCTTTGTAAGGGTAAAGATCAAAAACATTAAAAATAGGAGAAATGACAACACCAGGGGGGGCTCTATTTCATATGCATTCTCTCCAAACTTATGCACCACTTTACATGGCCCTATCTTCTTTATTTTTAGTTTAGAATACTACCCCTTAGGAAACATTTTATTCCTCAAATGAGCCAAAATGAAATCCCCAACCTTATAGTGAAACTCTCTTCTCTTTAGATCAACATTGTGTTTATACTTGTCTACATTCCTTTGAAGATTGTCTTTGACTTGTTGGTGGTGTTGTCAATTAGATTTGCACCCTGCTGAATAGAAGATTCAACAATCTACTGAAACATGGAAACCTTCTTCAGATGTGGGTGATCTGAATGAAGAAGGAATCTCCAGAGTGAGCTAGTTCTCCAAATGATGAATATTACTCTAAGAACTTTATGGAAAAGGGATAAAAGGATAACTTGAAAATAAAGCCTATGACTAATAGATGATTCACCAAACTTATGAAAATTCAGACCTAACCACTCATAATAGTTTCTCTATCACAGTAATCCTCACAATCTCATTAGCACATTCTTCATCGGTGATTTGCATGAAGATCTGGAAAACTAAACATAACATGCAACCTGAAACATGTAATTCTGAACGAAGGTTTACAATAGCAAGACATATAAGGATTCAAGTTTGAAAACAAAAATACATCATATTGCCATTACAAAATTGAGACAGAAAATAAGGAGAAATCTATTATTCTATTAAAACTGAAAGAGTATTTGTCTAAACTGAGTACAATTGAGTTTTTACAAGCTCCAGAATGCTAAGAGCAAGAAACTGTATCTTGAACTTGGAAGAAGAAAAAAACTAAGTCTTTTCAAAATATATCTCTCAAGAAACCCTAATCTGAGCTCACAAAGAAACTCAAGGAAAAAAGCTTCAAATTGTCTCAAAAGATTGCATAAAAGCAGAAAAAAGCACATTGCTTTCATGATCAAACTGTAAAGCCTCTAAAAATAGGCTAAATCTGCTTTAAAAGCGAGAAAACACCTTATCTCTCCAAGATGAAACTCAAATCCGACCAAGAGGAAAAGTCATTACAATCTGCTAAAAATAGCAAGAAATCATAAAACAATTTATAAAAGATTGCTTTAAATTTCTGCTTTACATGATTGCAGATTTTACAATTTATCTATTTTTTGCAATTAAAGATTGCAAAATATTTTGCAAAAAGAATTACATCCTTATTTCACCAATACAATGCTTGATTTTTCTTTAAAAAATCATAAAAATATCAATGGAAAATTGTTCTCTCCTATCAAGATCCTTAATTGATTTCTCTAAAATCAATTAAAACAAAAACCCTAAGTCAAAAGTGCAATGATTTTACAACCTTTATTGATTTCTCACTAAATCAATTAAAATTAAATATATCCTCCCTTATCAATTCCTCACCAAGGCATCATTAATCACAAATTTCTCTAAGTTCAGCCCATTACATTGCCAAAATTTAAATAAGGAAACCCTAAGTCTTAGGAAAATAAGACCATCACTCTTCAAAGCTTGACCTAGGCATATTAGAGTTTGACCCCTTCAAATATTAAACTTCAGATTCTGATTAATTCATAATAATCAAATGCTATGGTCAACTATGAATATTCAAAGGCAATTATAATGTTTGACCTAATTCAAATTAGGGCAAGGAACAAAAAGAAGTCAAACCCTAAAAATGATTTCATTTTTTCAGTCATCATTTCGAAGACATTGAGCTCTGCCTAAAAGGATAGCACCTCCATGATTGAGCTCAATCTGTAGCTCATGTGCTTGAGAATCTTCACCCTCTTCTTCAGATAGTTGAATCTTTGACTGGGTAAGCTTGGTTTCTGAAGTATTATGGTTTTTCACTTCATTCTAAAAGCAAGAAAGGCCATTAAGGCCGTGGCTGCAACACAGTGTCTAATGCATTTTCTTTTACTTTCTGTGCTTATTTGAGAGAGCTCGAGTCTTGGGCTTGGGCTCTCTGTGTTTTTCTCTGGCCACCATGGCGAAAACCTTCAAGTTTGGAGCCTCCTGTGAATGTTCTGGCCGTGGCCAGTGTGTTCTCCTGTGAGCATGAAATGGTGAGTTGTGTCCCAGCCGTATACTTCTTTCTACAGAAACTTAAGAAGGATTTACTTTACATATGATTTTATGGCCATGCACAAGCCGCACCATATGTATCTCAGGAAAAGCATTTTTAAAGCTTTTGGGCTCGACCCAAAATATGAATCTCTTTTTTTTCACATTTGAGGAAAACCCCTTCATGGGTATCATGAGAATCGAATGAAAACTGATATTCTCTATTCTGAAGCTCGACCCACCAAAGGAAATTCACATTTTTATACTCTCCAAAACAAAACTAGATATGGGTATTTGTTATTCTGAAGAAATCAATCTTACTTTGATACTTTCTCTTACGGAGCTCGACCATTATGATTTCCATCTATATTCTTGTTATTTCATATAAAATCCTCATATGGGTATCTTGTATATATGATAAAACAATTATCTTGTTGCTTTGATAAAATACCCATATGAGTAAGCTAGAAATTGTACTAAATCTGTTTGTCTTGATACTCATGTGAAAACTAGCTCGACCCATGAAGATTTCTTTTCTCTTATGTTATTTCTTGAAAGACCCCTTCATGGGTGTCACTGCAAGTTGTAATTTATGTATTCAAAATCAAACCCCAAATGTGGGTATATGGGAAACAAAATATGTATATTCATTTTGCATTCAATTTATGGGCTCGACCCATCATGGCTGGTGCTTTTCTTTGACATTCTATTAAAAACCCTCACATGGGTATATGAAATTCCGAAAAAGGTCTCTTGCTGCTCCACAAAAATGACGTATATTCTTTGAAAATTAAAATTGCTTTATGTGAATCTCAAACCAACTATGAGTAAATGGAAAACAACAAAATTTGTACGTGTAAAAATTTGGGCCTTACATGGTATTTTCTGCTTTTCTCAGTTTTCTTCATGAGAATGCTAAAGACAAAACCTGAAGCATATTGAAACTCTAAGTATCTGAAATTCTGAAGCATATGTCTTGAATTCAATTTCTCAAATGGACCCCCTGTACTTCAAATATATTACATTTTACTCAAAACCCTGATGTGGTATTCAGAAAATGAAGGAAGTCATAACCCTGTCTTTTCCTATAGATGACCTAAATGAGAAATCAGAACCTTGAAGAAACTTGGATTATCTCTCAACTAGGGCACACTGCAACATGATAAAAATAGAACATTAAATCTAAAGCTTCATATGAATACTTGATTGAGGTTGGGCACTTACTACATTCAACATTCTAATAAAGATCCCTTCTATATATCTGTATTTGTTTGAAGATCTTTCAACTGTCATATTCATACTGCTCACATCATCCTCTCACACAAAAATCTCTTTGATTTGAGTCTGAAGATTTCTGGTCCATCTTGCTACTTATGCATTCACAATCATGCACCTTCACTCATGCTATGTCCAATATGAGTTCTGTTCATTCTAGAAATGAGTTTTGTGTATTTAAATCCTTGAAAATAAACCTGATTGAGAACAAATTAATGACAACAAAAATATAGAATGGTGTACTAGTTTACTTCTTTTCAAAATAGTGATGCATAACCCACCTAATGTTGTATTTGCACCCTCAGCCAAACTGGAACTGACTGTTTCATTTATCATTTGAATGTAATTCCTATCCTTTCATACTCTTAGGATTCAACCTAGCACTCTTCATGCATTTTTATGCTCCACTTAATAAAATGTTCCATGAATCTGCTCTCTTCTAAGATGAAAATTAAACAATTCTCCTCATTGAGGCATAATGTATGCCTGTTCACTATCCTTGATTGTGAGAAAGACACTGTTGAACTGAACCTGATTGTTATGAATGCACAGTTGGTTTAATAGCTTGATAGATAACTATGCTTAACTCTTTCAGTTGTATATCATTTCTTTTCTTGATGAATATGATGACGATCTCTTATCAACCCACTTGTAATGAATAAGGGCAGCATGCCGAGCTCTACCCTTGTGGGAGCTCATTTTTCTCCACATGCTTGGTCTTCGAATAATAAACAACATCGTGATTTTCCCTATACTTGCACAAGGAAACAAACAATGTTAGCATAAAAACAAGATATGATGATCATACTAATGTTTCTCCCTCAACTTATTTTTTTTCACTTTACTTGATTGTTTTAGTGTATGATTAGTAGCAAGCTGCACTATTGTTGGTGATTCATATAGGTATCTTCATAATCAGAGCCTCTGACATCCCTCTCCTTTCTCTTACAAGTTAACGGAGCTCGAGAAGACAAAAGGTGCACCATTTTAGCATCGGCCATCATCCAATCAAGCAATGATGATTATGTTGTTACTTATGTGATTTCTTCTTTTGCATCTTCCATAGTGTAGTGTGCTATTAATGATGCACTGTGACAGTCCCATCCACGACTTATGTGGATATTTGATTTCATCTTATGCTTTTCATTTTGAAAATAAAATGCATCAGAATGCAATTTTGTATTATCATTTGGATTCTTGCAATCAAATGAAGCTATGTAAATATGAATCACTTTATGAAATAAATGAAAGCATTTAAAATGCTCTATTGTCTATATGCTCAATTTTGTAATTCATTTAATTGTAGAACATTGAATAGCACTTCTAAAACTCTATTTCCTCATTGTAATGCACAACTGTCACTTGACGAACAATGAACAAAGTGCAAGCACCACTTAAGCATGATGCAAAAATAACTGTAATTTCACTTTAAAATATAACAACATTCAGCCAGCTTCACCAATTGAGCTATAGTGAAAAATTTGTAACAAGTGGATCTCCTACATAGCCACAACAAATTTTTCACCTTCAGCACTCATCCTTTCTATCCCACTAACATCTCTCAATTCAAACACACCCCTAGGTTGCAAACCATAAACAATCTCAAAAGGACTTTTTCCAACACTCCTATTCACTAATTCATTGTAGGAAAACTTTGCTTGAGTTAAAATTAGATCTCACTACGTTGAATGCCCTTTGGTTAGACATATTAGGGGGTTCCCAAGGCTCCTATTCACCACTTCAATCTACCCATCAGTTTGAGGGTGATAGGAAGAACTAAAACTTAAATTAGTACCAAGTTTCTTCCACAAAGTTCTCCGAAAATGACCAACAAACTTGCTATCCCTATCTGAAACAATGCTAAGATGCAAACCATGGATCCTTACCACTTCCTTAAAGAAGAGACCTATTATGTATGAAGCATCATTAGCTTTCACAAGTTATAAAATGAGTTGTCTTAGAAAACCTATCCACAACAACATACACTAAGTCAAAACCTGTTTGTGTTCTCGGAAACCCCATCACAAAATCCATACTAATTGATTCCCAAGGCCCATTGGGAATGGGAAGAGGTTGATATAACCTTGCATTAGTGATAAATCCTTTAGCCTTTTAACAAATAGTACTCTTTTCAACAAAGTTCCTCACATTAGTTTGCATTTTTGGCCAATAGTGGTGCCTCTTCAACTGCTCCAAGGTCTTATCCAAACCAAAATGACCTGCAAGACTACCACTATGCTTTTCTTTGATCAAGTTATCCCTCATGGAACATTTATAAATACACAATTGTGCCCCTTTGAACAATAAATCATCTTGGATCAAAAAATCAAGCCATTTCTCATTATTGTTGCTACAAGGCTGCCTACAACTTGCATAAATTTCTTTAAAATTTGCATCCTCAAGATACATACCTTTCAAAGAATCAACTCCCATGCTTTGTAACTAAATTTCCTACACCATTAGAGCCCTTCTAATCAATGCATCTACCAATTTGTTAGCCTGCCCTTTCTTATGCTTAATGGAGAAAGTAAAACCTTGAAAATATTCAACCCATTTAACATGCCTATGACTGAGTTTATCTCAACTATTCAAAAATTGGAGTGCATGATTATCAGTGTACACTATAAACTCCTTAGGAATTAGATAATGTCTCCATTTCTTTAATGCTTGCACCATTGCATACATTTCAAGGTCATAGGAAGAATACCTTTTCTTGGCTTCATTCATTTTTTCACTAAAGAAGGCAATAGGCCTATTTTCTTGACTTAGGACAACACCTATGTCATGGCCACTTGCATCACATTCAATGGTAAAGACCTTATCAAAACTAGGAAAATTTGATATAGGCTACTCAGCTACCCTCTTTTTCAAATATTCAAAACTCCTAATAGCCTCACTAGACCAAACAAAATTCTTCCTTTAATGACCCTTAATAGTATCAATCATAGGAGCACAAACATGACTGAAACCTTTTATAATTTTTTTGTAGAAACTAGCCAAACTATGGAAACTCCTTACCTCAGCCACTGATTTGGGTGTAGGCCAACTTAGGATAGCCTCAACCTTGCTGGATTCCATCTTCAAGGTGCCATTGGTGACCACAAAACCAAGATATACCAACTTTGTTTTCAAGAACTCACACTTCTTCAAGTTTATCATTAGTTTCTCTTCATGTAATCTTCTCAAAACCAAATCCAAATGTTGCAAATGTTCTTCTTTAGTCCTAATAAAAAGAAGAATGTCATCAAGATATGCCACAACAAAAATACCAATGAAAGGTTTGAGCACTTCATTCATCAACCGCATGAAAGTACCAGGTGAATTTGATAAACCAAAGGGCATTACCAACTATTCATACAACCCTTCACTTTTCTTAAAAGTTATTTTCCATTCATCACTTGGTCTAATTCTGATTTGATGGTACCTACTCTTGAAATCAATCTGTGAAAAGTAACATGCACCACCCAAACAATCCATTAAATCTTCAATTCTTGGAATAGGAAATATATACCTTATTGTAATCTTGTTGATGGCCCTAGAATTAGTGCACATCCTCCAATCACCTCCTTTCTTTGGTGCTAGAACTGTGGGAACCACACAAGGACTCAAACTATCTCTAATCAACCCCTTATCAAGTAATTCTTGCACTTTCCTCTTAATCTCTTCATTTTGCTATAGTGTCATCTTATAAGCAACTTTGTGAGGAAAAATAGCCCCTAGAATGAAATCAATGTGGTGGCTAATGTCTCTCACAAGTGGCAAGGTGCTAGGAATATCAACAACCATTATATCAACATATTTCTTCAACAATGTTTTTACCTCTAAAGGAAACTCCCCTTTCTTTTCTACTACCATGATAGATCTAGGCTTTACTATGATGGAAAAACCCATGTTCTCCTTTTCCATGGTCTTTAGGAACTCCTTTTCATTGACCAACATCACACTAGACCCTACTTGGGAATCTAGGCTTTCATCTTTCAATGGTGTGAGGGTGTAAGACAACCCATCGTTTTCTATGGCATATGTGTTTTTCCTACCATCATGGATTTCCTTTCTATCATACTGCCAAGGCCTACCCAAAAGCAAATGGCAAACATCCATTAGAATTATGTCACACAAGACCTTGTCCTTATATCGCCCTATGTGAAAATCTACCCAACTTTGTTCATTCATAACTACTTGTTGCCCTTTGTTAAGCCAAGAGATTGTGTATGGAGTGGCATGAGGGATTCTTTTCAACTTAAGATTTTCTACCATTTCAATAGAATCCAAATTATCAGTACTACTAGAATCAATCACAACTATGCAATAGTTACCTAGGCACTTACATGTAGTTCTGAAAAGTGACTTGCTCTGTGGTGGTTCCTTCTCCATTGGTACATTGATCAAAGTCCTCACCATGAGAGACTAACCAACTTTTGGATCAACATTATGTGATGGAGAATTCACACTTTTATTATCATCTCCTTGTACAAACTGATTTCTTCTTTCTCCCCCAAATGAAGTGGTGGACTAATTTTTAATACATTTCCATTCTTGACGACCTGCAAATTTATTGCACTTATAGCATTTCCTGATGAATCCACTTGATCCTCCTCTTTGGCCTCCAAATATGCCCCTATTGTTGGTTCTTCTTCCTCTAAAGCTGCCCCCTACCAACAAACGTCCCTCTTCCTCTACCCCTGCTTTACTTTTCTTTCCTTCTCAACTTATTTTCAATCTTTATGGCCAATTGATAGCATTCTTCCATCATTCTTGGGTTTGTGAGACTTAGTTCATCCTATAGGTTGTATCTCAACCCATTGATGTATATTTCCACTTTTTCCACATCATCTTCTACATAACCTGACCTTATATCCAATTTGTATAACTCCTCTATTATGCCTTCACATCCATATCTTTTTGTTTAAGGTTTTGAAGTTTTCTAAATAATTGAATGGCATAGTCACCAGGTAGGAATTGTCCTTCGAGTTTAGCAACCATCTTATCCCAAGAGGTGATTTTAGATTTTCCCTTCTTTCTCCTCTCATCTTGTACATAGTCTCACCAAAGTAAGGCATGGCCCTTCAATTTTTTTTGGCTAACTTCACTCTTTGTTCTTCTAGTACATCTTCATATTCAAAGTAGTTGTCTAGTGCTCCTATCCAGTCTAGGATTTCTTCACTGTCCAATTTTCCACCATACACTGGTAAATCCATCTTTATCTTGGGACCTTCTCCCTTGACAGCCTTCAATAGATTTTCCATTCTCAAGTCATCAGGATCTAACTCTTCTTCAGACCCTTCTTAGGATTTTTCCTCCACCCCTTCTTCTCATTCACGGCCACTCAAGTGTCCTATGACCATTCCTCTTTTCTGACTTGTTTCAACTATAGCAAGCCTAGCTTCAAGGGCTTCTATCGACTCCTTCATTTGTCTCATCTCTCTTGCATGTTTTTCCTTCAATTCATTCACCTCTCTAGTGACTAGATTCCCTTTTTGAGGCATTCTTGCTTCTCTTCACTTCAACTCTTCTCTCTTTAGACCAACCTACACTTGGATACCAATTTGATGCAGACCATGGGTATATAATGATTCAACACACTCAGACAACCACTCACAAGAACCCTTAGTCATCAATCAATGGGATTTCCTTCACAAACCACCATTGTTCCTTGTAGCCTTTCAAAAAATTGTTTTTGGACATATCTTTTGGAATATACTTGATCTATAGAAAAGGAGACCCATTTAAGATGCCCTTTTGGCGATTCTTGCACATACCTAGAAATGAGGTAGGGTTTCTTTGTATGGAAGGGTTCAAAAATTGATTGTCCTCCTTCTTACTTAGCCTAATTGGGTAATTAGGCACGACACAACCGAGTTTTTGGATTCAAGAGGAATCTAATCCTATTCCAATACTTCAAACATATCTCATATGGTCTCAAAAAACTACTCCTACTACATGGATCATTCTCCAATAGCCTGCAAACAGCTTCTCCAAGTCTCCAGGCTTCTAGGTCTGATACATGGGAATATCAGACTGTTAATTCTTTCCCACATGTGCAAACTCACTCACCTACCTCTACAACCTTTGGGTATTAAAATACATGTCAACATAGGCCATTCCATGGATTTTTAGAGTTTTATATTGGTCGAATGGAGAATTACATATTTTCCTTGGTCACTAGTTACCCTATCTAGGGTTTGGACCAGTCTGAAGAGAATTCAACACAACTCCCTTGAAACTTAATGAAATCACATGCAACTAGAGGAAATAGAAAGTAGATTCAATACACTTTCATCCATAATTGATTCTAGATCAATATAGGGTCATACAGATTTGTACTACATGTTGTGCCTACTGCACACATGCCCCTTTCGGACCAAGGACCCCCTTGTTTCCTTTTTGGCGTCGCCGAGTCATTTTTTCTTTTGCCTCATTTTGATTGGCCCTATATACTGAGTTTAAGGTGGTCATGTACTTTAGAGTCATCATATTTCAAATGGCCAAATTCACCATCCCAAAATTTCCTAAGTCTTTGGCTTTTACAAAAATGCCCTTGCGGGTTTCCCTTGGCCTTTCGCCTTGGTGTCCTCCAGGCCCTACGGACCCATGGTTGTTTGTTTCCCTTTGCAAGAAGCCACTATCCCTTCACCACAATCCCTTTACCATTGATTAACGACCAACCTCAAATGTCTGCTAGCATGGTGGGCCTCGCAAAATCTTTTGTTGTCCAATGTCTGTGGCAGGTTGGGTCTCTGCAACTCCAGCGACCATGCCTACCACCATACTTTGGATTAAATGCATGCCATTAATGTGCTTGGGTCTATAAATATGTGACCCCACATGTGATTTTCACCATTGCATTTTCAAAATTCCAAGGAGAGAAATGGAGGGTTAGCTCGTGCCTGCATTAGTTGTTAACGGATCGAAATCATGGTTACCGTCGGATTTTTGCACTGTTCTTAGGTATGCTCACATTTGAAACATCAAGGGTGTTTTTTCCATGGCTAGGGTTTGTAAATTAATGCTAAAATCTAAAAGACAAAAGCTTAGATCACTCGACTGCCTTCCTAGCCCCGACCCGCATGAAACACTTTATCCTTTATTCAAAAATAACGAGAGTCGGTCAAAATCATGCCTGTACATTCATGTGGGACCTAATGCATTATTTTTCATTCTTCACATGGCATAGCTACCTTTGTGGCCTGCAACATTGCTACCGCTGCCCCGGTCAACACTAAAAACCCCAAACAAAAATACTTAAGTTTTTGACTTGCTGCGGGTTCGCTTATGCAGACCGCCACTTGCATACGACCATTTCTTTGCCATTTATTGATTAACGACCACCCTTGACCTCCTCCCGCATTTTGGGTCCCATTGATTCCATTGCTATCAATTTATAAAATATGCTAAGTGTAAAGGGACTTGTGGGCCACTGCTTGCCAACTGTTGTGTATGGCTCACCGTAACTTGAGTGCCATTGCTTAGAGAAAAACCATCCTATCCACCCACCATGCGGACTCTGACCCATTCATCGCAGTTCAAAGTTTTCCCAACATAAAAAAATTGAAGTTGAAAATAGTTTGTGGACCTGTTCATGTAGGTGACTGCATCTAGGTAGTTGTCCCTTCATTTTTGTTCCCTAACGTCCATGCACCGATGACTTCTCGCATGGTAGGTTTCGCAGAGGACTCCTCCCTTCGCCAAATCTAAAAAATCATTAACACGTAAGCCTGTTCTGTGAGCTCACCATAGGTCCACTTATGTAGATCACTGCCTGTGAACCATTGCGTGCAGACCGCCGCTTGCAGATAGCAGAACCAACTTGCGACATAATCTGTCTTCCTTCAAAATTCAATACCACATCAAAACAATGCAAAGAAGGATCAGATCGATGAATTGAATAAGATGGTAAAGAAGCTATCTATTAAGATGACACATATAAGGGACCAAAACAACCAATTACAGGCTTCCTAGAGGAGCATTCAAGTTAATCTCAATCGGGACAACCATGATTCGGGTGCTTCTTCCAGACAAAATTATGAAAGAGGACAAAGTTTAGGCCAAAACTTTGAACGAAGGCCTTCAGAAAGGTAAGATCAAACATGGAACACAATTCCAAATAATGGAGGTGTCCCCACATATCTTGATCAACCAACAAGTGTGGATAAGTCCACAAGCAAAGTTTATCTAGCCAAGGCGGCCCTATTCGGATGGTGTCAAATACACAAGACGAACATGCATTCCGAGTTGGATTACCCAGAGTTTCAAACTGTAGCAAAAAATTTTCAAGTAGAAGTCCAAAATGTAGTTGATGGTTTAGGTTGTTGAGACTTAGTTCCATCGGAGCCATACGATTCTTTAGTGTTAGTGGTCAACCAGGCCCCTTTCCAAAAAATTGAAAGCAACTCGTCTAAGAAGGAGGCTTCCCCTAAAGGAAAAGAAGTGAAAGAGGTAAGTAATGATGATGCTTTATTTCCGCTCTTTGATTTAGTAGATAATGGTCCATTAGATGAGGAAGAACCTCGTGAGGATGAATTTCATATGTTTTACCAACAATCAACTCCCTATAACCTAAGAAATAGACAAGTTGGAGGCCCTTTCACCACTTCTACTCCTCCCAATAACTTTAATACTCCACTTGATCCAAATGCCAGCAATAATATGACTTATCCCCATGTGCCTACTTAGTACTTGAACAAAAATAGGCAGCCAAATAAAACTTAGGATTAGCCCACTAGCTCTTCCCAAAGTAGATTTTCTGAAGCAGAGGTTGAACAAATGGGAGAGTATGTAGCCAAGGAATTGAAGAAGGTTAAAGTTGGATTTTCATCCTTTGAGTGATTAAAGGTACCTACTATCTAGAACGACCTTTTTAGGTCATTGAATGGGACAGCCCTGTCAAAGCCATCCCAAGAGGTACCCGCCAAGAGGGTTTCCTTTGACACTTCTGGTAATGAGCCTATAATTAGAGAAATCCTGGGAAAGAAACCTGATCATCCCCCAAACCAACAAGTCAGTAAAAATCAATCAGCAAACAAAGCTCCTACCAAGGATAAGTACAATGATAAAGAAAAAGCTCAAGTAGCTCAAGTAGATGTCTAAGTAGGGTTGTTTCAAAGAAAGTTGGAGACCCCTCCCTTCTTAATGACTATTCAGATATTTGACAAGAATTTACACAACTGCTTATTAGACTCGCGAGCTTCAACTAATGCCATGCCCTTTGCAGTATGTCAAGCACTGGGAATAACTCCAAATCCATCCTGATGGAAGGTGACTCAGGTGGACAAGACAAAGGTGAACATAGTTGGAGAAATGAACAAAATACATTTGCAGATTGCTGCTGACCCAAGGGTGCAATAGGTGATTGACATCCAAGTTGTGGATATCCCTGATACATATGGCATTATACTAGGATTAGATTTCACTCATGCTTTGAATGGCTATGCCGCAAAAAACTATTCTCATCTGTGGTTTCCTTGGAAAGGGCTACCAAACCAGATCTGCATTGAGAGAGAACCTCGAATGAAGTTCATTATCATAGAGTTTAACAACAAAAATGAGGTGTTGTTCATAGAAACAAAGTTAGGAAATTATTGTCCCATGTCTTATCAGTGTTGATGGAAATTTTGGCACCACAACAATGCAAGCAGAATATTGCTACTCTGCTTCTCCTGAAAGAGAAAGGCAACACATGGATGCCTTAGCTCCCAAGGTATTTGTAGTTGGGTCTCAACTGTGCTAATGTTACTCAGTGGTCAATGCAACAGTAATATTCAAGGGGCCTGTTGGTGTTGAGCTTCTAGATTGTTCTAAGATCAAGCATAAAAATTAAAATCTACTTTAACAAGGGTTTTAAAGAAACAACAAAAGATAGATCGGGGTTTTGAAATAGAAAAGAACAATAGTTCATCCAATCTTAACTAGACTTGTTAACTTCAAGGAATTATAAACTAAAACTACAGAACAAGATAAGCTTGTGATTGACACACAACTTCTTTCATTCACAGTGCTAATTCACATAACAAATTTTAATTACCATTTAAATAAAACACAAAATAATATTTCATTCCTTGAAGGCTTCACAAATCAACTGATCAATTAAGACAAATATCATTCAGGAACACAACATGAAGTAGATTAAAATCTGATTGCTTCTACTGTTATTAAAACAGATAAACAATATTTACAAAGCTGGCACAATCACCAGTGTACATAGAATCTGAATCTCCAGATTGTTTCTAACTACACTAAGAGAACTTGGAAAATACATTATAGTCTGTATTGAAATCTAACTGCTAACCAAGAAGACAAGAGAAGCTCTCATTACTGAGAATCAAGATGCTACTCTATCTCCTTCTGTTAACTCACTAACTCCTAACAGTTCTTAGTCTAAAAATTCTCAATCTAAAAGTTTTCTAAATCTAGAAGTTCTTATCCCTTATTGTATAACTCTCTTCTAAATCCTTCTAACTATAAAAGGTCCCCTCCTTTACAAAGAGGAAAGAACACCTTATATACAGAATGTACCAACTTGAATGTGATGTCCCCTGCACTAGGGTTTACAAAATATCTGCATCCAGGAGAGTCGGCTCTTAGATCTTTTGAAGAGAGTCAAAACTGCATTCAATGTGAATCCTCCCTATCCATGTCGGTGATGGTTTGAGCTCAGGAGAAGCCTTTAGATCTTTTGTAGTTGCAGAATTTACTCTCCTGTCTTCGTGTCCACCTTCGAACTCTACCTAGGGTCATCTTGAATGCTTGGAATATCTCCAAGGCACTTTACCATTAATACTGGTCAAACTCTGCCTATGATTACCACAACTGTCCCTGTGAGTCATGATTGCTTCTTTCCTTTGGCTTCCTTCATGTTATGGACTTCTCTGTACATTTGACCATCTTCTGGAAGCACCATCGGGCCTTCTCTTGCAGATCTGAACGCCATCACCTGAGTAGATTCATCCCTTAGTGATCTCAGAACGAATCCACCTTGCTCACTTTCTGTTGATCCTCCCTCGCAGGAGTAGTCAATCGGTCAAAGGGGCTGATGAGTCACTTTTTGGGTTTCCTCTGGTTGGTCGAACATACGCCATGCGAGCTTTGTCAGGCAGTCAAAAGTGGTCCACCTCGAATCGCATGTTGATGACACACTCCTTGTGTCGCCCCAATGCAATTTCATCTTAACAGTTATCAGCACAGCATATGGCATTCGGCAAGACGTTTCGGCAAGCAGTAGAAGTCATATCGAGTCCACAAAACTCATCAGCAAGACTCCTTCATTTCACTGAGACCTCTTGGCGCACGTCTTTCCTCTCCGCGAGCTCCTTTTGTATCGGCGAGAGACCTCGGGGTCACCGAGACCATATGGCGAAGCTTTTGTTTTCTTTTGGAGTCTCCCTGATATCCTCCTTATCCTCCGGGCTTGGGCTCCTCTTGCTTTGGTGTGACTTTCCTAGTCACCAAGACTTCCTGGTGAGAGTCCAAATCTTCCCCGAAAACCCTTGGTGAACCTTTGTCGGCAAGACTTATGGCGACTGGCTTGCATGTCGACGAGACTCTTTTGTGTCAGCAGGACCTTTCGCCTATTTCTTTCACTCTCGCCCACCTCATTCCTTGTCACTGAGACACCATCGGGTCGGAAAGACCTTTTACCAACCCCATTCCATCCACTCAGAGTCTCCTTGAGTTCCCTTTGTTTCGGGGAGACCTTTCCCCGAACTTCTTTCTTCTTACCGAGCCCACTTCCTTTCAGTGTGACCTTCCATGGTCAGGGAGACTCTCAGCGAAGCCACTTCATTTTTCCGATACCACTTTATCTCGACAAGAGTTCACCTCGTCGGTGAGACATCTTGCTGAGCTCACTTTTCTCTCGGCGAGCCTACCCTTGTTGCCGAGACTTCCTTCGGTCGGTGAGACTTTACACTGACCGAGGCTTCCTTTCGCCGAATTCTGCTGTCGTCAAGACCTTCTCAAGTCGACAGGACATCCTATGGTTGGGGAGACCTTATGGCGATATCCTCTGTCCCCCCCCCCGAGCTCATTTCTTTTCGGCCAGACTCTGCCTCCTCGCCAAGACCTTATGGCGAAGGTATGATCCTTCGCTCAGCTCCACTCTTGATTTCCTTTGTTTCGGCATGACCTTTATGAGTCGGTGAGACACTACACCGAAAGCATCATCTTTTGGTGAGAGGTTATGCCAAACTCAGAATCTTTTGGTGAGGGCTCCCTCATGTCGGCAAGACTTCACAGAACTTAGATCCTTTGGTGAAACTTCCTCGAGAGACATCTTTAGATAAATAACTTGGTCCTGCAAAACAGATGCCTTCATTACTTCCAAAAGATACATTAATATCATGCCTTTGATTTCAACCAAAAGAAACTCAACTCCAGCGGAAGTGGAAGCGGGACCAAGATAGAACCAGAAACAACATCAAAGAAATGAAGCAGGCAGAACCAGGATGGGAACCAAAACAACATCCCCATTCAAAACTGGCGGGGGCAGAACCAAAACAAAAATCAGAACCGGGACTGGAGCAAAAATTGATCTCGGGCGAAACACAAGGGGGGCGGGGGCGGAACTAAATCAGAGACTGAAACTTATTCAAAGTTTCAGTTTTTGATTCCATCCCGATCCCGCCTCCGGAAAACATACAAAGAGACAACCAAAAAGAAAGAAAGAAAAGGGGAAGGTAAGAACACCCCGCAACCGAACAAAAGAAACAAAAAAATCCAAAGAACGACAAAACACGGAACCGAGAATGGAACGAAACAAGAACCTGAAACTTATGAAATTTTCAGGGTTCGGTCCCAGTTCCAGTTCTAGGTCCGCTAGAACAAACCAAAATGCGAAGGGAAGAACCCAACGACGAAGAGAGAGAAAGGGAAAGGCGGAATTGGTGCCAGGATGGAACCCAAACGAGAAACTTTGAAGAAAGTTTAACATTTCGATTCGAACCCGGATCCGACTCCAAGAAATAACAAAAGATGAAGACAAAGAACCATCAGAACTGGAACCGGGGACGAAACAAGACTAGAATCTTAGAAGGAATTCCAAGTCCGGTATTGGTCCTGGTTCTGCCTCCGACAAAACTTTAAAAGAAAAATGCCTAAGCCAGAAAACCAAAGGCCAAAGGGGAAAAAAAAGAAAGGGGGGACCCATTTTGGTCCATTTCAAAGTGGGGTGGTTATGCAAGGCATAACAAATGGCAACTCGGGTGGGAAAATGGTTTAACCATTTTCATGAATCTGAAGGATTCAGCTACCCAAAAATCCTGGTTCATGAATATCACAACTCCAGTTGGGTTAGTTATTTCAAGCAAGGTAGAGCTAGAATCTCAAATGCAAGTCAATCAATGGCTACCCTAAATCTATGTGTGTGCTTGATAGTGCATCATCCTTTCATAAAGTTTTCCTTATCTTTTGAACAACAATGTGCAAGATTTGAGCTACATGAGTTGATTCTTTTTAGCTGTCGTGCAATGATATCCTAGGCATTGCTTCGCTGCCAGTCAGGCGTCCATAGCCCCGACGGAGATACCTCTAGTTTTCTCATAGCATTGCTCTACTGCCAGCCAGGCATCCATAGCCCTTGTAGAGATACTGAAATCACCCATTCACATTGAATCCTCTTTTCTTTTGATAATTCTTTTCTTCCCCTTTTTTTTTATAGAGTTTCAGATATTTCACTTAGTTCTTTTTCAATATGTCAGATGTTTAACATTTGATCTGGGTTCAAAGCTACCATGGACCTTAAGACAACACTTAGGAATCATATTTTTCACTCAAATCTTGCAACACCATAATCCTAAGACAACTATACCCTTACAAGAGGAGATGTTCTTAATAATTTGTGACAGATTCAGGGAAGCTGATGAAGGTTACCTGCTTGGCACCTCGCTTTCAAGACTTTCCACAACTTTTATTGACAATAAGCATGAAACAATGAATTGAGGACAAATTCACTTGATCAAAAAACCTAAAATATTTAAACCGCTTCTCTCCTAGTGACCAAAGTATGCTTCAAATAAACAACCACCATTCCAAGATGGAAAGAAATAGATAAACCCCCAAAGAACAAAAACAAAGGAGAAAACCAAACAGCAAGACAAATAAAAGAACATAGGGACAAACAAACAAACAAAAAATTATTTACAAGAAGAGAGAAAATTTACAAATAGAAAAACAAACTATTTACAAAGAGAGCAGCAGATTATTTACCTAAGGACAAAGTTACTTACAAGAAAAAGCACATAAGTTATTCATAAATACACATTACTTACAAACAGGAGACCAATAAATTATTTTCATCTAGCACAGAAATTAGCAAGCTTTATGACTCAAAATAATGCTTAAGAAATTTCCCATTGACAGGCAATGAAACAAGCTCTCCAGTTAGGCTGCTTAGTCTAAAAACATTTTCCCCTAGGATCTCAGCAATTTGATAAGGGCCTAGCTAGAGTTTGTTAAATTTCTGGTGGCTTCCCTTCTTTTCACTAGCCTTATCCCATAACAAGACTAAGTCTGATATCCTAAAAGCCTTGATCTTGGCTCTTTTTTCAAACCAACATTTGACAATAGCTTGGTGGTTGAAAAATTGTTGCAAAGCAGCATCTCTCTGTTCTTCTAATTTCAACAAAGCAGCCAATCTAATTTCTATCCTATTGTCACTAGAGTAGAATTTTTGCATGAATTCAAGGATAGGTATTTGCAGATGGATAGGAAAGATAGGCTCTTGGCCATATACCAGCTTGAATGGTGAGGTGTTTAAAGCAGCCTTAATCCTAGTCCTATCAGCCCATAATGTGAATCTCAGCTGGGTATGCCAGTCTCTAGGGTTATGTTCTAACAGTTTCTTAATTACCCCTAAGAGATTCTTATTGGTTGACTTTGCAACTCCATTTCCTTGTGGGTAATAATTCGAAGAATACTTCAAGACAATCTTATGATCATAAGCCCAGGAAATAAACTCAACAGAAGAAAAGGTAGGGCCATTGTTACATACCAGAGCAAAGGGTACCCCAAACCTTGTAGTGATGCATTCGGTGAGGAACTTGATCACTACCTCTATTGTGTTGTTTTTGCAGGGTATAGCTTCTATCCATCTTGTGCAGTAGTCAGTCGCATTCAAAATGAACTTGTGTCCTGCAGAAGAGTTTGGGTTAATAACCCCAATGAAATCTAGTGCCCATTGGGCAAAGGGCCTTACCTCATAGACCGGCTGTAGTGGCATAGCTGAATGGCGTTCCCTTGATGCAGAAACTTGGTAGGTGTGACATTTCCTCACATGCTGATGGTCATCCTTGAATACATAGGGCCAATAATAACCAGATCGGAGGATCTGGTGTGCCAAAGAATCTGTAGACCCATGACGTGTGCCATGCTTCCCATGAAACTTAGAGATCACTCGCTTGGCCTCTTGATGATCAAGGCATCTCAAGTATACTCCTTCGAAATTCCTCCTGTACAACAACCCTCCTTTGAACATATAATGAGAACTCTTCAGTCTCAGGGCTCTCCTTTGAGTGGCATTCATTCCCTCTAGACAACGATTGTTGAGCATTAGATAAACAACATCTGCATACTAGAGATCATTGGAGAAGGACTGGGTTGTGTATTGTTGACAAACAATGTTGTTACCAGCCTTCACCATGGATTCAGACAAACTAGTACCTTTGACAAGTCTCATAGGGCATAGCTCTAGATCAAATTCTTGTAAGATAGCTATCCACTTTCCCCTTCTTTCTCCTAGCTTGCTCTGCATCAGTAAAGACTTCACAGCTGCATCCAGAACCACAACAATGATTTGGCTATGAAGGATGTAATGTCAGAACTTCTTGACAGCTCTGACTAGCGCAAAAGCTTTCTTCTCTAGAGGTGGGTACCTGATCTCCGTGTTTTTGAATGGAGAGCTCATGAACACAATCGGTCTCTTCTCTTCCTTTTCTTGTCGTTGGGTTAATACAGCTACACCAGAATGGTCAGACACGAAAGAGTAAATGTAGAATGGCTTGATGTAATTGGGGCTGGTCAGGACTGGTGCTTCTGAGATGGATCACCTGATTTGCGTGAATGCGGCCTTTTCCTCCTTAGTCCACTCTATTTTGGCATCTTTCTTCGTCATTTCATTCAGGGGTTTGACAATTTCAACAAAGCCCGTGATGAACTTCCTCACGAAGTTGATTTTCCCGAAGAAAGACTTCATTTCTGTCTTGCTTCCTAGCTGGGTGATCTTTAGAATTGACTTGACCTGGTCTGGATCGATTGAGATTCCCCTTTCTGAAATTATATGTCCCAAGAGCTTTCCCTCAGAGACTCTGAACACGCACTTGTTGGGATTCAAGGAGACGCCATATTGAATACACCTCTAGAGGACCTTGG
The DNA here is from genome assembly GCA_007258455.2 of Sequoia sempervirens. Taxonomy (NCBI): domain Eukaryota; kingdom Viridiplantae; phylum Streptophyta; class Pinopsida; order Cupressales; family Cupressaceae; genus Sequoia; species Sequoia sempervirens. The sequence goes on from VDFB02193867.1 coordinate 28,209,791, forward strand.
CCAAGTCGGTAGCATGATTGAGTCGATCCTTGGAGAACACTGTCAAGTCGTCTATGTAAACAATAATATATTTGTCAATTAGATCCTTGAAAGCTATGTCCATGGCGCACTGGAAAGTTTCTCCACCGTTTATCAGACCAAATGGAATCCTTTTGTATGTGAACGTCCCCCACTTGGTAGTGAAAGCCATCTTCATTCTGTCCTCAAAGTCAACCATTACCTGATTGTATCTAGGGTAACCATCCAAGAATGACATCATCTGTGCTCCATTGACAGTCTGTAATACCTCATCTAGAGAAGGAAGCAGATAGTTATCCTTTTCTGAGGCTCTATTCAAATTTCTAAAGTCGACACACAGCTTGATCTCCCCATTTTTCTTACAAACTGGGACTAGGTTAGCCACCCACGTTGAATGGCACATAGGGAATATTATCCTTGCAGACAACAACTTCTGAACTTCTTTATAAATCAATGGCTCAATCAGGGCGTTGACACGACACTGCTTCTGTCAGAAGAGTTTAGCCTCAGGCTTCAAGGGGATAGTGTGGGTCATAACAAAAGAATCAAAGGTCTGGAGGTCTTCATACCCCCAGGCTATCGCAGCAATATCCCTTTTAAGTGCCCTCAATATGTCTTCTCTAATTGCTTCAGGGCAGGCCTTCCCTATGTAGACATTCCTTTTAGGACCCGAGTCAGCTAGGTTAACCATGTCATATTCGCCTCCTTTACCTTCAACTGATGCCTTCTCTCGAGCCCTTGGGTCTAAGTCAAAGATTATTTCTAGAGAAACCATTCCCTTGGGAATGTTATTAGTTTTTAGATTAAGGACTCCTTTTGTATCACAATCTCTAGGGTTCTAATCTCCTTGATCCTTGTCGGTATCATCAATGATTTTCCCTTTAAAAACATCTGAACTTGCTAGGAAAGCAAGGATATGTCGGTCATCATCAAAAACTTGAAAATTCTTGATATTATCATGAATAGCTAGGGTGGACATCAGTTCCACTGAGAACCTTTTGAATTTGGAGCCTTGCATAGGTTCCAAGGTGCTTGCAGCAACAACCAATGAATCTGATACATGATTGTCCTCTCTAGGGATCTGATTAATCTCAAAAGCATCGAAGTCCTCAATCAGATTCCATACCCGATTTCTGTAAGCTGCCAGCCTTCTGTTGTGACATGTATATTAGCTGCGCACTTGCCTGATAACAATTTCTGAATCTCCCTTGACCATTAGGGCTGTAACTTTCTTCTTGTGTGCAAACATCAATCCCCGTGCTAGAGCTTCATACTCTGCTGCATTGTTAGTACATCCAAATTGTAACTTGTAAGAAGCAAAGAAATTTTTCCCTTTAGGGCTAGTTAGTACAATTCCAACACCACAACTAGTTTTGGACTTGGATCCATCAAAGGTAAGGGTCCACAATTGATCACAAGCAGGGGTTGATCCTTTTGAAGTTATTGTGGGTGCTTGAGTTAGATGAGTGACCATTGGGGCTGCTTGATCTTTTGCATCAGGTATAGGGAAAAGAGGCTCTGTAGGTTGTTTAGGTATACTTTGTGATTCTAGCTCAGTTGTATCATCTGACCTATGGTCATCTCCCTAGCTATCACTTGTCCCTTTGGTTGGTTCCTTGGGTTTCATTTCATTTGTGAGTGTAGGGGTGTCTATCAAACCTTGGGGATGATCCTCATCAGTATACTGATTGGAACATGTGTCTAGAGTAGGTTTGATCTAAGAAGGGATTTCTTTTGAAAGTATTGTATCCTTGGTTAACATAGTGGCTTCCTTGGCCTCAAATGAGAAGTAGTCTGCAATGGTCTAAGGGCAACTTGTGCTAGCTTCCTCAGTTTGGGAATCATGATTTAAAATGTCCCTGCAAGGTTGACAAGTCAGTTCAAAATGACTTTGGTAATGTACCTTGCACCAATTAGGGAGCAGGAGACTTTGCAGATCTATATCTGCCCCTAAGACCAGTTGGTCTTGTTGTAGCTTTCTAATTAGGGCTTGTTGATTTTCATCAATGGTGGGGTCAGGGGATTTTTGTTTTGACATGTTCTTAGCATGGAGAACCGAGAAGGTTAGAATTTCTTCTTTTTTGTAAACCCCCATCTCATTCTCAAAGTAAGCCACCTCATTGGGACAATCATACTCAGTGATGATATGCTTGAGGCGAGGCTCACTTTCAATCTTAATCTGATTAGAAATCCCTTTCCATGATAGCCACATATGTGAAAAGTCAAGGGAAAGATATCCCCCTAGATTTTTCATCAAATCTCGGCTCAGCAGCATACCATAGGTCTCGGGAATATCTGCCACTTGAATATCTATGTTGGTTAGGATCCTAGGATCTGATCCTACTTGAACGTGTATGTTTCTTAATTCCCCAACCACATTAACCTCTATTTTTTCAAGTTGAATGACCTTCTTATTGGTTTGAATGGGGTTTAATCCTAACTTGTTGCATATGGAAAATGGCATGACATTTCCTGAAGCCCTTGAGTCCAATAAATAGTTATGTAGGTTCTTGCTAGAAATTATTAAACTTAAAAGGAAAGGTGGAGTACCTACCTTGTTTCTATATAAGGCTGCATTCATGTCCCCAACAGGTGCCACCTTGCTCTTTCCTTTTGACTTATCAACTTGTTCTAGAGCTTTGAGCACTATCTCCCTTTGAGCAGGGCACCACTTTAAAATGTCAAAATATGACAAAGAAGTTTTATGTTTTTGCATCTCAGAAACATTGTCAAATTTTGTATTATAACTTGAATTACTTTTGAAAACAACAGAGGAATTACCCTTGTTATGGAGGTCAGGCGGGCCTTTTGGTGGAGGAGGATTATTATCAACACTTTGATTTGGAGGCACCATGTGATTAGGGGGTGCTGATGTAGTGAATGGACCCTTATTCTGATTTCTCATGAAGTGTCCTCCTTTTGACTGAAAGGCTTGGGCATCATATGAATCTTCCTCCGGTTCATTCTCAGTTTGCATTGGGAATGAGGGCTCTTCTTCAAAAATATCATAAGCCATTGCAGTATCCAGTGAGTCACCTCCTTTGTTTGAATTCCCCTAGAATGTGTGAGCATCTTCATGTGCCATCTTGAAAACTTTCTCCATTTGAGGGCAGTTTATCTCAAAAATGGGTTGCAGTATCATGCAGCCTGCACCAATTGGTCATGAAGTTGAGGTCAGCCACATTTGCAGTGTGTGATCTCTCTTCATTTGCTTGATAGTTGTGCAAAACTCCACCATTATTGGGCCTGGTATTCCATTGTCTGTTGTTGTTTGGCCTTTGATTATACCCTCTATTCTGATTTTGATAGCCCTGATTAGAGGAATTTTGGCCCTGATAACTCCTTTGGTTGTAATTGTTGTTATTCTAATAAGTACCCTGATTGTTGTTGTTTTGACTGGGATAATTACCTTGGCTTTGAGAGGGGTTCAATCGAAGCTAAGCCATGTCATTTATAACCTGAGATAGTGTTTTCTTCAAGGTTTCCACCTCATTAGTAAGTTGGACTGTCTTTTCACTTTCCATGCTCTTAACAACAGGCGACTGATCAACATGACTTGGAGTTCCAATTTGGTTATGATAACCATGGGAGCTTGGAGGAACCTGCGGTTGTTGGGAGAAGTTAGGAGTTCCCTTAGCAAAGAATGGAATGGGAGGCTGAGTTTGCAATTAAGATATAGGCCCATAATGGGAAGGAGACATCCCTGGGACAGTATTGAACATGGGAGTTGGACTAGGCATCTGATATCCCATTGAAGGGAAACCTCCTCCCATGCCTCCTTGTTGAGAACTGATTTGTTGCTGTAGCTTGATAGCTAGATGATAGACTTTGGATAGAGATTCAATATTAGCTAGTAGATAAGTCCTTTGCAAGAACAAGCCGAGCAAGGGGTCTATAACCCTAAAGTAAGCTTGGATGGAACTATTCTCAGTGACTAGATAGGGATCTTGCAATCTCCTATACATTCGTTGGAACCTAGTGTTGAATAAAGGAAAGGGTTCACTTGGTTCCTTTCTGATGGTAGCGAATTGATGGTATAAAAGAGCCGGATCCACATAGATTCTGAACTAGTTGATGAAAGAATTTTCCAGGTCTGTCTAGCTCAGAATAGAATGCTGAGGAAGATTGAGATACCAGTTGTAGGCCATATCCCCTAAGGAATATGGGAACAACCTACAAACTACATCATGGTGGGCTATTTGAGCCCTAGTACAAGCATCCTTGAAAGCTTGTATGTGATCTTTAACACTTTTCTATTCACCATGAATGTACTTAGGACAAAATTTCTCAGGATTCTTAGGCAGATCGTGAAAACCTCTAGGGATAGCCCCCAATGGAGAGGGATTATTCTGAAAGAATGCCATTGGTGGTGGTGGTGGTGGTTGAGCCAGCTGTTGTATGGGTTGAACTAGCTGTGATGACAATTGAGATGGGTGTGATGGTGGATTGATAGGTATCCACTGGGGTATTGGTGAAAAACCTGGTGGAGTGAGCGGAGCTGATAAGGGTGGTATAATAATTTCCCTAGTTTTATGACTCCTATGTCTTGTTGGAGTCTTGAGTTCTATCAAGGGTAGTGGATTTTCAGCTGATCGGAGAACTCTATGGGACCTTTTTGGAGAAGAAAACCAACTTTATTCAGTTTTCCCTTTTAGACCCTCCTTCTAGTGCCAGTTCCTGTTGATGGCGATTTTGGCACCACAACAATGCAAGCAGAATATTGCTACTCTGCTTCTCCTAAAAGAGCAAGGCAACACATGGATGCCTTAGCTCCCAAGGTCTTTGTAGTTGGGTCTCAACTGTGCTGATGTTACTCAGTGGTCAATGCAACAGTAATATTCAAGGGGCCTGCTGGTGTTGAGCTTCTGGATTGTTCTAAGATCAAGCATAAAAATCAAAACCTACTTTAACAAGGGTTTTAAAGAAGCAACAAAAGATAGATCGGGGTTTTGAAACAGAAAAGAACAATAGTTCATCTAATCTTAACTAGATTTGTTAACTTCAAGGAATTACAAACTAAAACTGTAGAACGAGATAAGCTTGTGATTGACACACAGCTTCTTTCATTCAGAGTGCTAATTCGTATAATAGATTTTAATTACCATTTAAATAAAACACAAAATAATATTTCATTCCTTGAAGGCTTCACAAATCAAATGATCAATTAAGACAAATATCATTTAGGAACACAACATGAAGTAGATTAAACTCTGATTGCTTCTACTGTTATTAAAACAGATAAGCAATATTTACAAAGCTGGCACAATCACCAGTGTACAGAGAATCTGAATCTCCAGATTGTTTCCAACTACACTAAGAGAAGTTGGAAAATACATTATAGTCTGTACTAAAATCTAACTGCTAACCAAGGAGACAAGAGAAGCTCTCATTACTGAGAATCAAGATGCCACTCTATCTCCTTTTGTTAACTCACTAACTCCTAACAATTCTTAGTCTCAAAATTCTCAATCTAAAAGTTTTCTAAATCTAGAAGTTCTTATCCCTTATTGTATAACTTTCTTCTAAATCCTTCTAATTGTAAAAGGTTCCCTCCTTTACAAAGAGGCAAGAACACCTTATATACAACATATATCAACTTGAATGTGATGTCCCCTGCACTAGGGTTTACAAAATATCTACATCCAGGAGAGTCGACTCTTAGATCTTTTGAAGAGAGTCAAAACTACATTCAATGTGAATCCTCGTTGTCCATGTCGGTGATGGTTTGAGCTTAGGAGAAGCCTTTAGATCTTTTGCAGCTGCAACATTTACTCTCCTGTCTTCGTGTCCACCTTCAAACTCTGCCCAGGGTCGTCTTGAATGCTCAAATATCTCCAGGGCACTTTACCATTAATACTAGTCAAACTTCGCTGGTGGTTACCACAACTGTCCCTGTGAGTCATGATTGCTTCTTTCCTTTGGATTCCTTCATGTTATGGACTTCTCTGTATGTTTGACCATCTTCTGGAAGCACCATCAGGCCCTCTCTTGCAAATCTGAATGCCATCCCCCGAGCAGATTCATCCCTTAGTGATCTAAGAACGCATCCACCCTGCTCGCTTTCTATTGATCCTCCCTCGTAGGAGTAGTCAATCGGTCAAAGGGGCCGATGAGTCACTTTTTGGGTTTCCTCTGGTTGGTTAGACATACGCCACACGAGCTTCATCAGGTGGTCAAAAGTGGTCCACCTTGAATCGCATGTCGGTGAGACACTCCTTGTGTTTCCCCGATGTGATTTCGTATTAACAATTATCGGCACAGAATATGGTAGTTGGCAAGACATTTCAGCGAGTAGTAGAAATCATATCGATTCCGCAAAACTCATTGGCAAGACTCCTTCATTTCACTAAGACCTCTTGGTGCACGTCTTTCCTCTCCGCGAGCTCCTTTTGTATTGGCGAGAGACCTTGGGGTTGCCGAGACCATATGGTGAAGCTTTTGTTTTCTTTTGGAGTCTCCCTGATATCCTCCTTATCCTCCTGGCTCGAGCTCCTCTTGCTTCGGTGTGACTTTCCTAGTCATTGAGACTTTCCCGGTGAGAGTCCAAATCTTCCTCAAAAACCCTTGGTGAACCTTTTTCGACAAGACTTATGGCAACTGGCTTGCATGTCGCCTAGACTCTTTTGTGTTGGCAAGACCTTTCATCGATTTCTTTCACTCTCGTCGAGCTCATTCCTTGTCACTGAGACACCATCGGGTCAGAAAGACCTTTTATCGACCTCGTTTCATCCGCTTAGTGTCTCCCTGAGTTCCCTTTGTTTCAGCATGACCAACGTTTTGGGGAGACCTTTCCCCAGACTTCTTTCTTCTTACCGAGCCCACTTCCTTTCAGTGTGACCTTCCATGGTCGGGGAGACTCTTGGCGAAGCCACTTCATTTTTCCGATAGCACTTTATCTTGGCAAGAGTTCACCCCATCGGTGAGACATATTTCTGAGCTCACTTTTCTCTCAGCGAGCCTCCCCTTGTTGCTGAGACTTCCTTCAGTCGATGAGTCTTTACATCGACCGAGGCTTCCTTTTGCCGAATTCTGCTTTCGCCAAGACCTTCTCGAGTCGGCAGGACATCCTATGGTTGGGGAGACCTTATGGCGATATCCTTTTCCCCCCCGAGCTCATTTCTTTTCAGCTAGACTCTGCCTCCTCACCAAGACCTTATGGAAAAGGTATGATCCTTTACTGAGCTCCATTCTTGATTTCCTTTGTTTTAGCATGACCTTTATGAGTCGGTGATACACTACACCAAAAGCATCATCCTTTGGCGAGAGGTTATGCCGAACTCAGAATATTTTGGCGAGGGCTCCCTCATGTTGGCAAGACTTCGCTGAACTTAGATCCTTTGGTGAAATTTCCTCGAGGGACATCTTTAGATAAATAACTTGGTCCTGCAAAACAGATAACTTCATTAGTTCCAAAAAATACATTAATATCATGCCTTTGATTTTAACCAAAAGAAACTCAACTCCGGCGGAAGCAGAAGTGGGACCAAGATAGAATCGGAAACAACATCAAAGAAATGAAGCAGGAGGAACCGGGATGGGAACCAAAACAACATCCCCATTCAAAATTGGCGGGGGTGGAACCAAAACAAAAATCAGAACCGGGACCAGAGGAAAAATTGATCCTAGGTGAAACACAACGGGGGCGGGGGCGGAACTAAATCAGAGACTGAAACTTATTCAAAGTTTCAGTTTCTGATTCCATCCCGATCTTACCTTTGGAAAACATACAAAGAGATGACCAAAAAGAAAGAAAGAAAAGGGGAAGGGAAGAATACCCCGCAACCGAACAAAAGAAACAAAAAATGCCAAAGAACGACAGAACGCGGAGCCGGGACCAAAACGGAACAAGAACCTGAAACTTATGAAAGTTTCGAGCTTTGGTCCCAGTTCCGATTCCGGGTCTGCCAGAACAAACCAAAACGCGAAAGGAAGAACCCAGCGATGAAGAGAGAGAAAGGGAAAGGCAGAGTCGGGGCCGGGATGGAACCCAAACAAGAAACTTTAAAGAAAGTTTAACATTCCAATTCGAACTCGGATCCGACTCCAAGAAAGAACAAAAGACGAAGACAAAGAACCATCAGAACCAGAACTGGGGATGGAACAAGACCAAAATCTTAGAAGGAATTCCAAGTCCGGTATTGGTCCCGGTTCTGCCTCCAACAGAACTTTAAAAGAAAAATGCCTAATGCAGAAAACCAAAGGCCAAAGGGAAAAAAAAGAAAGGGGGGACCCATTTTGATCCAGATCAAAGTGGGGTTGTTATGCAAGGCATAACAATCAGGATGAAGAATATTTCCAAGAAGAAGTGGCTAAAGAGGTCCTTCTTGTATGTGTAGTCATCCCACCAACTTAACCCATGTCCCTGCTAGTACAAAGGTGCTGGTTGAATCTAAAGATGATGAATCCAACAAAGATGGTAACCTCAGATTGCTGGATGGATTCCAAAAATTTATGCAAAAATGTGCACAGGATCAACTCAATTTATGAACTTAGATGGATTTTCAAGAGCTATTACTGCCAAGTTGGTGCAGGATGCACAACATAACCCATTCAAAATTTGAATGTTGCCTATGTCAGAGAGCAGTCGAGCATATCAAGGCACAAGTCATCCCAAAAGAGAATCCTCAAGAAGAACAATTGGATCGGACCCAAGTTGAACCCATATAGCCACTCAAGGATGTTAAAGAAGATACACTATCAAGAAAGGAAGCATGCTCAATCAGCTCCAAAGTCAAATACTCTTCTAAATTTTGGATGTTACACTTTGATGGGTCCAAATCAAAGCAAGGATCAGGAGCCAGCCTCAAGCTCATGAGTCCAATGGGTAAGAGGTATTTTGCTACCCACAGACTCTAGTTTTATGGTATGAATAATGTAGTAGAATATGAAGCATTAGTTCATGGGCTTTTGATGGCACTGGGAAAGAAAGTTAAAATGTTGCAAGTGTTTGGTGATTTCAAGCTAGTTGTGAAAAATGTTAGGAAACTATACTCCTACCATGATAGAAGGTTAGCAAACTATAGACACAGGGTATGGGATCTTATAGAAGGATTAGATACATTCAATATCCAGTTAATCCCTCACAATAGGAACCAAACTGCTAATGCATTAGCTCAAGTAGCTAGCACCCTTCATCCTCTGTCCTTAATCGGCTTGAAGAAATTCACTGTAGAGCTCACCTCTACTCCTTCAGTGCCTGAAAATGTCACCAAATTTCAAGTTTTTAATGATGATAAGCACATCCTTGATTTCATCACAGGTTCTGATGTATTTGCAACTCAAATCATTGATGAAATGGAACCAGAAGAGGCTAAACTTGACATAGAGGGAGTAATCAAATTAAAGAGCAATACAATCCCATGAGGTATGGTTCAGCTAGAGAGAATGTTTTCCTTGGATCAAATTAGGGATCAAGATCAGCAGACCAAGGAGTCAATAGATAATCAATGTGATGCTCACAATATGGGTATGACAGAGGAAATTAAAAATGTCTTCATAGGAAAAGTGTGCACACCAGAAGAAAGGAAGGGGATTATTGATGCCTTGCACATTTATCATGACGTAATTAATTAGGGATACAAAGACTTGAAAACATATGATACCTCAATTATCACTCACACCATTCCCCTCAAGCCTGATGTAAGGTCCTTCCGACAACGTCAACATCTGATCAATGTGTTGTTGGAGCCAATTATCTACAAAGAAGTTCAGAAGCTATTGTCAACTAGAATTATCTTCCTAGTTAGGCACTCCACATGGGTGAAAAATTTAGTTCTAGTCAGAAAGAAGAATGGAGAGATTAAATTATGTGTGGATTTTAGAAATCTAAATAGAGCTTCCAAGAAAGAAAATTATCCGGTGCCATCACTAGATGAAGTACTGCAAATAGTCAATGGATCTTAGATGATGTCAGTTTTGGATGGCTACTCAAGATATAACTAGGTCATGGTACAATACAAAGATAGGCATAAAACAACATTCACTACAAAATGGGGAACATCTGCATACAAAAGAATATTGTTTTGATTGAGTAATTTTGATGCTACATTTCAGTGTGCCATGGATATTTCCTTTAAGGACCTCATTAGAAAGTGCATTATCATATATATGGATGACCTCATCATGTTTTCCAAGAAAAGAGGAGACCACATCTCTGATCTGTGCAAGGTCTTTCACAAATTTAGAGAGTTTTGCATTTCATTAAACCCAAAGAAATGTATCTTCAGAGTGATTGAGGGAAAGCTACTGAGGCACATGATCTCAGAAAAGGGAATCTCAATTTACCTCAAGCAAATCCAAGCCATATTAAAGATTCAGCTCCCAAGCAGAAAGAAAGAAATGAAGTCTTTCTTTGGAAATATCAACTTCGTTAGGAAGTTCATTACAGGCTTTGCTAAAATCATCAAGCCATTGAATGCCATGCTTAAGCAATATGATAAAGTGGAATGGAAACCATAAGCCAACCAAGATTTTGAAGAAATCGAGAAAGCAATTGTAGGTGCTCCAATGCTAGTTAGTCCAAACTATCTAAAGTTTTTCTATATTTATTCTTTTGCTTTGGATCACTCTTGTGCTAGCATGTTAACACAGAAAGATGATGAAGGGAATGAGCACCCCATTATGTTTATGAGTGCTCCACTGAAAGATGCAGAATTACGATATCACAATGTTGAAAAGTAGTCATATGCCTTGGTTAGAGGAGTTAAGAAGTTCAGGCACTATATCTTAAGAAAAAAAGTGTTTCCAATTGTTCCAAATCTAGCATTTAAGAATTTGTTAATGTAGAATGAGTTAGGAGAAAGGAGATCAAAATGGGTCACATTATTACTAGAATATTACATGAAGATTCAGCCCATGAAACTATTCTGAGGACAAGCACTCACTTGCACCATAGCAGAAAATGGACTCAAGCTAACAGTGTAGCAGTACTAGTTGGAGGACATCTCTCCAGGAGAGTGGTATGATGACGTTGTTTACTATTTATTGAACAACAAGTGCCCATCATGACTGTAAGGTGTACAAAAGTGTGCTTTGAGATTGAAGAGTAGCAGTTATATGTTGCAAGGATCCATATTGTATAAGAGGAATCATGAAGGAATCTATCTTAGATGCCTCGGAAAGGAAGAAGCAACTAAAGTACTGAAACAATTTCATGAAAGATTTGGCACTGGTCATGGATCCAACTCTTCAACCACTCACCAGATCCTGCGAGATGGATACTACTGGTCGACACTATTTAAAGATGCACACAACCATGTAAGAACCTACCACATCTGTCAGAATGCTGCCACCTGGGAAAGAAATGTTGTTGTCCCGCTCCAACCAGTCGTGGAGGTAAGGCCCTTCGCTTAATGGGGACTTGACTTCATTGGTTCGGTAAGTCCACCATCTTTTGTAGTTCATAGGTACATTCTAACTGCTTATGATTATTGCACTAGATGGACTGAAGCAATAGCATGTAGGCAATGTAAAACTAAAGTAGTTATTAATTTGTTAGAAAGTTTTATTTTGAATCACGTCGGTTGTCTATTTTACCTCATGTGTGACAATGGTCCCACCCTTTTGTCCCAAAAGTTTGCTAGTTGGGATTTTGATTACAAAATCATGCTTAAATTCTCATCCAACTACTATCCCCAGGGAAATGGCTTAGCTGAATCCACCAATAAAAACCTGTTGAATGTGATCTAAAAGCTTCTTGACAAGAATTCAAAAGATTGGCACACTCAATTGCATTTTTCTCTCTAGGCAGATCGCACATGCCATAAGGCTGCCTTGGGAAATTCCCCATTTAGTTTAGTCTATGGCTTAGAACATGTTTTCCTAGTTCGTGAGGAGGGAGAATGCCAATAATCCCATCTTGCTGAATTGCTGCACTTAGAAGAAGTACGCAACCAAGCAATAGAAAATTTCACCAAAAGATGGTTCGATCACCAAGAAAAAGTAAAATCCTTTAGGATTGCTGATTTAGTCCTATGTTGGGAGAAGTCCCATGAGAAGAAATGGGGACATGACAAATTTGACAAGCTCTAGCTTGGCCCCTTTCAGATTTATGAGATTCTAGGGGATAATGCCTTTCACCTCAAGATGTTCACTGGAGAGGATGTTTCATTGCTTTTCAATAGTCAGTACCTCAAGCATTATTTCCTTGTTTGAGCTGCTTAAGCTCATTCTCTTTGTACATAGTTGTAAATAATTAGAGTAGGCTCTCTTCTTTTTCTTTGCTCTTTTCTTTCGCTCTGCTTTTGTTCGCTTCCCCACCTTTTGTTTTTGCTGAGGGTGTCTCCCGATCTTTATATGGTGGTCATGCTTGGATCATCAGAGGGCCCACTTTGCTGCCTGCTCCCATTTGTTTTTTGGATAAGACTTCATCCATTACTATTGACTTCTGACCACTCCCATAAAGCGGATTTCCTTACTTGAACTCCAACTTGATTTAGGATGAAACCGTTATTTGAATCTCACGCTTATCTCATATCATGTACGAAAAACATGCATTAAATATTTCTAATGAGCTATAGGATAGTCGTTATGAGGTTTCAACAAGTGAAAAAGTCTTAAGTCTGCTCCAGTGACCGCTGTGGTTCGAAACCCACTATAAGCTTCAATGCTTATGCAGTTGAGCAAATAAAAAGAGTATCAAAAGAAATTATCGAAAGAAGAGAGAAAATAAAATGTTGAAACAAGTAATTGTGTGGGTGTGTGAGCAACTCTATCGAGGCTATGGATGCCCAACTAGCAATAGAGGAATGTTCGTCAGATCACAGTGACAACTCCATTGGGGCTATGGATGCGTGAATGGCAACAAAGCAATATCTAGGTTACTTTTTGGGTCAGACAATTTTACGTAGTTTGCCTCAACTAATTGACTACTATTTGTTATAGTCTTGTTGGAGATCAGGATTGCACCCTCAAACAAGCTGGGCTTGTTTATCCTGCCTCAACATGGAAATGGTCTAGACTTGTGGGTAAGTCTATGCAATAGAGTGAATCTCTAGATCAGGGTTGGTTCCCTCTAGATAATCACCTAAACTATGATTTTTTTGAGGAAAAGGAGAGATAAAACTAAAAAAAAGGAAAACTATAGCTAGTGATGATCAACTAGAAATTTGAGACTTTGACAAAAATGACTCACAACACCACTCTCACAGAGTAATATGTTCTCACAATCCACTTTAGAACACCTAGCACATTAGTATTTTGCATAAAGATTCCTAAACAACGAATACAATATGTAACCTGCACTATTTGTCACTCTTGATTATAACTCACAATAATAAGACTAGGAAGGATCCAATACTTAGAATCACAAACAAAATCAAATTATTATTGTGAGTCCATGACAAGCAAAGTGGAAGGAAAACTCTGGTACTTTTATTGCAAATGAAGGAGCCAAAACATAAAAAATCTAATTCAAAATGCATAGGAGAGTAAGAAACTGAAAATGTGAACCCTGAGAAATTCAAATTTTCTCCAATATAAAGGCATCAAGTGACCTCCATGGTGAAAAAATAGAAAAAATAGGTTCAAAAAGCAGCTCATTCAGCATTTTCGAGCTCCACCAAAAAGCCTGAATAATCCTCTCCAAAACAGCTCCAAAAGGCATCAAAAAGATAGAAAGTTGTCATCTCCCAAGGGTTGATCGAAAAGCTCCAAAAAATTAGGTTCCAATTGTCCAAAACTGAAAATAGAAAGTTCAAACTGCCACCTCCTTCCCAAATTTTCCCAGGAACTGAATTCAAAATGGAAAGTCCTAGTGTGAATTGGAGTGCACTATAACTACATTTAAAATAACAACTTAATCAAGTAATTTATAGAAACATTGCTTGACTAGTGTTTTACATCTTGCAGTTTTTGAATACAAAATGTTAGGACCCTCCCTATTACATCCGATTTTTCCAAGTTTTCCTTCAAATCTTTGATTTACCTCCTTTGATCTTCAGTTACATTGATTTTTGCATTCAATTTTTTGCAAAAAATCAATATATTACATTCAATGCTCCTTTTCATGATTGATTTTTATATAAAAAATCATAAAAATATTTTCCCTCATTCACTTAGGCAAAACATTTTGATGACTTAGAGTCATCATTTGATTTTGTGAAGGCAATTAGTCATGAAATTTTTCCTAAGGCAACAAAGGAGGCTAACCTAGAAGGGGCCATATGCATATCATGTGTGTTATATTTTCAATAAAAATCAAAAGGAAAGATACAATCCATAGGCTTATCGGTCTAGACAAATGAAAGATGATGGCATTTGAAAAATAAAACATATGTGATAAAAATCACATAGGTCGATAGGGGTGAAACCCTAACACACAAAAAGGCCTTCAAAAACTTCACTTGCATGTCATTTGCATCATCGGCTTTTTGTGAAAGATGTGGCTCTGCTTGCGCTACCATGGGAAGACTAGTGCTTTGTCTTTGAAGCCAGGATCAAGCTTCTTCCTCTTCATATATGGGTTTTTTCAGCTCTCCACACTTATGGTAAGCTTTTGACACCTTATTTTGCACTTTCGTTGGCTCATTTGATGAGAAAAATGGCCCTTTGGCCGCGACCACCACTGTATTTTGATTCATTTGATTGTTCTTTCCTGTGTCATTCCCTTTGCCATCCTTATGGCCGACCATGGCGACATTGTTTGGAGCATTTTTTGAAGCATTGGCTGCAACATTGTTGTGTTCCTCCACCTCAATATAGAAGGTAAGCTTCACTATTTCTCCATTCACGAGTATTTCCCTCTTAAATAAAGCTTATCCAAAAAATTTCTTGCAAAGAAAAAGAACATTGTGAAGAAAATATTGAAGGCCATTGTACAGGTCATGACCTCACTATGTGTTCTCCTTCCTTTTTCTGAACGAAAACTTATGGGCTCGGCCCACAATGTGCAAATGGTATTATTGTTGAATGAAGACATTTTTCAAATGAAAGCTTTCAATTTATGGGTTTTCAAAACCCTTATGGCCGCGGGCCTATAGCTTCATTTTCACTACTTGAATGCATCAAAACCAGGGCTTGAACCCTTGACCACTTCCTTTGCATTTGTATTCACATTTTGAGCATAAACCCTAACTGCGTTTTGAGGCTTATGAAGAAATTTTGTTACTCTGTTTTTCATTTCTCTATACATTATTTCAACACAAAGCTTTATCAAGCTTTCCTCTATAGAAAATTTGGACTTCATGTGAGTTTGTACTCGGCCATTTGGCCGTGGCCACTGTGTATCTTTCCTCCTTCTTTGTAAAAAATTGATCTCGAAACCCTAGATGGGTACCTTGTGTTTTATGAAGGAAATACATTTGTCTTCTTCAGGCCACAACCTGAGAACATTTTCTTCATTCTACATTCTAGAAACTTCACATTGAAAGAGGTTTCTTTCATAACCCAAGTTGACACCACTGTGTTGGCATATTTTACTTGAAATTTAGTCTTGCCCTGGCACCACTCATAGGGCCTCCTTGGGAATGTAAAACCAATATGCTTCATTTGATATCTCCTCCATGATTTTTCAAGCAAAATCTTTCACACCTCTTCATGTATCTTTTTATTGCATTGTGTACATACCACTGTCATGCTATTTGTTTTTACTTGATTGCACTCATTGGAAGCTTCAGATTGTATTTCAGTTTTACATTTCAAAATGGCACAACAACACATGATATTAATGAAATACTCTCTATAATGAATTTGTTTGACTTCAAATATGCTTCTCAGTGTTTCAAAACATGCACATTTCACATCTCTTCCACAATCCTATGCTTCATTTTGAATTTTCACATAACACCAAATCACGTAATCAGATTTTTCCTTTCATACAGATGATTTCAGAATATAGAAACAATTTCAAAATTTTCAAAATACCTCCATGTATATTGCTATTCCACATTTCGTTTAGCCTTCAAATTCTTGATGTCTTGCACTCTGGTTTAGCATGCCCTCTTTGCATTCATCCTTTGCCTTCAATAACTCACTTACAACCACTTGTCACTTTGTCACTGATGGAGCCAACCTATCCTCTGTACTCTTCATGCATTTTTATCTTTTGAACAACAACATGATGATATGAATGCAATGTTTGCATGAAATATTTTGAAATATGAAGCACTCAATTGTGATGCTCTGGGGCTTTTCATTTGCTTCAGCCATAATTGATGATTATAAACAAGGCATTATGTATACCTGTTCACTATCACATTATGAAATCATGCACTTGAATAGTTGATCATTCATGATTTTCAATTCATTGCACCTTGAGAGTTGACTATCTGGAATGGTCAACTGTTTGAGTCCTCTTGGAAGTTTATGATGCACTTCATCTGATGGATGTATTTCCTTGAGTATTTTAGATTTGTTTCTTTATTAGTCCCTCTTTGGATGCTTGAGGGACAACATGTCAGGTCTCAATCCTTGTGGGAGCCCATTTTAAACCACATGCTTTATGATATTCAACCTGGATCAACAACATGGCTTGTCCTATGCCTGTACAGGGAAACAAATAATGTTAGATAAAAACAATATATCATTATGATGTTTCCTCCTTGGCTTCTGGCACATTTCTTCTTCTTGCTTAGTTTTTTCAATGTATCATTAGCAACATTCTCCATTATTGTTGATAGTTCACATAGGAATGTTCATAGTTAGAGCTCTAACAGCTTTTGATATCTCTTGTAGGTCTATCAGGAGCTCAGGGATAGGGATGGTGCACCATTCCAAAATCAACTTGAAGACTTACAGGCAAAGATGATTATGTTCACTCTTATGTGTCTTTCTTTCTTTCATCTTCAATAGTGTAGAATGCTTCTGTTGCTACATTGTCACAACTACTCCCATGACTTGTGTGTAACATTTGGTTTCTCATTACCCAATGAATATAAATTCAGCATTTGTAAATCACTTGTTCAATTCTATATCTTTTCCTTTTATGTAAAACAATGTTTGAACATTGCAACTGAATACAAAATGAATGCATCTATTTTCATTTATGCAATTCTTAATGTTGTAATTGAATCAGACACTTAAACACATTGCATCTTGAAACTTCAAAATAATTTAAACACTTGCATTGGTTAAACATCTGTAGAGGATAATTTTAATTTTCACCTTAAAATGAATCTTTGAAAAAATCAGCTCTGTCGAAATGAGTTGTAGTGAAAATTTGATAACACTTTTGGCGACCTCTGCTAGATGCTTGCCTGCTAAGCATTAGGCCAGTTGTCATATGCAATTCCATTGGGCATGGATTCACTTTTTCCCTCTCCAAAACTAGGAAAAATCATGAAACAAAACTAAAAACTCCTCTAAATAGCAGCAACAAAACCAAATAGTAGCAACCAATAGGCCCTAGTGGCTAGAGAACACGTGTAACAACACTTATTGAAAGAAAAACTGAAAGGAACGTGCTTCAATAGCACTTATTAGCAGCAACTAATCTATTATAATATAGAGGTGGTCCTTCAATCTTTAGAAACAATGCTTTAGATGTATCCCATTAACTGGGATTGGCAATACTTCTCTAATCAGCCTTGAGAGCTAGAATGAATTTTTCTCCTTGCATTCTGTTATGAAAAATGGGCCTTCCTAGATTGCTTCAAATTTATTATGCTTTCTCGGCTTACTGTTCTATTCATTCCACTTGAGGACAAAATCCCCAACAACAAATTCTCTGAATTTTTCTCTTTTGTCAAAGGAATTCTTCATTTGAGCTTGATGTACTTCAAGTCCCTTCCAATTCCATCAATTCTACAAGTCTCACTTCCATCGACCCTTCTTCCAATAATTTGAGCTCTTTGATAAAGCTTAGAGTAGGTAGCTCAACATATATGGGTAGTTGGGCCTCTTTTCCATATGTAAGAAAATACAGAGAACAACCAGTGGCCTTCTTGGGAGTTATCCTATTCACCCAAAGGGCTAATTTCAACTTCTCACTCTAAACTTTTTGGTTGTCTTCAATAGTCTTTTTGATGATTTTAATCAAATTTTTATTGGTTGATTATGCTTTCCCGTTACCTTGCGGGTAATAGTTAGATGAGGTGCTCAGAAAGATATTATTCTTCATGGACCAGTCTGAAATCTTTAAACCAATGAATGAAAAAGCATTATCAGACATGGTAGAATCTAGAACACCAAACCTTGACACTAAGTCTTGATAAAAATTGAAAATGGAGGCCTCATTTTCCTATTTTAGAGAAACAACCTCTATCCATTTGGTGAAATAATATGTGGCTGTTAAAATCCACTTGTGACCAGCACTCGAAGGTGGGTTAATTGGCCCAATAAATTCAATCCCCCACTTAGAAAAAGGCTATTCAACTTGGATAGGATTTAAAGGCAAAGCTACAAACTTTTGCCTACTTTCAAACAGTGCACACTTATCACATTTCCTTACCCAAGCAAAAGCATCCTTGAAAATGTCCGGCCAATAATAACCAACCTTCATGATTTTAAGGGTTGTGTTCCTCACTACAAAGTGACCTCCTAAAGGACCACCATGGAATTCTTGTAACAACCTATCTATTTGGTTAGGCTCAATGCACCTCAACAATACACCTTGAAAATATCGTCTAAATAGAAGACCATCCACAACAGAATAAGGAATAGCTTGCAACCTGAAATATCTTCTCTTAGCTTTATCAAGGCAGTTGGGGCACTCACCAGTCTACAAGTAGTTAATCATTTTTTGCACCCAATTTGTGCTAGGAGTTAGTATTGCAATTTTCTCTTTGTCACTTAGCACCATTGCAATGTCTGTATCCTCTTCTATGATGTTTTCTACGTTTTCAGCTAATTGTTCGCACAATCCTTTGCCCCTAACCAGCTTAGTAACCTTAATTTCAACATCAAATTCCATTACCTTTGTTATCCAACCAACCCTCTTATCATTTATGTCTTTATTAAGAAAAAACTCATGTACGGTTGGGTGAGAAACCAACAAGTGAATCTTGTTATTTGACAACATGTGCCTAAACTTTTTAAGACTCTTGATTACTGCAAAGACATGTTTCTCTAAAAAGGAATATTTAACCTCATAATCATGCAGTACCTGGCTGAAAAAGGCTATAGGCTGCTCCAAACCTTCGTCATTTTGCTGGCATAATATGGCAGAAATAGTATCAACTCCCCCAAAAGCATACAAGATAAAATATTTGCCATAATTTGGGTTAATAAGAGTAAGGGCAATAGAGAGAGCTTCTCTTATTTGCTTGAAACTCCTTTTACCCTCTTTGGTCCATTGGAAAGGCACGTTCTTCTTCAAAATTGTTGTGAGGGGCTCCAATAAAGCTGTAATGTTAGGTATGAACCTTATTACAAAATTAATCCTCCCGAGGAAACTTTGTAACCCCTTCCTATGAGCTGCCCATGGAAATTCTAAGATGGCTAAAACTTATTTTGGGTCGATAGAAATTCCATGTTTAGAAACAATATGGCCTAGAAGCTTACCTTTGTGGACCAAAAATATGCACTTTTTAGGATTAAGAGAGACTATATACTCCCTAAATGTCAGAAAGATCTGTCTTAGATGCTCAAGGTGTTCATGTTAATTTCATCCAAATAGACAAGCACAATTTTATTCATAGGGCCGTGAAAGGCCATATCCATCACTCTTTGGAATGTCTCTCCCACATTGGACAAGCCAAAAGGCATCTTTCTGTAAGCCATAGTGCCCAATTTAGTTGTAAATGTCATTTTATATTGATCCTCCTTTTTTACCATAATCTGATTATAACTTGAATATCCATCAAGCAGAGAAAATATGTCAGAGCCAGACACTAGTAGAATTTGTTCCATGGAAGGAAGAAGATAATTATCTTTAAGGGATACCTTATTCAAGTCCCTGAAATCAACACAAAGTCTAATTTCCCCATTCTTCTTCCTAACGAGAACCAAGTTTGGGACCCAAGAAGTATGCTTGACGGGGAAAATTATATTACTCTCAATCAACTTACTCAGCTCAGCTTTTGTCAAATGTTCTAGCTTAGGATTTAACAACCTCTTCTTTTGTCTTATGGGCTTTGTGTTAGGATCCAAATTTATGGTATGTTGGGCTAATTCAGGGTCAAAACTTTTTAAGTCCTTGTATTCCCAAGAAAATATATCATTGAATTCTTGACACAAAGCAACAAAATCTTGTTATTCTTTTATAGTGCATACCTTGCCTAACTTGTGGACTTTACCTTTGAATATCTCAATTGCTTCATAATGTTCTTGTTTGACAGTCATGCCACCCTTCTCTTTCCTCGACTGATCATCAGAGTTGAAAATTGACTCTAAAGTCACTAACCCTTTCGACAGCTTATTTGACTACAATTGCACAATCTGATCACCATACTGCTTTTGCCATTTTGATTGATTTTCTTCAAAAAAATTTGCTTCAACTATCAAGATGTTTACAATCTATTCATTGCTATCAAACACTTTCCAACTCAAATTATTGCCAGGTACTGCAGGTCTAACCACAACTTTTACATAATCCTTCCTTTCTACATTATGCACCTCTTTAGGAATATTGAATTGAGCCTCTAAGGTAGCAAGCCTGTTTGCATGCTTATTTTGGGCTTTAGGAACGAAGAGCAAGTTAAATGCATCAAAATATTCTATTAAATCCCGCACTCTACACTTATATTTTTTGAGCGTATTAAATTTTTCATAGCATTTAAATTTCTGACCTAATTCACAATTAATTATGAATCACCATGAACTTGTAAACATTTGATACCTCTTTTCCGAGTCCATTCCAGACCATGGATGAGGGTTTGATACTCTACTGTATTATTGGTACAACTAAACGCAAATCTAAATGCTGAATAGTATGTGTTTCCTTCTGGTGAAATCAACAATGCTCCTCCATCGGCCCCTATTCTGTACCTCGAACCATAGAAGTACAGTTTCCAAAGCTGGTTCTCATATTTCCCGGGTTTCCTTTGATCCTTGATCATGTTTGGGATTGTCATATTTGGTTCACGAATGACATAAACCCTCAACTCAACTTCTTTAGTATGGCTAAAAGGATCATAGTCTTGGTTTTCAACAACCCAATCATCCAAGTTCTCCTCCTCATTGGATGGATAAGGGTCACAAGCCATAGATGGACTCTTTAACTCATGAGTGATTAGAGGATTGTTGCTTGCAGAGCTGATGTTGCATGGCTCAACATAGACTTCAACTATTGGTCCAGATTTTCTGGTCTATGGTGAATGTTTTGCTTCTCTACTTGGTTGTTCACCCTTCACTTCTAGACTATTAGCAAGATCTATTCTATTCTTTTCTACATTTGAAACATCTAATGATGGCAATTCAGTCAAAGAATTTTGCAACAATTCCTTTTGTCCCGGGATATGAAGTGCATCCATAATAGATAGGCTCACTGTAGCCTTTTTTAAATGATCTAATACATTGAAAGATACATGATTTACATTCTGTAGACCAGCAGATGCAGCTATATCACTTGCTCTTTGTTGTTCTCTTTGTAGAATATGCACCTTCGGGTGCATTGCTGGAGCAATTTGTGATGAAATGGGCTGGTTTTGACCTTTACAGCTTGCTGCCCTGAATTTGCAGCTTGTTCTACACCTATAGCTTGCTGGCTAGCATCCATTGCTCTTCTTTTTTTTCTTGTGTTCGCTGCAATAGATGAACCTTGCTGGTTCAAACCTTGATAATGATTGACCGCACAAGAATCAACATTCTACTAATTCATCAAAGCAATTTCATAACTACTTTGCTCCTCTCCATCTGCACTTGTTACGTTCACTTGGCTAGGATAACTGCTCTGTACAATTAAAGGTTGATTTTCCATTCTATTCATACATTCAACCTGATTATGAGGCTAATTACAAGGGTAATGCCACTCTTGCTCTTGGGCCAAATTATTTTGAGGCACTAACTCTCCTGATGGACCTGGGATATTGGAATTATAAGGTCTAAAAGGCTTGGGGTTAGGATTCCTTTTCTGATAATTATTTTGATAAGGTCCCCTACTCTGATGATTTGGCTGAAAGGGGGCTGGGTTAGGCCTTTGCTCTTGTCTAACCTACCTTTTAAGTCTTACAAACTCATTGTTGAATGTTTTCCCTAGGGGTTGCAACAT
Organism: Sequoia sempervirens; assembly: GCA_007258455.2. NCBI lineage: Eukaryota > Viridiplantae > Streptophyta > Pinopsida > Cupressales > Cupressaceae > Sequoia > Sequoia sempervirens. The sequence continues at coordinate 28,231,893 of VDFB02193867.1, forward strand.
GTTCTTAATTTCTTGAAATTCCCTATTTTGCTCAGCGACAACATTTTCTTGATTGGTTGCTTGATAACCTATTGCTGGGACAATAGGAATAGAGGCCATGGGGGGCAGATTTATGGGTGATTAGACCTCAGGGAATATGGGCATGGGTAGCCTAGGAGCAATCTTACCTGCTTGTATCAAACAATTTTTAGCTCTTATTGCAATTTCATAAGCATTGGGCAATGTGAAACCTCTCATTGACTGAATTAGGACTAAAATTTTAGGGTTTAGGCTTTTAGGTAAAAAAAAATGCATGCTCGGGTGAGGCTTGAAAATCAAGGGAATTTTGTCTCAGGTTCGCTGAAAATGGTAGTTAAAATGGTTAGGTGTTCATGTGGAGCATGATTGATAGTGCTCAACTGTTCTAATAAGGAGAGATGGTCAGATTTGTCTACAAATTGTCCATGTAGACCATCACCCAGCTAGTCCCAAGCAGCTATTTAATTAGCTAGAAGCCCTCAGAACCACTATAAAGCTTTTCCTTATAACAAGGCAACTAGCAGTCTCAGGGCCACATTCTCCTCCATGATGTTGTGTACTGAACATAGTGTGGACACATCTCAGATGTGCTCGATTAGGGTAGTCTGATCTTCTCTGGTAAAGTATGGAAACCCTTTCAAAGCAACCATCAAAATATCATCATGCCTCTCTAATAACAATGGACTGCCTCCTTTGAATGGTGCAAAGGCGAATTATCTTTCCATCGAAGTTGCTTGAGATACTGGGGTTGTGCTCCTTCTCACAAAGACTATCGAACTGAGCTCAGGAGGAGTGGATTTAGCTCTTCTTGGTGGATCAAACGTTCTCTTTGAAGTTTTGTCTCTTCTTCTTAGTGGGGAAAGCTACAAGTACTCGAATGGGATTGGGCTTGATCTGGTCTGAATTATGTTCATAAGCTTTCAACAATAAATCTGCAGTGAAACCAGAGTTAGGAGTCACCAAGTATATATTTCAAGACCTCTTTTAGGTAGAAAACATCACTGCATATATTGGACAACAACTTGTAAACATGAAAAACTTTGAAAATAAGACTCTTGGAGTGCCATCAGGCGTGCCAAAAACTGTTGGAGATCAGGATTGCACCCTCAAACAACTGGGCTTGTTTATCCTGCCTCAACATGGAAACGCTCTAGACTTGTCGGTAAGTCTATGCAATAGAGCGAATCTCAAGATCAAGGCTGGTTCGCTCTAGATAATCACCTAAACTATGAATTTTCTGAGGAAAAGGAGAGAGAAAAAACTAAAAAAAAAGGGAAAACTATAGCTAGTGATGATCAACTAGAAATTGGAGACTTTGACAAAACTAACTCACAACACCACTATCATAGAGCAATTTTTTCTCACAATCCACTTTAGAGCATCTAGCACATTAGTATTTTGCATAAAGATTCTTGAACAATGAATACAATATGCAACCTGCACGATTTTTCACTCTTGATTATAATTCACAATAATAAGACTAGGAAAGATCCAATACTTAGAATCACAAACAAAATAAGATTATTAATGCGAGCCCATGACAAGAAAAGTGGAAAGAAAACTCTGGTACTTTCATTGCAAATGAAGGAACCAAAGTATCAAAATATGATTCAAAAGTTTACAAAACTCTCTCTGGAATGCATAGGAGAGTAAGAAACTAAAAATGTGAATCCTGAGAAAATCAAAATTTCTCCAATATAAAGGCATCAAGTGACCTCCATGGCGCAAAAATAGAAAAATTAGGTCCAAAAAGTAGCTCATTCAGCATTTTTTGAGCTCCACCAAAAAGCCTGAATAATCCTCTCCAAAACAGCTCTAAAAGGCATCAAAACGATAGAAAGTTGTCATCTCCCAAGGGTTGATCCAAAAAGCTCCAAAAAATTAGGTTCCAAATGTCTAGAACTGAAAATAGAAAGTTCAAACTACCACCTCCTTTCCAAATCCACCCAAGAATTGAATTCAAAATGGAAAGTCCTAGTGTGAAGTGAAGTGCACTATAACTGCATTTAAAATAACAACTTAATCAAGTAATTTATAGAAACATTGTTTGACTAGTGTTTTAACTCTTGCAGTTTCTAAATACAAAATGTTAGGACCCTCTTTATTACATTTGATTTTTCCAAATTTTCCTTCAAATCTTCGATTTACCTCCTTTGATCTTCAGTTATATTAATTTTTGCATTTAATTTTTTGCAAAAAATTAATATATTACATTCAATGCTCCTTTTTTATGAACCTAGTTTTTGTTCTAGTCTTGGGTAGAACCTATAGTCTATTTTCTCAAAGATGTCATGGACCTTAATGCTTAAGTGTTGGTATTGGCATAATGTTTCCCTCAAACCATTGACATTTGATATTACCCTATCTCTGCGAGCTTTAATAATATTTGGCATAATATGTGGGTCATCTATATTGATTTGGCATGTGATTAATGAATGTTTCTTAGAGTGGTTATAGATGTGCAGTTATTATGCGTACTGACCTTGACATGCAGATTTAATAGGCCAAGTTGAGGAAGGAATCGCCAGCTGGGCACACACCATAACGTCCAGCTAAGAAATCGCTCCAAGTCAAAGGCATCCGGCAACAAAAATTATTCATGCAAATGAACGTAAGTATCTTGCAGTGGACCTTAATGATCAAGCATGCATGGGCATTACTGTTGTGCTGGATCTGGGCTTGACTTGCATGTCTGACTAGATTCCATGAATGTGTAATCGCCATCACTCCACTTTCCCCTATTTTCCCTAAATGGCGTCCTCCCAGTCATGGAGTTGAATGCCTTGTTTAGCTGTAGTAGAAATAATAATTTGATGTCGCTTCTTCAAAAAAAGGTTGCATGATTTGACATTGTACTCTCATTCTCTAGTTTTAGTAATACAGATACATTACTCTTTGTTTGCATGATTTACAGTGAATAAAATAAAATTTTGAGTTCAAGCATCTGAGTTCTGGTTAGTTTAGAGGATACTTATCCAAGGGGGCCCACTTGTTGAGTAATCCATCTTAGTTTAGCATTAGTTTAATGTTACTTGTTGTTTAGTACTTAGTTAGAAATCTAGCATCGATTGTTCCTGCAACTACTAGAATTCCATTATGTGACTATTCTTACAGCCAAAGCAAACATAGTAGTCTCCTATTTGTCACTCAGATTTTCATTCTTGTTTTGAATTTCAAGTTGTTGGTTCGTATTAAACATTTTATTCATTTCCTTTTAAGCAATTTACTTCCAGTATTGTGTTTCTTAGCTGTAGAGTGCAATGAATACTTGAGCCCCTAGTGCACATACTGTGCTGACCCATTTCAAGTTCACGTCCCTGGGTTGAAAATTTAAATGAACCTTCATGATGATTGAATAACTATTTAGGTTAGATGTCCAGTCTCTAAATCATGGTTGTAAAGGCTTAGTTATGAAATCATTGTAGGAGGCCAACAATTTTGGTGTCGTTGTCGAGCATGGTGTCAAGCTAGGAAGTCTTTTGGAGTCATTGGTAGTTTTTCTTGCTGTAGTGTTTTTGAGAGCTATTCTTAGCATATCCTCACTTAGGAAGTAATGACCCCCTTTGATTCTTTACCAATTATTTGTGTGAGCTGACTGATAGTGAGTGATACCACATGCATAGAGGAAGGAGAAGGGATGCTTATGGGAAATTTCTTCCTAACAATCCTCATCTATTTTAGCTAGTTGAGTACCAGAACCTACCAGAAGAAGAGGGAGAAGAAGATCCAAACCCCTTTGTTGATGCATATCCTAATTCGACTAGCTCTGAAGTATCCTCGAAAGATCAAAATTAGCTTGAGAACCCCTTTGTCTTAGAACCACATCAAGTAGGCATGGCTGATGCAAATAGGAATAGAAAAAACCAACCGGCTTTTCCTTTTCCCATTTCCCATCAAAATGAAGTTGACAACATCAAGAAAATTCATGCCTCAGTACTCCCCAAGCTTTATGGACTTGTGACAGAAGATCGTGATACCTTCTTATTTTAGTTTGAAATACTCTGCATGAGTTATGATTACACTACTGATGCCCATAGACTTAAGTTATTTCCCACCACTTTGAAAGAGGTTGCATTAAGATGGTTCATGAGCCTAGGTACGAATACTATGGAAACTTGGGAAGACATGAAGACAAAATTCCTTGAGAAGTACAAGGAATACTGCAGGGGTAGTGACATGAGAGGAGGTGACATTTTTAGGATGCAACAAAAAGAAGATGAGAGCCTGGAAGATTACATTGCAAGGTTCCTATTTCACTTGCAAAAGTCCCCACACTATGCACTTAATGAGGAATTACAAAAGTTTATTTTCCTCAGAGGAATCGATGAGAGCTACATTGATGCTTTGGACCTCATGGCAGGAGGAGATATCTCCCAAGTTTCTTGGGAGGATATCAAGAAAATATGTCAGAATTACTCTAGGGCAGCTTTAGAAAAGGGGAGAGCTTATCAATCTTCCATGGGTAAGTCAACTACTGGTGGAGTTTCAAGAATGGAGATTACTAATTTTTTGGCAGATTTCAAGCAAGATATAATCAACAATCTAGCTACTCAGCTAGATACACTTCAGGCTAAAAAGAAGCAAGAAAAGGTAGAGATGATGTTGATAGAGTATTGTCCTCACTACAGACAAAAGAAGAAGGACTGCAGATGTAAGATGGTAGCTAACCTAGAAAGCAAGCATATTTCACCAGAGTTCAAGCCCATTCAGATTGAAGAAGACCAAGTCTACTTTGTTGCACAAAGGAATCCTTGGCCTCCAAGACAAGGTATGCCACCCGATCCACTATCCTATGTTGGGCCATATTTTAACCCTTATTCATCTGGTAACCAATGGAAGCCCCCATATCCACCCAATTATGGAGGATATCCACCACAACCTTGGAGTAACCCTCAAAATGCTTGGACCAGTCATCAAAGTTCTCCACCTCAGTGGCAACAACCTCAGGGGAATTGGCAACAATTTCAAGGGCACTGGCAACCACCTCCAGGAAATTGGCAGCAAACAAATCAATGGAGAGGAGGACAACAATGGCCTACCTAGACAACCAGTTATATGCAACAACCTTCTTAGCCCCAGAAGCCTGCTCTAATGCCTTTGCCTGTTAATCCAAGCTCAGATGCCCCTAAACCAACTCAGCTACCAGCTCAGCCCACACCCAATCCTAATAACAAACCATATCAGTAGCCAACATACTCTGCTAATTCAAATCAATTCCCTGGATATGCTACGAGTGTAGGTGACATCCATTTGCATTCAGGAACTACTCTATCAGGCCCTCCCAAGCCAATTATCACTAAACTTCCTGCAACCACTGTTCCTGCAGATATTCTTCCTACAGATGATCTTCTTGCAGCCACTGTTCCTACAGACAAACTTCTTACAACAACAGGTATGTTACATACATTGCTACCGTATGAACTAAAGGTACCATGTATTAATGAAGCAACCATGATAGAGTTAACTACACAAGTCTAGGTGTCAGAAAGAAAATATTTGAATGTTAATAGTAAATTGAATGAAGAGCAACAACTATTATTGACAAACCTATTAAGGGCCCATCAACAAGCATTTGCATGGGATTATCATGATATGAAGGGATTGGATCCTAAAAATTGTACTCATAGAATTTATATAAGAGATGATTTCCCTCCAGTAAGACAACCACAATGAAGGACTAACCCTGCACTATGAGAAATTGTGAAAGGAGAACTGTAGAAATTGCTAGATGCAAGATTTATGTACCCCGTTTCAGATAGTCAGTGGGTATCTCCATTAGTGATTGTGCCCAAGAAAGGAGGGAAATGACAAGTTTGTGTTGATTATAGAGAACTTAATGCTTCCACCAAGAAGGATCACTTTCCTTTACCCTTCATTGATCAAATTTTGGAGACACTTGCAAGAAAGCAATACTTCTCTTTTCTAGATGGATTCAGTGGCTACAACCAGATCCAAATTGCACCAGAAGACCAGGACAAGACCACATTTACCTATCTATGGGGGACCTATCCCTATTCGGTACTCCCATTTGGCTTGTGCAATACACTTGCATCTTTCAAGAGGGCAGCCATTAGCATATTCTTAGACATTTCTCATGATTGCATGGAGATTTATATGGATGACTTCACCACTTATGGTGCTGATTTTAATCAAGCATTGGAAAATCTCAAGAGAGTCCTACAAAGATGTGAGGATCAAAACTTGTCCTTGAATAGTGAAAAGTGCTTCAGGATGATGCAATAGGGTGTAGTTCTTGGCCACTACATCTCCCATAAGGGAATTCAAGTAGCTCCTGCAAAAATTGAGATAATCACAAATCTGCTTACACCTACAAAATAGAAGGATGTTAGGAGTTTCTTGGGTCATGCAAGATATTATAGGTGATTCATCAAGGATTTCAGCAAGGTAGCAGGACCATTGTATACCCTTCTCACTAAAGATGTTGAATTTCAATGGACTGAAGCTTGTGACAAGGCATTTTTTGACTTGAATGCATTTGACTCATGCTCTTGTACTCAAGGGACCCAATTGAGAGCTTCCTTTCCACATCCACATTGATGCATTAGATTATGCCATAGGAGTGGTCTTAGGATAGAAAGAGGGAGTTGTTGAAAATGCAATTTATTTTCTCAAGAAATTTGCAAGGAGCTGAATTCAATTATATGGTGACAGAGAAATAGATGATAATAGTAATCTATGCACTGAACAAATTCAGGCATTACATAACGGGCTACCAAATCTTTGTGCACACTGATCATGCAGCCATTAGGTATCTCATGAATAATCCTTTGATCAAAGGTAGATTGGAAAGATGGTTATTGTTGATGAAGGAGTTTGATATAACCATTATGGATAAGCCAAGGAAGGCGAATGTTGTTGCAGATTTTCTTTCAAGGCTAACCACATCAGAAGACAATCAGCCTATAGATGACTCTTTTCCTAATGAGCATTTATTCTCTCTTAGTGTACATATACCTTAGTATGCTGACATAGCCAATTACTTGGTTACATGTAGAGTTCTTTCTCACTTCTCCCCAAAAGAGAAAAGGGCACTCATTGAAAAATCTTTTCCTTTCTCTTGGATTGCTAGATGTTTGTTTTATACTGGACTTGACCATGTCATGAGAATATGTGTGAGAGAAGATGAGACATATGACATTTTTCATGCATGTCACAATGAACCATGTGGAGGACACTTTGCAGCCAAGAGGACAATAATGAAGGTTTTGAACACAGGGTATTACTAGCCAACATTCCAGAAGGATGTAGGAAGGTATACCAGAAAATGTGACAGATGTTAAAGAATGGGAAGACCAACCAGATCTGATGAGATGCCACTTTTCCCTCAGATAGTAATCACACCCTTTGACAAGTGGGGATTGGATTTTGTGGGACCAATTGACCCTCCATCAAATGGTAAGTCTTATATATTGGTATGCATTGATTATGTAACAAAATGGGTAGAAGTTAAGGCAATGAAACATGCAAGAGATAACAAGGTTGTAGAGCTTCTTTATGAGGAGATTTTCACCAGATATGGAGTTCCAAGAGAAATAGTGACTGATCAAGGGCCACAATTCACATCAATTCTTGTTGCAACACTAGTGAATGAGTACAATATAAGGAACAAAAATTCTACTCCTTATCACCCCTAGGCTAATGGCCAAGTTGTAGTGACAAATAGAGAGATTGGAGCCATTTTGACTAAAACAGTAGCTATCCATAAGAAATATTGGGCAAACATATTACCAAAAGTTGTTTGGGCCTATAGGACAACATGGAAAAGAAATACAGGCTTCATCCCATTTGAGTTGTTGTATGGAAAGACAACTATGATGCCAATTGAATTTGAATATAAAACTCTATGAATTGCAGTGGATTTAGGGATGAATATTTTTGAAGCTCAGAGAGAAAGAACCATGCAGATAAATGCTTTGGATGAGATCAGAAGAGTAGCTCTGCAACATACAAAAGTAGTATAGAATCAAGGAATCAAGTGGCATGAAAAATTTATCAAAGATAAGAAGTTCAAACCAGGAGATTGGGCCTTGCTCTATGATTCAAGATACCAGGACAATGCGGGAAAATTGTAGACAAGGTGGATAGGACCATACGAAGTTGCTGAGGTCTTTCCTAATTGAGTTGTTCAGCTCACTACCATTGACCCTGTTAGGTTCAAATTACTTGTCAATGGTCATCGCCTTAGATTATACCATAAACTAGCTTCTAAAGAAGAGTTCCTATAGCAATTCACCCAACACTCAGAGCTTCCTACAGCCAAAGGTGGTGGACCTAGTGTCCCTCCTTCAGCCTAATTGAGGTACATACTTTTCATAATAAAGATTTTCACTTACGTGGAAGTCCATTTCTCTTTCATCCGCCCATCCACCCATCCATCACCACCTTTCTCTCTCTTCCATCACTTCATTCCACCTCACCTCATTCCACCTCATCTTCATCTATTACTCAATTCATTTTCCACCAAGGCAAGCATTACTTTATTCGTGATGTTTGCAAAAAATCTTCCACACATTTAGGTATGTGTGTATGAATTTCTATCTTTAATCATATTTTAAGTACGTTCATTTAATCACTATATGTTAGTATAGGTATTCGCATAAATTCCATCATTGCCTATCAATCACCACTCTCATCTCACATGTGTGGAAACATGCCCAAATTTAGGTTGGAGGTAGGGGAACGAAAAAATACAAATATTTTGTGAACTTATTATCCATGTGTCAAATCATATTAGGCTACATCATAAATTTTAAAATGAGTAAGAGGTCCTGTAGCAATAGCCAGAACCGGAGCAAGAGTTCCTGCAGCCACAATAAGAACAAGAGTCCATGCAGCAAAAGGAAGAAGAAATAACACCCTTATAGCCAAAGATAACGAGACAACCTGAGTACATGCAAATAGTGCCATATGAGGAGCCGCCATCAACAAAAAGATTGGTAGGGATTCAAAATCCTCCTAGTTTTACAGTACATGCAACAATTTTGAATTTATGAAGAGAAATACAAAGAAGGGAGGAAGAATGGAAAAAGGTAAAAACAATAGCAAAGGAGGAAACCATGAGGAGAATTTTATCCCAGAGATGGAATAGTTTGATTGATGAGGTAAAACAAGCTAAGCCTCATTCCATCCACAATTATGCTGCAACATTAAAAAGAATTGAGAGACATATTCAGATTGGGAGAACTTAGGGATGATATTGGCTTCCCTTGACTTTTCAGCCACCCATGCTCATGTGGGGCATGCCAAATTTTAGATTCTACCAGTATGACATTGTTGCAGAGAGGTAGGGATGGAACTAGTTTGATAGATTGGGAGTATTCTCTTGGGACCCTGACTCATGTATTGCAGCCATTGATGTTGGACAACTCTTAGTTGCAAATTTCAGAACTTTGACCAAGCAGAAGAACAACTTTTCCCCTACTGGAGGACCAACAAAATGTTAGGTTGGGGGGAGTGATGAGCCTAGTTCTTGGTCTAGTCTTGGGTAGAACCTATAGTCTATTTTCTCATAGATGTCATGGACTTTAATGCTTAAGTGTTGGTATTGGCATAATGTTTCCCTCAAACCATTGGCATTTGATATTACCCTATCTCTGCGAGCTTTAATGATTTTTGGAATAATATGTGGGTCATAAATATTGATTTTGCATGTGATTAATGAATGTTTCTTAGAGTGGTTCTAGATGTGTAATTATTATGCATACTGACCTTGACATGTAGATTTAATACGCCAAGTTGAGGAAGGCATCGCCAGCTGGGCATGCACTGCAAGGTCCAGCTGAGAACTTACTCCAAGTCAAAGGCAACTGACATCAAAGATTCTTCATGCAACTGGACGCAATCACCTTGTAGTGGACCTTAATGATCGAGCATGCATGAGTGTTACTATTGTGCTGGATCTGCACTTGACTTGCATGTCTGACCAGATTCCATGCATGCATAACCACCATCACTCCACTTTCCCCTATTTTCCCTAAATGGCATCCTCCTAGTCGTGGAGTTGTCTGCCTTGTTTAGCTGAAGTATAAATAATAATTTGATGCTCCTTCTTCAAAAAAGGGCTACATGATTTGACATTGTACTCTCATTCTCCAGTTTTAGTAATACAGATACATTACTCTTTGTTTGCATGATTTATAGTGAATAAAACAAAGTTCTGAGTTCAAGCATTTGAGTTCTTGTTAGTTTAGAGGATAATTATCCAAGGGGACCCACTTAGTGAGTAATCTACCTTAGTTTAGCATTAGTTTAATGTTACTTTTTGTTTAGTACTTAGTTAGAAATCTAGCATCAACTGTTTCTACAACCACTAGAATTCCATTCTATGACTGTTCCTGCAACCAAACCAAACATAGTAGTCTCTTGTTTGTCGCTCAGGTTTTCATTCTTGTTCTGCATTTCAAGTTGTTGGTTGATATTCAACATTTGCTTCATTTCCTTTTAAGCAATTTACTTTCAGTATTGTGTTTCTTAGTTGTAGAGTGCAATGACTACTTGAGCCCCTAGTGCACATACTGTGTTGAACCATTTCAAGTTCACGTCCCTAGGTTGACAAGTTAAATGCACCTTCATGATGATTGAATAGCTATTCAGGTTAGATGTTCAGTCTTTGAATTATGGTTGTAAAGGCTTAGTTATGAAATCATTGTAGGAGGCCAACACTTTTCATGATTGATTTTTATATAAAAAATCCTAAAAATATTTTCCCTCATTCACTCAGGAAAAATATTTTGATGACCTAGAGTCATCATTTGATTTTGTGAAGGGAATTAGTCATGAAATTTTGCCTAAGGAAACAAAGGAGGCTACCCTAGAAGGGGCTATGGGAAGACTAGGGATTTGTCTTTGAAGCCACCTTCAAGCTTCTTCCTCTTCGAATCTGGGTGTATTAGGCTCTCCAAACTTATGGTAAGCTTTTGACTCATTTTCTTGCGCTTTCATTGGCTCATTTGATGAGAAAAATTGCCCTTTGGTTGCAGCCACCACTATATTTGATGCATTTGTTTGCTCTTTTATGTGTTGTTCCCTTTGCCATATTTATGGCCGACCATGGCGACATTGTTTGGAGCATTTCTTGAAGCATTGGTTGCGGCATTGTTGTGTTCCTCCACCTCAATACAGAAGGTAAGCTTCACTGTTTCTCCATTCACGAGCATTTCCCTCTTAAATAAAGCTTATCCAAGCTTTTTCTTGCAAACAAAAAAGAACATTGTGAAGAAAATAATGAAGGCCATTGTACAGGTCGCGACCTCACAGTGTGTTCTCCTTCCTTTTTTTGAATGAAAACTTATGGGCTCGGCCCACAATGTGCAAATGGTATTATTGTTGAATTAAAACATTTTTCAAATGAAAGCTTTCAATTTATGGGTTTTCAAAACCCTTATGGCCATGGGCCCGTAGCTTCATTTTCACTACTTGAATGCATCAAAACCAGGGCTCGAACCCTTGACCACTTCCTTTGCATTTTTATTTGCATTTTGAGCATAAACCCTAAGTGGGTTTTGATGCTTATGAAGAACTTCTATTGCTCTATTTTTCATTTCTCTGTACATTGTTTAAACACAAAGATTTATCAAGCTTTCCTCTATAGAAAATGTGGACTTCATGTGAGTTTTTACTCGGCCATGTGGCCGTGGACATTGTGTATCTTTCCTCCTTTGTAAACATTTGATCTTGAAACCCTAGATGGGTACCTTTTGTTTTATGAAGGAAATACATTTGGCTTCTCCAAGCAGCGACTTGAGAACATTTTCTTCATTATGTATTCTAGAAACTTCACACTGAAAGAGTTTCTTTCAAAACCTGAGTTGACACCATTGTGTTGGCATATTCTACTTGAAATTTTGTCCTGCCATGGCAACACTCACAGGGCCTCCTTGGGAATACAAAACCAATATGCTTCATTTTGAATTTCGTATAACACCAAATTTTGTCTTACCCTGGCAACACTCACAGGGCCTCTTAGTGTTTCAAAACATGTACATTTCACTTCTCTTCCACAATCCTATGCTTCATTTTGAATTTCGTATAACACCGAATCATGCAATCAGACTTTTCCTTTCATACAAATGACTCTAGAATATAGAAACAATTTCAAAATTTTCAAAATACCTCCATGTATGTTGCTATTCCACATTTCATTTAGCCTTCAAATACTTGATGTCTTGCACTTTTGTTTAGCATGCCCTCTTTGCATTCATCCTTTTCCTTCAAAAAATCACTTACAACCACTTGTTACTTTGTCACTGATGGAGCCAACCTCTCCTTTGTACTCTTTATGCATTTTTATCTTTTGAACAACAACATGATGATATGAATGCAATGTTTGCATGGAAGATTTTGAAATATGAAGCTCTCAATTGTGATGCTCTAGGGCTTTTGATTTGCTTAAGCCATAATTGATGATTATAAACAAGGCATTATGTATGCCTGTTCACTATCACATTATGAGATCATGCACTTGAACAGTTGATCACTCATGATTTTCAATCCATTGCACCTTGAGAGTTGACTATGCTGAATGGTCAACTGTTTGAGTCCTCTTGGAACTTTATGGTGCACTTCATTTGATGGATGTCTTTCCTTGAGAATTTTGGATCTGTTTCTTTATTAGTCCCTCTTTGGATGCTTGAGGGACATGTCGTGTCTCAATCCTTGTGGAAGCCCATTTTACACTATATTCTTTATGATATTCAATATGGATCAACAACATGGCTTGTCCTATACTTGCACATGGAAACAAACAATGTTAGATAAAAACAATATATCATTATGATGTTTCCTCCTTGGCTTCTAGTACATTTCTTGTTCTTGCTTAGTTGTTTTAATGTATCATTAGAAACATTCTCCATTATTGTTGATAATTCACATAGGAATGTTCATAGTCAGAGCTTTAACAACTTTTGATATCTCTTAAAGTTCTATCAAGAGCTCAGGGATAGGGATGGTGCACCATTCTAGAATCAACTTGAAGACTTACAAGAAATGATGATTATGTTCACTCTTATGTGTCTTCCTTTCTTTCATCTTCAATAGTGTAGAATGCTTTTGTTGCTACATTGTCACAACTACTCCCATGGCTTGTGTGGGACATTTGGTTTCTCATTACCCAATGAATATAAATTCAGGATTTGTAAATCACTTGTTCATTTTTGTATCTTTTCCTTTTATGTAAAACAATGTTTGAACATTACAACTAAATACAAAATTAATGCATCTCTTTTCATTTACACAATTCTTAATGTTGTAATTGAATCAGACACTTAAACACATTGCATCTTGAAACTTGAAAATAATTTAAACACTTGCAATGGTTAAACATCTGTAGAGGTTAATTTTAATTTTCACCTTAAAATGAATCTTTGGACAAATTAGCTCTGTCAAAATGAGTTGTAGTGAAAATTTGATAATAGGTCTCTAAGGGAAGGAAATGAACACACTACGCACACACTTCTGAGATATTTTTGTGATTGAATTCAACTAATGATCCTATCCTTCTTTAAGTTTCTAGTTCATTTATGGAAACTGGCTTTTGATCTACAAAACCAGAGATTCTAGGTTTTGGATGAATCCTTACCCTTAGAACACTCGAGAGCATTCTCCCAATGGAGTCGCCATTTTTTGTGCCTATTGTACACACACCCTGTTCAAACTGGGGACCCCCTCTTTCCTTTTTGGCATCATTGAGTCATTTTTTCTTTTTCCTCATTTTGTGTGCCCCTATTTACTGAGTTTAAGGTGGTCATTTTCATTAGACTCAACATATTTCAAATGGCCAAATTCACCATCCCAAAATTTCCTAGGTCTTTGGCTTTTGCAGAAATGCCCCTACAAGTTTCCCTTGGCCTTTTTCCTTGGCGTCCTCTAGGCCCTATAGACCCGTAGTTGCGGGTAGCCACTATCCCTTCACCGCAATCCATTTTTCATTGTTTAATGGCCAACCTCGGACATCTACCCGCATGGTGGGCCTCACAACATCTTTCACTGTTCGACATCCGTGCCAAGTTGGGTCTCCGCAACTCCAATTAATAACCCTACTATCGTACCCGAGATTAAATGTGTGCCATTAATGCACTTTGGTCTATAAATATATGACCCACCTGTCATTTTCACTATTATATTTTCAAAATTCTAAGGAGAGAAATGGAGAACGGTGAGCTCGTTCCCACTTTGGCTATTAACGGATCGAAATCCAGGTTGCTGTCAGATTTTTGCACCATTCTCAAGTATGCTTGCATTTGAAACTTTGTGGGTGTTTTTTCCATGGCTAGGGTTTGTAAATTATTGCTAAAATCTTAAATACAAAACCTTAGATCACTGGACTACCTTCCCAACCCTAGCTTGCATGAAACGCTTTATCCTTTATTCAAAAATCACCAGAGTCAGTCAAAATTGTGCCTCGGCATTCATGCAAGACCTGATGCATTCTTCGTAATTCTTCATGTGGCATAGCTATCTTTGTGGCCCACAACATTGCTACCGCCACCTCAGTCAACACTAAAAACCTCGAATAAAATACTTAAGTTCTTCATCCATTGTAGGTTCGCTTATGCAAACCACTTCTTGCAGACGACCATTTCTTTGCCACCATTTGATTAATGGCCCTACCTTAACCACCTCTCGCATTGTAGGTCCTGTTGATGTCATTTCTATCAATTTCTCAAATATGCTAAGTCTAAAAGGACTTGTGTGTCACTGCTTGCGGGCCATTTCCTGTGACTCGCTAATGCTCGAGTGTTCTTTCTTAGTGGAAAAACCATCCCATATCCCCATCATGGAAACTCTAACCGCTTCATCATCGTTCAAAGTTTTCCCAACACAAAAAATGCCAAGTCAAAAATAGTTTCCGGACCGGTTCATGTAGGTGGCTGAATGTAGGTAGATTTCCCTTCATTTTCATTCCATAACGTCCATGCACCCATGGCTTCCCGCATGGTAGGTTCCGTAGAGGACTCCTCCCTTCTCTGAATCTCAAAAATTGTTAAAAGCTAATCTTGGTTCGTGAGCTCGCCGCAGGTCCACTTATTTGGACCGTCGTCCCTCCAACGCCATTCTTAGTGGAAAGCATATGACGACGACCCAGTAGCACCCTTCCACATCTTCTAAAACGGTCAAGCTCTAACACACGATCCTTAGCATCTAATGTGGTCGTAGGCCCCACAGTGCAGACTTCCACCTATGGGTCGTCGTTCCCTAAAATCCACCGCTTAACCATAGAGGCTACAAACCTCCTTCCACCTAGTAGCGCTCGCATACCTTGGACCCACAAATGCATCATAGCTCAATCAAGCAACTTCAAATACCTTATAACAAATTTCCACATGGGCCAAACAACCTTGTAGGAACTTTGACCACCAAATTCATAAAGTGGAATTCTTGCTACAGGTGGCCGCTAGCTGGTCTCCATTTCCTCAACACCACCTTAGTCCCAGTCCTTCCTAATGGCTTCCAGCTCATGGAAACCAAGATACCTGGGCCCGCATTTTCCTAGATGGTTAAAATGGGCTCCAAGTGAAGATTAATGATGAATTTTATGGTCTTTTAATGTTGTATAAATGGATCTAACCCTCGTCTTGCAGGATTTGACTAATATTTTCCTTGATTTATATATGAATGCACTTACCACAACTTTGAATGTAGGATTAATGGAACCTACTACGAGTCCATCGGGGAGGACTGCTGAGAAAGATGATAAAGGAAATAAGCCCACACACGTACCAAGGGGAAATGAAGAAAAGAACCAGAGGAAATATCAGTTTCATGGAGTGGAGTGTGATGATCCTAGTTTTTGGTCTAGTTTTGGGTAGAATCTATAGTCTATTTGCTCATAGATGTCATGGAATTTAATGCTTAAGTGTTGGTATTGGCATAATGTTTCCTTCAAACCATTGACATTTGATATTATCCTATCTCTGTAAGATTTAATGATATTTGGCATAATATGTAGGTTATCTATATTAATTTTTCATGTGATTAATGTTTTTTTCTTAGAGTGGTTATAGATGTGCAGTTATTATGCGTACTAACCTTGACATGTAGATTTAATATGCCAAGTTGACGAAGACACCACCAGCTGGGCATGCACCATAACATCCAGCTGAGAAATCACTCCAAGTCAAAGGTAGCCGGTAGCAAGGATTCTTCATGCAACTGAACGTAGCTGCCTTGCAATGGACCTTAATGATTGAGCATGCATGGGCATTACTGATGTGTTGGATTTGTGCTTGACTTACATGTCTAGCCAGATTCATGCATGTGTAACCACCATCGCTCCACTCTCCCCTGTTTTCCCTAAATAGCGTCCTCCCAGTCGTGGAGTTGAATGCCTTGTTTAGCTATTGTATAAATAATGATTTGATGCTCCTTCAAAAAAAGGTTGCACGATTTTACATTGTACTCTCATTCTCCAGTTTCAGTAAAACAGATACATTACTCTTTGTATGCATGATTTACAGTGAATAAAATAAAGTTTTGAGTTTGAGCATCTGAGTTCTTGTTAGTTTAGAGGATACTTATCTAAGGGGGCCCACTTGGTGAGTGATTTTTCTTCTTAGTTTAGCATTAGTTTAGTATTATTTGTTGTTTAGTACTTAGTTAAAAATTTGGCATCGACTGTTCCTGCAGCCAATAGAATTCCATTTTGTGACTATTCCTGTAGCCAAAGCAAACAATGTAGTCTCCTATTTGTCGCTCATATTTTCATTCTTGCTCTGCATTTCAGCTTAGCATAGTTGTTGGTTGATGTTCAACATTTTCTTTATTTCCTTTTAAGCAATTTACTTTCAGTATTGTGTTTCTTAGTTGTAGAATGCAATGACTACTTGAGCCCCTAGTGCACATACTGTGCTAACCCATTTCAAGTTCACGTCCTTGGCTTGAGAAGTTAAATGCACCTTCATGATGATTGAATAGCTATTCAGGTTAGATATCTAGTCTCTGAATCATGGTTGTAAAGGCTTAGTTATGAAATCATTGTAGGAGGCCAACATTTTTGGCGTTGTTGTAAGGGATGGTGTCAAGCTAGGAAGTCTTTTGGAGTCATTGGTAGTTTTTTTGAAATTTGTTCTTAGCTTATCCTCATTTAGAAAGTAATGACCCCCCTGATTCTTTACCAATCTTTGTGTGAGCTGACTGATAGTGAGTGATACCGCATGCATAGAGGAAGGAGAAGGGATGCTTATGGGAGATTTCTTCCTAACAATCCTCGCCCATTTTAGCTAGTTGAGTACCAAAACCTACCAGAAGAATAGGAAGAAGAAGATCCACACCCCTTTGTTGATGCATATCCTAATCTGACTAGCTCTGAAGTCTCCTCAGAAGATCAAAATCAACTTGAGAACCCCTTTGTCTTAGAACCACATCAAGCAGGAATGGGTGATGCAAATGGGAATAGACAAAACCAACCAGCTTTTCCTTTTCCCATTGCCCATAAAAATGAAGTTGACAACATCAAGAACATTCTTGTCTCAACATTCCCCAAGTTTTATGGACTTGTGACAGAAGATCCTGATACCTTCTTATTTGAGTTTGACATACTCTGCAGGAGTTATGATTATACTACTGATACCCATTGGCTTAAGTTATTTCCCACCACTTTGAAAGAGGTTGCATTAAGATGGTTCATGACCCTAGGCAGAGATACTGTGGAAACTTGGGAAGACATGAAGACAAAATTCCTTGAGAAATACAAGGAATACTGCAGGGGTAGTGACATGAGAGGAGGTGACATTTTTAGGATGTATCAGAAGGAAGATGAGAGCCTCGAAGATTACATTGCAAGGTTCATGTTTTTCCTGCAGAATTCCCCACACCATTCACTTAATGAGGACTCACAAAAGTTGTTTTTCCTCAAAGGAATCAATGACAACTGCATTGATGCCTTGGACCTCATGGCAAGAAGAGATATCTCCCAAGTTCCTTGGGAGGATATCAAGAAAATATGTCAGAATTACTCGAGGGTAGCTTCAAAGAAAGGGAGAGCTTATCAATCTTCCATGGGTAAGTCAACTATCAGTGGAGTTTAAAGAATGGAGATCATTCATTTGCTGGAAGACTTCAAGCAAGATATTATCAACAATCTAGCTACTCAGCTAGATACACTTCAGGCCGAAAAGAAGCAAGAGGAGGCATAGATGATGTTAAAAGAGTATTGTTCCCACTGTAGATAGAAGAAGGACTGTAGATATAAGATGGTAGCTAACCTAGAAAGCAAGAAGATTCCACCTGAGTTCAAGCCAATTCAGATTGAAGAAGATGAAGCCCACTATGTTGCACAAAGGAAGCCTTGGGCTCCAAGACAAGGTATGCCACCAGATCCACTATCCTATGCTGCACCATATTTTAACTCTTATTCATTTGGTAACCAATGGAATCCCCCATATCCACCCAGTTATGGAGGATATCCATCACAACATTGGCTCCTAATGCTTGGTCCATCCATCAGAGTTCTCCACCTTAGTGGTAGAAACCTCAGGGGAATTGGTAGAAATTTCAAGGGCACTGGAAACCACCTCTAGGAAATTGGCATCAAACAAATCAATGGAGAGGACAACAATGGCCTACTCAGACAACTAGTTACATGCAACCACCTTCTCATCCCCAGCAGCCTACTCTAATGCCTCCACCTGCTAGTCCAAGCTCAAATGCACCTAAAAAAACTCAGCTACTAGCTCAGTCCACACCCAATCCAAATAACAAACCATAACATTAGCCTACATACTCAGCTGATTCAAATCAATTCCCTGCATATGCTGTGAGTGTAAGTGATCCACCTGCATTCAAGAACTACTCTACCAGCCCCTTGTAAGCCAATTATCACTGAACTTCTTGTGGAAGAGGAGGAGGAGCCTCTGAATGATCCCATTTAGCCAAATGCACCTAAAAATCCTTAACCAGTTCAATTCAAGTAGACTGAACAAGAAGCACCATTCCCTCAGAGGTTGGAAGTTTCCAAGAAGAAAGAAGATAAGGAGGATACCACTTTTGACATCCTAGATCAGCTGAAGCATATATGTGTTCAAATACCCCTATTTTATGCCATAAAGGATGTTCCAATCTATGATAAAGCTATCAAGGAAGCTTGTCTTAAGAAGCGAGGAAGGAAGAAGAGAGACCCAACTACAGTTCATGTGGTGGGCCAGCTAGTTGATATCATACTGGGAAAAGTGACTTTTCCTAAGTATAATGACCCAGGAAGTCCTGTGGTAGTAGTTGTCATAAACGAGATCTAAGTGAATAATGCTTTGATTGATTTAGGGGCTTCAATCAATGTAATGAACAAAGACATCTTGCAACAACTAAACATTGCAAGTATGATATCTAATCCTACTATTTTGCAACTTGCTGATAGCTCTACTATTAAGCCTCATGTTTTAGTAGAGGATTTTGTGGTAGTTCTAGACTCTTGGGAATATCCAGTACATTTTATGATTCTTTCTCCTAAGGATACACTAGGCGGGTATCCTATCATTCTTGGAAGGCCTTGGTTAGCAACTGAAGATGCATACATTGGATTTCAGTCAGGTGACACTACCATTTCAGATGGAAGGAGTACTAAAAAGTTTGTTCTTTATCGACCTGCTCAGCCATCTCATGATGAACAAGATTTTGTATGGCCACAAGTTGGTGAAGAGGTCAAGGAAGCTAATTCTATGGAACAACTTATGATGCTAGGCATAAGCTCTTTCATGCAGCTCTAAGATGAGGATGAAGTGTTGGATAACATCATTCAAAACCATTATGAAGTGGAGGAAGAATCATCTTCTACTTCGGTCAGGACACTTCTCCCTGCTCTTCCTGCAACCATTGTTCCTACAGACGATCTTCCTGCAGCCACTCTTCTTGCAACAAATGTTCTTGTAGACAGACTTCCTACAATAACAGGTATGTTCCATACATTTCTGCCGTATGAACTAAAGCTACCATTTATTAATGAAGCAACCATGATAGAATTAACTACACAAGTCCAAGTGTTGGAAGGAAAATATTTGAATGTTAATAGTAAATTGAATAAAGAGCAGCAACTGTTATTGAAAAATTTACTATGGGCCCATCAACATGCATTTGCATGGGATTATTATGACATGAAGGGACTGGATCCTAAACTTTGTACCCACAAAATTTATATTAGAGATGATTCCACTCCAGTAAGACAGCCACAAAGATGGATTAACCCTGCACTAAGAGAATTTTTGAAAGGAGAACTACAAAAATTACTAGATGCAGGATTTATATACACCATTTCAGATAGTCAGTGGGTATCTCCATTAGTGATTGTGCCCAAGAAATGAGGGAAATGGAAAGTTTGTGTTGATTATAGGGAACTTAATGCTACCACCAAGAAGGATCACTTTCCTTTACCATTTATTGATCAAGTTTTGGAAACACTTGCAGGAAAGCAATACTTCTCTTTTCTAGATGGATTCAGCAGCTACAACTAGATCCAAATTGCACTAGAAGACCAGGAGAAGACCATATTTACCTATCCATGGGGGACCTATGCCTATTCAGAACTCCCATTTGGCTTGTGCAATGCACTTGCAACTTTCCAGAGGGCAGTCATTAGCATATTCTTAGACATTTCTCATGATTGCATGAAGATTTATATGGACGACTTCACCACTTATGGTGTTGATTTTAATCAAGCATTGAAGAATCTCAAGAGAGTCCTATAGAGATGTGAAGACCAAAACTTGTCCTTAAATAGTGAAAAGTGTTTCATGACGATATCAGAGGGTGTAGTTCTTGGCCGCTACATCTCCCACAAGGGAATTCAAGTAGATCCTTCAAAAATTTAGATAATCACAAATTTTCCTACACCTACAAAATAGAAGGATGTTAGGAGTTTCTTGGGTCATGTAGGATATTATAGGTGATTCATCAAATATTTCAGCAAGGTAGCAACACCATTGTATACCCTGTTAGCTCTGAAAAATGCAAGCAAGATACCTTAAGAGGCTGCCAATCTCTTGATATGCTTTAGGGTAATAGACAAGATTGAAAGATTTCAACCTTCTATGCTTTAGGTGTTGCAAGACCTGGGTGGGTGTACCTCTCTAAATAATGCAGTCTTGACTTGTAATTATCTCTTAAAAGTAATTTGTCCACAATGGCAGATCGGAGTGAACAAATGAAATCTAACTTGGTCTAAATATCAAAAATAATCTTTTAATCTAAATCCTAGAATACTCAAATAACAGATGTAAAGAAATTAAGTGAACTCAAAAATGATGAAATGTAGAGACCAGTGCCTTGTTGGGTATGCCGAGTTAAATGAGATCAAGATGAGCAGCACTTCTCTGAGAAAGTTCAAATTATCTGGCATATGTTATGCTTATAACTTGTATAAACATGCAAGAATATGATTACTAAGCTCTACTTGAATAATCCAATAGAATCTTACTAATTACTGTGATTAACTGAAAGTATTTAGTCTTTACTTGAAAGAACCAATCAATTGATCACACAAATGTAGCAAATGTGCACTGATAAATCGAATACAAACTTGTCATATCAATTTAAACAATAAAAAAGAAACCATCTTGGAGACAACTTAGCAATTCTTTTATTGAATTCAACAGATAACTGATATCAGACATGTGCATCAATATCAATTGACACTCATAAATACCTCCATTTTGAAACATGCATCATAGCCTCTAAAATGACAAATTTACTGTTATGTATCCATAGAGTTTTCCCACTATATCAAAAATACTGACAATTGGTAACTCCCCCCCTTATTACAATTGCAAAAATCCTATTTATACACAAGCATGAAGAAAATATCAAATTAAGAACTCATGTCGGCCCAACATGAAATTCGGGCTCCAATTGAGTTGGCAAGCAATGGTCATCCAAACAGATTCATGTCGGCCAAGCACTCTAAAATTTTTTTTTCACCAGTGAGCAGTTGGCAAGACAACCATATTGTCCTACCAAAGGCAATTCAAATGCTATCATCTCGTGCTCACTGTGTGCGTGTTATGCTTTCGCCGAAAACAAGAAGTGTCGCCATAGCCAATCACTCTCGGGGAGACCATATACCGAGATCACTATGTCAAGCTGAAGATCCACATATAGCCTCATGTCATTGGGACCATCCAAATTTTATTGTGAAGACAAGAGGCATCCTTTTGTTCTTTTTCATTTCGCTATAGCCCCATGCTGTCGGTGAGAAGTCACAGAGATAACAAGCTGTCTTATCGAAATCCACTTTACCCCCTACATGTCGCTATGACCTAAAGATTCTCTTACCGACAGCCATCCTCCACTTATCTTCGCCAAGACACTTCAAAATCAAGGAGACGTTACATAGAATTCTCCCAGTTACATCGAAAGGCCTCGAGCCAATATATCGCCAAGACATCAATATTCTTATACTGATAGAAAACCTTTGTCCCATGTTTGTCGTTATAACTTATAACTATCGGGGAAACCTATTGGAGACAACACCATGTCATACCAAAGCATCCCGGGCTCACATCTGTTCGCCAAGACAAAGCCAACCCCTCGCCAAAAGCACAACACAAGAAACTGTCGGCAAGACTCGATAGATTCACCATCATATACATTGATGCCCCAAACCTTCGCCGATAGAACCCGAGCATACGCGATTCAATAAGACATTTATATCTCACCATGACTTCCACCTGAATATGAAACCTATGCCGATATGTAACTTATCTGTCGCCGAAAGATAAGATATGTCATGCCGAAAACCACCTGCAAGAAAATCCATTCGCTGTGACAAATAATAAGTCTTGCCGATAGGCAACACAGACTTATGCAAGCAGAAAAAGCACAATGGGTCGGGGAGACAATGGTGTTCTCACACCGATAGGAACCAAAATGTAAAAAATGCATTACTCAATTGATTCAAAGGGACAATATGGCTAACTATCGATGAAAAATGCATATGGTCAGACCAAATTAGGAAATTTATGAATGAAAACTTATGTAAAAACACCAAATTTTTATAGTTCTAATAGTGGCTCCGTCTGGGGAGGAATGATAGTAAGATCATTACAAGGATCGAGAATCTCTGGTTTCATAGACCAGACATAAAATGAGCAAACCAGGGAGCAGAAATGAAATGAAAGGCAATGGAAATGAATGCAAAGTGGAAGCAAATGGAAAATGATAGTGAAATGGAGATGAATGAAAACCTAAAACTACTGTGCATGGAAAATAATTTTTAAGAGGATACACAAGAGTTGTCCATGCTCTGGCAACCCTTAATCCTTTGTGTAGCTCAAGAGAAGAACAACTTCAAGAATTTCCCATGAACAGGAAATTCCTGATCTTCACCAGCCATGTTCTGTAGATAATATGAGTCTTCAACCTTCTTTCCAACAACAACAAAAGGTCCCAGCCAAAGAGCTTCAAATTTACCATGCTTGCCCTTCTCTTGACACCTTGCATTCCACATCAACACCAAGTCATTCTCTTCAAACTTTCTATTCTTTGCCTTCTTGTCAAATAAATACTTCATCTGTGCCTGTAGCTTCATGTTTTGATTTTGGGCCTCCCTCCTTACTTCATTAAGTTCAACAAGTTGCTCCATTCTGTCTTCCATGGGTTCAAGAACTTCCAAATCTTCCTGTAAGACAAACCTATAAACTGGTAACAAATTCTGTAGAGGCATCCTAGCTTGTGCTCCATATACTAATTCAAATGGAGATTTTCCAATTGCCCTTTTCACAGTGATTCTGTCAGCCCACACAACCAATTTCAACTTTGAATCCCAAGCCTTCTTGTTCTGTCCCAGCATCCCCCTTATAATATTCAAGAGACTCTTATTGCTGGACTCTACTTGACCATTCGCTTGTGGATGATAAGGAGCTACATAAGAAATAGTAATGCCATACTTATCACAAAAACTTTTGAATTCATCTGACCTAAAGCACATCCCATTTTCTGTGATTATCCTCAATGGTGTACCAAATCTGGTGACAATGTTGTCCATCAGGAAATTTGTTACAACTTTACTTGTAGCCTTCTTGGTTGGCATTGCCTCCACCCATTTTGTAAAATAATCAGTGGCAACTAGTATCCATCTATGTCCTCCACTGGACTTCTCTTGTATCTCTCCAATGAAATCAATTCCCCATTAATGAAAATGGGCATCAACCTGCAAAGGTCGAAGTGGCAAAGCACCCTGATACTTCAATTTTTCAAAAAACTTTTGGAAAGCTTCACATTTTCTCACATATGTAAAAGAATCATTAAAAACCTTTGGCCAAAAACACCCAGCCTTGAGAATTTTGTGTGCAGTTGTCTTTGCTAAATAATGGCCTCCACAAACTCCTTCATGCATTTCTTTCAGAACATGCTTAGCCTATGACTCATCCAAACATAACAACAATATGCCATCCCTATTTTTCCAAAACAGATCTCCATCCATAAAAACATATTTGGATGCCTGCAACTTCAAGGTTCTCCTTTGACTATCACTTAATCCATCTGGACATTTCATAAATTTAAGATAATGCATAACATGAGTATACCAAGGAGTATGTTCAATGCTTGCAACTGCAGCCCCTTCTTCAACATTACAGATTAGATTTGCCTCAATATTAGTTTGTGCCATCAGCTTAGCCAAGCCTTGGCCTCTTACCAACTTAGTGATCTGTATTTATATGTCAAATTCTTGAATCTTGTTGATCCATCTGCATCTTTTCCCTATGACTTCAGACTATGTTAAAATGTCTTTGATAGCAGCATGAGGGACAAAAGCAACTACTTTTGCTCCAACAAGATATGGTTTGAATGCTTTAATAGCCTTCACTAGTGCGAATGCCTACTTTTCCATTATATCATACTTCAGCTCAGACCCCTGTAAGGATTTACTAAAGAAAGACACAGGCTATTCATGGCCATCATTATTCTTTTGTAACATAACAGCAACAATAGTATGCATTGAGGCAAATGAAAAAATCTGAAAAGGCTTTGTAAAATCTAGAGATTTAAGAATAGGAGCCTCTTTGATAGCCCTTTTGATAGACATAAAAGCATCCAAAGCATCAGCAGTCCAATCCATTTTTTTTCCTTTCTTTAACATTTTCGAAATGGGCTTAATGATCTCAACAAAATTAGAAATGAATCTTCTGACAAAATTAATTTTTCCAAAGAAAGATTGTATTGCTTTGACAGTTTTGGGAATAGGAATTTTATCAATAGCTTCCACTCTCTCAGGGTCTATTCTAATTCCCTCTTTTGAAACAATATGACCCAAGAGCTTACCTTCCATGACTGCAAAAAGACACTTCTTTGGATTTAAACTAATACCATATTCAAGAGCTTTGATAAATACCTTTTCAAGATGTTGCACGTGATCTTTAGCCTTCTTCGAATAAGTAGTCAAGTCATCTTGATACACCACCATGATAATATTAATCAAATCAGCAAATGCAACATCCATGGCTCTTTGGAAAGTCACCCCAGCATTAGTGAGACCAAATGGCATTCTTATGTATACATATGTTCCCCAAGGAGTAGTGAATGTTGTCTTGTACTACTCAGATTCCTTGACCTTAACCTGATTGTATCCAGAAAATCCATCCATCATAGATAACAGCTCACAGCCTGTCACCTTATGTAATATTGCTTCCATGTTGGGTAGAGGATAATTATCCTTGAGAGATGCCATGTTCAGATTTCTAAATTCCACACATAATCTGATATCACCATTCTTCTTTCTTACAGGAACCAGATTTGAGACCCATGTTGAATGTCTGATTGGCTTAATAATTCCTCCATCTCTGAGCTTTGTCAATTCTTCCTGCATCTTAGGCTCCAGTGTTGGATTAATGGGCCTTTTCTTTTGTTTGAAAGGCTTGGCGTCTGGCTTCAAAGGTATTTCATGCTGAAATAAATCCTCCATGTATGCTTTCAGATCCTCATATGACCAGGCAAACACATGTTTGTACTTTCTTAGCAACTCAACCAGCATTCGCCTAATTGGTGGGCTTATTTTCTTCCCAATGTATACCTTTCTTTGTGCTATCTCAGTCCCCAAGTTGACTTCTTCAATATCTTCTCTCCTGACTGGTGTTTGTTTCATTAGATATCTATCATTTCCATCATACAGCCTCTCCAATGCCACCAGACCCTTGGGAAATTTATTTGTTTTGAGCTGCAATATTTCCTTGCCAAACATAGTTTTCTTCCTATCCACTTCTTCAACAAAAGCATTGAAATCAATTTCCTATGCTTCATATTGGTCTATACAGTGCAGAAATTTTAAAAGATCATCATCATCATTGAAAACTTTCCAGCTATAAATGTTATCAGGAACAACAGGCCTTGTCTTGAATTCAATCTATGACACCCCAGTCAGTGTAATATCATCTCTTTTGAGTGCCACATTTGCTAAAAAATCAGCCATTATGTTCTTTGATCTATCAATCCACTCAATTGAAAATGCATCAAACAATTCAATAGTGTCCCATACAACATTCCTATATTGTTTTAATATTTTGTGCTTTGCTGCATATTTTGATTTAATCTGTGAAACAACCAACTCAGAATCACCCAAAATAGCCATCAACTTAATCTTGTGTTTCACAACTATATTCAAGCCTGTCAACAAAGCTTCATACTCTGCCACATTATTTGTACATTCAAATTCCAATAGAAAAGAATATTTAAAAGTAGTACCTTCAAGGGAAACGAAAACAATCCTAGCGCCATTAACCTCTTGACTGCAGGCTCCATCAAAGTACATCTTCCATATGCCATTACAATCCTGTGCGGCATGTTTTTCAATTGGATCACTATTAATTAATTTTGGCTGAGCTGGTTCTATTTTAAAACTTCCCAGATCAATATCACAAAAACAATTAATTTGATCTTGTGGCACACATTCAACAAGTTGGCTCATTCTTGGCTCTCTGTATAACTTGACTTCCTGACCATTCACTGGTATTGTATCATAAGATAAATCAAATTGAACACTTCCACCTACAGCTGCAGTCCACTGCCTTGACAGAAGCATCACAAATTGAGGAGTATCAATGACTATTATATCTATATTGTATGTTACCTATGGATATGTAGCCAATTTGACTTCAACATCTTTCATGATACCAACCACAAGAGCAGGCCTACTATCCATTGCATAACACTTGCCTCCAATGGTATCAACCCACATGCCAAGCTGCTTCATTACTCTGACTGACATAATGTTTATAGTAGCACCAGAATCTATCATGCAGTTCCTCAGCAATTTATTATTTATAAGCAATGTGGTGAAGAAAGGATCCACTTGTGGAGAAGTTGTTAAAACATCACCCAAACATACTTCTGAATTATTTATCTTTTCCTACCTGTTGACTTCTACATAATTCATATGTTTTTCATTTCCATTTGTAATCAATTGAACAACACTATCTCTATACTCCTTAATTTTCATCAATTCAAGTAGTGGAACAGACATTTTTACCTGGGATAAGGCCTGTGTGAAGTCAAAAGAGGAGCTCTCCATCTTAACAGTCTTCTTCAGTTCTGGCGCTTCTACTATGTTTTTTTCTTTTTCTTTTTTACTAGGCTGATCAGACTTTTGCATTTCTTTGTGTAATTCTGCAATTTTCTGCTCTTGGACAGACTTCTTTTCAATTTTATCATGCTGCTTGTTTTCGGGCTTTTTTACCACTTCCTGTGTTGCCTTTTGATATTTTATAAAAATTCCCCCAGGAACTCCATCTAGCTCATTTACTTTTTTGTTTCTCAACCAGTATTGACTTTTGGCTTTCTCAACTGCAGTTACAGTTATTCTTTCTATTTCATCTTCAGTGAGTCTCCTTACATTACACTGAGCAGGTGCCTCAGCAGGATGTGGCTCTGTGTAATCTTCATTAGAATCATAAAAGATCTGTTGTTCAGCCATATGGACATTATACTTTTGATTGGAAACATCATATTCATAGCCTTCATCCTCTGAAGATGAATTTCCTTCCTCGACATGGTGAAAAACATTTGAAGTCAAATACACCTTGTGATCTTCTCCATCATTCTCCATCAACATTCCCTCTTCATGCATCCTTTGAGCTACAACACAATAGTCTGGAGAATGTGGCTGATTAAAAACTTCACAAAAGTAATTATTACTCACCATGTAAGTCCCTTTCTTGCTCAATGGATCTGGAGTTTCTTTATTTCTGGGCCTAGTTGATACAGGTTTCCCATCTTTCCAATCTGTATTGTAAGGCATATCATGCAGCCTTGGCCTTTCATTTATGTTTTCATTTCTGTATATATATTCTCTTGTCTGTACTGATAATTATTGTTTTGCTGAGGAGGCATCGGGTTGTCTCTCTTATTAGTTATACCAGCAGCCTTTCTATTATTTTCAATTGTCAATGCAATTTTTTGTGCTTCATCCAAATCTCTTGGGGATCTACTTCTCAGTTCATACCCTATCTTAGGATCAAATGCATTTAAATAAACACTTAGTTCAACAGAATCAGGAAACCTTGATCCAAGAGGTACTTTAGTATGCAATTTGTTGAATTTTTTATTGAAATCATAAATTGAATCATTCTGATTTTTTTGAATTCTCATTAATTCATGAAGAGCTACATCTGGAGCATTTTCATTTCCATATTGCTCTAAGAGTTTGTCTTGAAATGCTTGGAGAGAATTAACTGAGAATGCTGGTAGGCTGTTGAACCTATCCCTAGCATCTTCAAGAAGTGACATCATGAACAACTTCATGTGTAAATCTTCATAAGGCATATGTATGTCCTAAATGAAAATATTAAAACTCCTTAAATGTTCTTCAGCTGTGATTGCATTACACCCTGTAAATTTGGGCACCATATTCCTCCAACTGCCATCCATAGGATAAGGATACAACTGAAAACTAGTTAAATCAAACTGTCTAATCATGGTTGCATGCTGGTGAGGGGGAGGCATAGGCAGATGTTGATACTGAGGCATGTGATTATTATACTGTGCATTATAAGGTGGGATATATTGCTGACCAGGAGGTGGATACATACCTGTATGTTGTGCAGGAATGTGATGTGGAAAATTTGGCTGCTTGTGGTGATTCCCTATCCGATTGTGAGGAGAATTTTGTTGATTGGAGGGCTCTACGCCATGATCACCCTGCTTGTGAGGCGGGACATACTTTGGGCCACCAGCTGTTTGATTAGCAATTTGGGCTTTTTGCAATTTAACCTCCAACTCCTTTATCTTCCTCTTTTGTTGTTCCAACTATGCTTTTACTTCATCAGAAATGGAGAGCTCTTTAGGAGTTTCGTGATTACCCTCCATCCTTTGATCATATTCATGTTGAATTTTGATTCGTTCAGCCTCCAATTTAGCTTCAAACTTAGCCTGTCTCTGAGGATCAATAGGAGGGAAGGGATTTCTTCAATCTTCATGGGTACAAGGCTCTATGCTTGAATCATCTCTCCATGTATCAAAGCAATTATCTGTTTCACAATGTGATCTTGGTGCTTTACCTTTTTTTGTTATGCACATGTCTTCATTTATTCTTTTTCCCTTGTCAGCTCTGTCATCCTTGTGTGCCCATTTACTACTGCCAGCAGGAGCTCCAGTATGACCTCCCTTGTATTGAGATCTTCTTCCATTCATGATGAACAACTACAAAAATTATGTCAGAGTCGCCACTCACTTTTATCAAAAATGAGAAAAATGTTTGATACTTCTAGTTCCCAACGGAGTCTGTGCAAAATTTATGACTCTATGAAAGGCCTTGATTCTAAATGTATTCCCCAATAGAGTTTCCAATTTGTTAGCTCTCAAAAACGTAGGCAAGATACCTAAAGAGGCTGCCAATCTCCTGATACACTTTAGGGTAACAGACAAGATTGAAAGATTTCAACCTTCTATGCTTTAGGTGTTGCAAGACCTGGGTGGGTGTACCTCTCTAAATAATGCAGTCTTGACTTGTAATTATCTCTCAAAAGTAATTTGTCCACAATGGCAGATCGAAGTGAACAAATGAAATCTAACTTGGTCTAAATAGCAACAACAATCTTTTAATCTAAATCCTAGAATACTCAAATAACAGATGTAAAG
The DNA here is from genome assembly GCA_007258455.2 of Sequoia sempervirens. Taxonomy (NCBI): domain Eukaryota; kingdom Viridiplantae; phylum Streptophyta; class Pinopsida; order Cupressales; family Cupressaceae; genus Sequoia; species Sequoia sempervirens. The sequence goes on from VDFB02193867.1 coordinate 28,261,980, forward strand.
AAATTAAGTGAATTCAAAAATGATGAAATGCAGAGACCAGTGCTTTGTTGGGTATGCGGAGTCAAATGAGATCAAGATGAGCAACACTTCTCTGAGAAAGTTCAAATTATCTGGCATATGTTATGCTTATAACTTGTATAAACATGCAAGAATATGATTACTAAGCTCTACTTGAATAATCCAATAGAATCCTACTAATTACTGTGATTAACTGAAAGGATTTAGTCTTTACTTGTAAGAACCAATCAGTTGATCACACAAATGCAGCAAATGTTCACTGATAAATCGAATACAAACTTGTCATATCAATTTAAACAATCAGAAAGAAACCATCTTGGAGACAACTTAGCAATTCTTTTATTGAATTCAATAGATAACTGATATCAGACATGTGCATCAACATCAATTGATAGTCATAAATACCTCCATTTTGAAACATGCATCATAGCCTCTGAAATGACAAATTTACTTTTCTGTATCCATAGAGTTTGCCCATTGTATCAAAAATACTGACAATTGGTAACTCCCCCCCTTATTACAATTGCAAAAATCCTATTTATACACAAGCATGAAGAAAATATCAAATTAAGAACTCATGTCGGCCCAACACGAAATTCAGGATCCAATCGAGCTGGCAAGCAACGGTCATCCAAACAAATTCATGTTGGCCAAGCACTCTGAAATTTTGTTTTCACCCGTGAAGAGTCGGCGAGACAACCATATCATCCTACCGAAGGCAATTCAAACGCTATCATCATGTGTTCACTATGCACGTGTTATGCTTTTGCCAAAAACAAGAAGTGTCACCATAGCCAATCGCTCTCAGGGAGACCATATACCAAGATCACTATGTCAAGCCGAAGATCTTCATATAGCCTCATGTCGTTGTGACCACCCAAATGTTATTCTGAAGACAAGAGGCATCCTTTTGTTCTTTTTCATTTCACTATAGCCCCGTGCTATCGGTGAGAAGTCACAGAGATAACAAACTGTCTTATCGAAATCCACTTTACCCCCTACATGTCACTGTGACCTAAAGATTCTCTTGCTGACAACCATCCTCCACTTATCTTCGCCAAGACACTTCAAACTCGGGGAGACGTTTCATAGAATTCTCCCAGTTACAATCTAAAGGCCTCGAGCCAATATATCGCCAAGACATCAATATTCTTATACCAATAGAAAACTTTTGTCCCATGTTTGTCGTTATAACTTGTAACTGTCGGGGAAACCTATCGGAGACAACACCATGTCATACCGAAGCATCCTGGGCTCACATCTGTTCGCCAAGACAAAGCCAACCCCTCACCGAAAGCACAACACAAGAAACTGTCGACAAGACTCAACAAATTCGCCATGATATATATCGATGCCCCAAACCTTCGCTGATAGAACCTGAGCATACGTGATTCAACAAGACATTTATATCTCACCATGACTTCCACCCGAATATGAAACCTATGCCGATATGTAACTTATCTGTTGCCGAAACATATGATATGTTATGCCAAAAACCACTTGCAGGAAAATCCATTCGCTGTGACAAATAATAAGTCTTGCCGATAGGCAACATAGACTTATGCAAGCAGAAAAAGCATAATGGTTTGGAGAGACTATGGTGTTCTCACGCCGATAGGAACCAAAATGTAAAAAATGCATGACTCAATTGATTCAAAGGGACAATATGGCAAACTATAGATGAAAAACGCATATGGTCGGACCAAATCAGGAAATTTATGAATGAAAACTTATGTAAAAGCACCAGATTTTTATAGTTCTAACATACCCTTCTCACTAAAGATGTTGAATTTTAGTGGACTGAAGCTTGTGACAAGGTATTTTCTAACTTGAAGGCAGCTTTGACTCATGCTCCTGTACTCAAGGGACCAAATTGGGAGTTTCCTTTCCACATTCATATTGATGCATCAGATTATGCCATAGGAGCAGTCTTAGGATAGAAAGAGGGAGCTATTGAAAATGCTATTTGCTTTGTCAACAAAAATTTGTAAGGAGCTTAATTCAATTATACAGTGATAAAGAAAGAGATGCTAACAGTAATCTATGCATTGAACAAATTCAAGCATTACATAATGGGCTACCAAATCTTTGTGCACACTAATCATGCAACTATTAGATATCTCATGAATAAACCTTTGATCACAGGTAGATTGGCAAGATGGTTATTGTTGATGCAGGAGTTTGATATAACCATTGCGTATAAGCCAAGGAAGGCCAATGTTGTTGCAAATTTTCTTTCAAGGCTAACTACATTAGAAGACAATCACCCCATAGATGAATCTTTTCTTGATGAGCATCTATTCTCTCCCAGTGTACAAATACCCTGGTATGTTGACATTGCCAATTACTTTTTTATAGGTAGATTTCCTTCTCACTTCTCCCCAAAAGAGAAAAGGGAACTCATTGAAAAATCTTTTCCTTTCTCTTGGATTGTTGGATGTTTGTTTTATATTGGACCTGACCATGTCATGAGAAGATGTGTGAGAGAAGATGAGACATATGACATTTTTCATGCATGTCACAATGAACCATGTGGAGGACACTTTGCAGCCAAGAGGACAAAAATGAAGGTTTTGAACATAGGGTATTACTGGCCAACACTCCACAAGGATGTAGGAAGGTATACCAGAAAATGTGATAGATGTAAAAGAATGGGAAGACCAACCAAATATGATGAAATGCCACTTTTCCCTCAGATAGTAATCACACCCTTTGACAAATGGGGATTGGATTTTGTGGGACCAATTGACCCTCCATCAAATGGTAAGTCTTATATTTGGTATGCACTGATTGTGTAACAAAATGGGTAGAAGTCAAGGCCATGAAACATGGAAGAGTTAACAAGGTTGCAGAGTTTCTTTATGAGGATATTTTCACAAGATATGGAGTCCGAAGAGAAATAGTGACTGATCAAGGGCCACAATTCACATCAAATTTTGTTGCAACACTAGCAAATGAGTACAATATAAGGCACAAAAAGTATACTCCTTATCACCCCCAGGCTAATGGCCAAGTTGAGGTGACCAATAGAGAGATTGAAGCCATTCTGACTAAAACAATAGCTATCCATAGGAAATATTGGGAAAATAGATTACCAGAAGTTGTTTGGAGCTATAGGAAAACCTATAAAACAACTATAGGCTTCACCCCATTTGAGTTGTTGTATGTGAAGACAACTATGATGCCAATTGAATTTGAACATAAGACTCTACGAACTGTAGTAGATTTGGGGATGGATATTTCTGAAGGAAAAAGAGAAAGAATCATGTAGCTAAATACTTTGGATGAGGTAAGAAGAGCAGCCCTGCAACATACAAAAGTAGTACAAAATCAGAGAATCACATGGCATGACAAATTTATCAAGGACAAGAAGTTCAAACTAGAGATTGGGCCTTGCTCTATGATTCAAGATACCAGGACGATGTAGAAAAATTGCATACAAGGTGGTTAGGACCATACGAAGTTGCTGAGGTCTTTCCTAATGGAGTTGTTCAGCTCATCACCATTGACCCTGTTAGGTTCAAATTACTTGTGAATGGTCATCACCTCAGATTATACCATAATCTAGCTTCTAAAGAAGAGTTCTTGTAGCAATTCACCCACCACTCAGAGCTTCTTACAGCAGAAGGTGGTGGACCTAGTATCCATCCTTCAGCCTAATTGAGGTACGCACTTTTCATAATAAAGAATTTCACTTACGTGGAAGTCCATTTCTTCGTCATCTTCGCATCCACCCATCCATCACCACCTCTCTCTCTCTTCCATCACTTCATTCCACCTCATCTTCATTTATTGCTCAATTTATTTTCCAACAAGGCAAGCATTACTTTATCTGCGATGTTTACAGAAAATCTTCCACACATTCAGGTATATGCGCATTAATTGCTATCTTTAATCATATTTTAAGTGTGTTCATTTAATCACTATACGTTAGTATAGGTATTCACATAAATGCCATCATTACTTGTCAATCACCACTCCCATCTCACATTAGCAGACACGTCCAAATTTAGGTTGGGGGAAGGGGAACAAAAAAAGATGCAATATTTTGTGAATTTATTGTCCATAGCTGCAGCCACCATTTCTTCCTATCATAATTTCCCTTTATCACTCCTTTTCTTGCTATTATTGCCCTGTCGTAATCTTGAGTTGCAAGGAAAAAGGAAAAACAAAAGAAAGGAAATTCAATCAACACTGGCACTAGAAATTTTGGAGGTTGGCATTGGAAATTAGTAGACATTGCAAGGAAGTGCATTTGATTTTTAGATGAGAATTGCAAGAAAATTTGTAGAGCATTTGTTTGATTGCAGAAAATGGGAGGTGGGTTAATTTGAAATGAACCCATGGTGCATGATATTTTACTGTAGGATGCACAATGCCTGGCAGAATTTCAAAACTGCGGATGGATAGATTACTTTTTAAAGTTGGATGGTTTTGATGAAGGTATTTCCCTTGAATTTTCTTAGACGTTTTTAGAAGGAAAACCCATAGTAAAAGGGTTAGAAGTTGTGGCAACAAAGGAAAGAATTACATAGGTTACAGGGTTACCTATTGATGGTGAAAATTACCCTGCTTCCAGAGATGTCAGGTCAGCTAGGGCTGAATTCATAGAGCCAAATGACCCCCAATTGACCATTGCTTGATTACATTTCTAGGTGAAAAGTCTCTGCATGATGTATCTGGGATGACCTGGGAAGAGTTTATAAATGTTGATAAAATTAGACCTGAGCACTTGAAACCTAGGGCTTTGCCTCAATCCCGTAGGTCTAGCAGGAGAGTAAGCATGACTGAAGCCATTCATAGTGCTTCAAATTCTAGTGCTAGCTCTAGTGTGAAACCTCCTACAGCAGAAGAAGCTATATAAATTATTTCTTCTAGAATAGAGCACTGAGAAAAGGAAAGCTCTTCCTCAGATTATGATGATGAAGTTCCACTTGAAACCCTCATGAAAACTAGGGCACAACAAAGAGGTAGAAATGAGAAAAGGGAAGACTAAAACACAACCTATAGAAAGAAAAGTGCCAAGTTATAAGAAGAGGAAGGGTGATACTATTCATCCTGGAACCAAAGGAAAACATGTGAGACCTCCCAAGAAATCAAGACCAATTGGGCCTGCAATCAGTACACCTCTGTAGGAAAGCCCTAAACCTGGTGAGACCTCGCATGAGGACCCTGAAGCTCCAATGGAGCAGGAGAATTTTGAAAAAGGAGAAGACATATTTAAGAGAGAAACAAACATAACACTGGCCGATCTTGCTAACATTGCAGAAGAATTGGAGGAAAATCAAGACTTCCTGTAGCATGAGCAAGAGGTCCTGCGGCATGAAGTCCTACAACAATAGCTAGAATTAGAGCAGGAGTTCCTATAACCACAAGAAGAACAAGAGTCCCTGCAACAAAAGGAAGAAGAAACAACACCCTTACAGCCAAAGATAATTGGACAACTTGAGTCCATGCAAATAGTACCATATGAGGAGCCACCATCAACAAAAAGACTAGTAGTCATTCATAATCCTCCTAGTTTTACAATACATGCAACAATTTTGAATTTATGGAAAGAGATACAAAGAAGGGAGGAAGAATGGAAAAAGGAAAAATAGAAATTGAAGGAGGAAATTCAAAAGAAGGATGAAGAGATTGAGGATAAAGATGTAGAAATTTCCACCCTAAAGTAGAGGGTAGATGATATGGAAGCTTTGGCGCCAAAGATTCTGGAATTGAGAGATCCTCCGAGGGTCTATGCCCTACTCCTGAAAGAGAAGTATCTCTCTTTTAAGATGTCAAGACTTGCCTCAGGTTTGAATCCATCTATTGATACCCCTATGGAATTTTTCAATGCTTATAGGATTGCCTCAGCTGAAATGAAGAATTTTCTATGTGAATTTTAATTACATAATTATGTTGTCACAAAAGACCATGATTGGAATCTGATGTTGTAGGGGATGTTCAATTGAGAGCATTCATGTCATGGGTGAAAAATGAGATTAGTTGGGGACAACAACATGGTGCTTATAAACAATTAGAGTATGGTATCCCTCTACCTGTTAGAGTTGAATCAAGCAACCTAATGGATATTTATAGAGAATGGCATAGAATGTTGCTTAGACCAAGTTATGTCAATAAGATTATGCCTTGGATTGAGGCAGTTTACACTGAGTATGAGTTAAAAACAACAACAAAGGAGGAAACTGTGAGGAGATGTTGATCCTAGAGATGGAATAGTTTGACTGATGAGATGAAACAGGTTGAGCCTCATTCCATCCACAATTATGTTGTAGCATTAAAAAGAATTGAGAGGCATATTCAAATTGGGAGAACTCAGGGATAGTCTTGGCTTCCCCTAACTTTTCAGCCACCCATGCTCATGTGGCCTGTGTTGAATTTCAAATTCTACCAGTATGACATTGCTGCAGAGAGGCAGAGATGGAACAAGTTTGACAAATTGAGAGGATTCTATTGGGGCCCTGACTCACGTACTGCAACCACTGATGTTGGACAACTCTCAGTTGCAAATTTCAGAGCTTTGACCAAGCAAAAGAGCTCTTACCCTGCTAGAGGACCAACAAAACGTTAGGTTGGGGGGAGTGATGAGCCTAGTTTTTGGTCTAGTTTTGGGTAGAATCTATAGTCTATTTTCTCATAGATATCATGGAATTTAATGCTTAAGTGTTGGTATTGGCATAATGTTTCCCTCAAACCATTCACATTTGATATTATCCTATCTCTGTAAGCTTTAATGATATTTGGCATAATATATGGGTTATCTATATTGATTTTGCATGTGACTAATGAATGTTTCTTAGAGTGGTTATAGATGTGCAATTATTATGCGTACTAACCTTGGCATATAGAATTAATACGCCAAGTTGAGAAAGACACCGCCAGCCGGGCATGCACCATAATGTCCAGCTGAAAAATTGCTCCAAGTCAAAGGCAACTAGCAACAAAGATTCTTCATGCAACTGAACGTAACTACCTTGCAGTGGACCTTAATGATCAATCATGCATGGGTGTTATTGTTGTGCTAGATCTGCGCTTGACTTGCATGTCTAATTAGATTCCATGCATGTGTAACCTCCATCACTCCACTCTCCCCTATTTTCCCTAAATGGAATCCTCCCAGTTGTGGAGTTGACTTCCTTATTTAGTTGTAGTATAAATAATGATTTGATGATCCTTCTTCGGGGGTTGCACGATTTGACATTGTACTCTCATTCTCCAATTTGAGTAATACAAATACATTAATCTTTGTATGCATGATTTACAGTGAATAAAATAAAGTTATGAGTTGGAGCATCTGAGTTCTTGTTAGTTTAGAGGATACTTATCCAAGGGGGCCCACTTGGTGAGTAATCCATCTTCTTAGCTTAGCATTAGTTTAGTATTACTTGATTTTTAGTACTTAGTTAAAAATTTGGCATCGATTGTTCCTACAGCCACTAGAATTCCATTTTGTGATTGTTCCTACAGCCAAATTAGACAACGTAGTCTCCTATTTGTCACTCAGATTTTCATTCTTGCTCTACATTTCAGCTTAGAATAGTTGTTGGTTGATGTTCAACATTTTCTTTATTTCCTTTTAAGCAATTTAGTTTCAGTATTGTGTTTCTTAGCTATAGAATTCAATGACTACCTGAGCCCCTAGTGCACATACTGTGCTGACCCATTTCAAGTTCACATCCCTGGGTTGAGAAGTTAAATGCACCTTCATGATGATTGAATAGCTATTAAGGTTAGATTTCCAGTCTCTGAATCATTGTTGTAAAGGATTAGTTATGAAATCATTGTAGGAGGCCAACAGAGTGTAACTCCAAGCTCTCTTCTACCTAGGACTCAGTATCAGACATGAACCTTAGGCATGTAGACATAGATGAGTTCTGACAGAGGGTGATGGTCAACCTTACAACAAAAAATACATGAATGATAAAGGTAAGTGGTCTAGCCAAGGCAACTGGCTTTCCTCCTACGCTGATTACTAAGCAGAGCTGGTCATGGTTTATTGGGAATGCTACCACTCCGACAGGAAGATTATTTATCATGATGGGAGGGTGTTGGTAGATTTATCTACTAAATCTATTGGCCAAACGTTCCAAATTCCCATGTTTGATGTAATGGAAGAAACAAAGAAGGAATTTGCAGAAAACATGTGGAAGCAGGATCCTCTAGCATGCAAGAGAATAATCAACTAGCACTGGTTGAAGGAAAAGAGGGGTAGTGTTGCCAAAGTGCCATAAGAGTTGTTCAAAAGTGACTTCTTCAAAGAATACCATGATTTGGTCACCTTATTGAGAAGGGTAATGGGCCTATTGACTGCCACTTTCTTCAAAGATTGGATGTTTTACTTCATTGAGGAGATCATCTGAGGCAAAACCAAGTTTCATTGGGCCAATATGATTAGTGATAATCTACACAACCAGCTCATAGCCATGAAGAAGAGTTCTAAATTTTTCATGACCTCATATCTAGTGTATCTCCTGGTGGAGAAATTCCCATATAAGGGACTCTTCAGTGCAAGCACCTTGGGAACAAGGAAAGGAGAGCTTAAAGTCTATGACTGCTATCCTCAGTTGCAGTATAGAAATTTCAAAAGAGAATATCAAAGAGTGAATGATTCCTTCATTTCACATATAATCAAACTCCTGGGAGGATACTTTGAGAGGAGGGTATCACATCGCACCAGAGCCTTCATCCAAGGGTTTGGGTATCTGTTCATACAGTTCTCAAAATTTACATATATTAGAACAAAAGGATTCTCAGGGAAGCCCTACCAGTTACCACACTACCCCAATGACCGCATCATCCTACTAGAGGTTTTTTGGCAACTACAAAATTACCATGCACTATTAAGTGACAAGCATAGAGCTGGGATTCCCTATCCCTTAACCTTCGGGCAAGGAATGCACTCTTGTCCTACTACCCAATGCATGGAGTACTCAGAGAAAGAATTGGTAGAATACAACTTGGATCTCCACACCATTAGAGGAAGGATGGACCCTTATGGAAAACAGAAGAAATGGGTTGGAAGACAATATGCCGATCGACCTCAAGTCGAGGACTTTTGGGCGAACTATGCAGATGTTAAAGAAGTGTGAATAAGGCACTATATGAGAATGACTGCCCAGTTTGTGAAGTTGGTGAATCTATTCCCTGTACCTGACCAGATTGTGGAAGAAGACAACAATATTGTTGATGATAGATACAATGCTATGGAAAACTTTCCTCTACCTATGATAGATTCAAGTGAAGAAGAAGTCACTAACCATGATATACTGACACAAACCATTGAGAATAGAATGAGGCAATGGATACATACCCAGATTCCCAACTCAAAGCGCAAGGCGCTAAATTGACTGATGGTGAGCTCGAAGATGACCTTGAAAGTGAAATTGATAGTGGAACAACTGCTCTCACACTAGAAGAAGATCCCAAGTCCCCACCAACAACAAGGTCAAAGAAAAGAAAGGATGCACCCGAGTGTAATCCTAAGCAAAAGGTATATTCAAGAAAGTTCACCGAGGGAAAATCATCCAAGAGGGAAAAGAAAATGGGAACGTTTGTACTTGAGATGCCCACAATTGAGGAGGAGGATCCCCAACATGAAGAAGAAGAAGTCGAGCAATCATATTCACCATTTGCCACTTCCACCCCCACTGTTGCTACTACCATTGCCACTCCTCCACCTTTCACCTCTCAGGCTTTGCCTATTTCATCTCTGCCAACCATGGATATCTTAGTCCACCTCGCCTCCACCTCGCCAATTGCTCCAGTAATGATACTTAACTCCTCCTCTTCCACTACATCCCCACTATCATCTTCTTTGCTCCCTCCTTTGCTACCTACTTTCTCCACTCCACTGCCTGCAATGTCCACTGCTATATGTCACCTCTTACTCTACTGCATGCTTTCACGACATATATGCAAAACATGCCTAATAAAATTTCTGGGGTAATCCTTGACCCCAAGTTTTAGGCTTTGATGGGCCAAATTGTTGCTGCCTTGCCTCTTCCTCTACCACCTACATAGCCACTGAATATGGAAGCTACGATGCAGATCTTAGAAGGGATGGAAAAGTACCATGTAGAACAATAACATGAGGCTACAAAAGATGTAGTTGAGGAGCCCAAAGACTTTCATCGAGATGATTATTTTGAGCACCCAGAGGGTGAGCTAAACATAAATTTGGATAGAGTGGAATCTGACGAGGAGAGGTCACATTCTTTAGAAGAGCCCTGAGCCAGAGCACCACACTGAGGAAAATATAACTTCAACTAAGCCAGAAAGATGAAATACTGTACAAATAGAAGGTTTAGATGAAGAAGAATAGAATGATCAAGAGGCTTCTAGTAATGAGGAGGAGCAACCTTAGAGTGAATAGAGAAGAAGGTGATCATGAATCACCCAAGGGACAAAATGAGATGCCTGACTGGCTGGAGCAGCAACTGCGAAATAAAACTTTTGTGGTCATTGACCCAAAAGCTAGACTTGAGGCAATACTGGCCAGATCCCAAATGAAAAAAACAAAGGAGAAGAAGCCCTAGGTCCATTCTCACATCATGGCAGATGCCTCTAGATCTCAAACAATACCAATTTCCACTCCTGTGATGAAAAAAGATATGGGTGTTGTGCAAGAACAGGGTTACAATATATCAACGATTAATCTGGGCATGATGACTTGTGAGCAAAAAATAGATGAATTCCAAGGGTTTGTGGCCACCATTACGCAACAAATGAACAAATACCAATCCACAAAGGAAGAGCTAAAAGCACAAGTAGCGGATCTTACCGCTTACATCCAATAGTGTATTTCCATGGAAGAAGAGGCCCCTACAATGTCATCCATGCCCGCTCTCCTCTCCCAGGAAGAGTTGAACAAAATGAAAAATATGAAAAACTGGACAAAGTCCACAGCTGATTGGTTCAATCAGGTGTTACATAATGGTGACATGGATATCTTCCATGCTACTTGGCCATTCAATAGGTTCCAAGGATTGCAAAAGTAGATAGATGAAATGATAAAGACATGCCATAGGTTCTTTAAGTTGTATAGTATCATGTATCCTAAGCTTGAGTGCATCCTTAAACTCTCCTAGGAAATATGGGAAAAGGAGTTGGAACTCCTAGAAGATGATCGTTGGTTAGTGGAGACATGGAAAATGGGCCTAGACTATAGGAGGGATGTCCTAGAGAAGTCTTTGCATGAGCTAGAGCTTGATCTTGAATGGGTTACAGAACTCCAGGTTGACAGTGATGATTATTTAAAAATGATGACAAATTATGAGATGCTTGCTCTAGAAATAGATCCAGAAAAGGTCAAGTCATTCTTCCACAAGAAGATGGAGTAGGGAGCCACAGATGCACTGTCACCAGACTTCATGGAATTTTCTATAAGGGATTTCTTGTAGTCTAAATAGGTGATCAAAGAAACTCCAAAATGAGTCAAGATTTGCGAGCAGATTACTAGGAGACTTAAGAAGATATACTTCCAAATTCTTCAATTTGATATCAAGGAATGGGACAAGCTCCAGGATTTGATCAGGAAATTTGTACAGTATGCTACTCTCCCAAAGAATGCACAAAAACCAGTCATAGATGAAGCATATCTGACAAAATAGTTACAAAGGCTCTAAGTGACCAAAATACAACACTGCTACAGTGCCAAGGTAGCTAGAGGACAAAATAAGGAAAAGATAAAATATGTATTTTATATTGTCATATATTTGGGGGTAGGTGAAACCCTAATGTAAAATCAATCTCATCCACACAATGAAAGTTAATATTGTCCATTCATTTTTCTTTTGGGAAACTATAAATAGGGGTCTCATCTCATTTTCAAAGAGAGAGTTGAGTTGTGTAAAGGCATGCTGCAAAAATTTAATGAGAATTACATTATTTTGATGGATTCTTGTGTTTCTTCACATGTGTTAATGATTCAATCTTCCAATATTAGATTTTAGCTTTTCTATTTTAGTTTAAGTTGCTTTAGTTGTTAGTGTATGCTACACTTTAATGGTGAAGAATGTTATGGTGTTGATACCTTCCTTGCTCATACTTTTTGTTATCTATTGATGATAAACAATTGTGTAAAGTTAGTCTGAGCATTACTTCATTGTTGCACTCAATTTCATCTATTGTTCATGCTTAACAGTGAGTGAATGGTTGAAAATTTGCAGACCACTAAGTGGAACTAAGTTTTAGGAAGGTTTTCCACTGTAGCATCCTCCATTGTTACTGCTCAACATTAGTTGCAGGTCTAGGAAACGTCTCATCCCTTTTCCCATTTGATCTTTCTTTGAAAATTGAAATTGAAGTAAAGTCCTAGCATCATTATAAAACCAAATTTGATGAAAAATATGGAGTTTTAGACTGTTGTCCT
>VDFB02193867.1:28274470-28289922 GCA_007258455.2 Sequoia sempervirens
TAGCTTGAGTCCATTTTCTGCTATGGTGCAAGTGAGTGCTTGTCCTCAGAATAGTTTCATGGGCTGAATCTTCATGTAATATTCTAGTAATAATGTGACCCATTTTGATCTCCTTTCTCCTAACTCATTCTACATTAACAAATTCTTAAATGCTAGATTTGGAACAATTGGAAACACTTTTTTTCTTAAGATATAGTGCCTGAACTTCTTAACTCCTCTAACCAAGGCATATGACTACTTTTCAACATTGTGATATCGTAATTCTGCATCTTTCAGTGGAGCACTCATAAACATAATGGGGTGCTCATTCCCTTCATCATCTTTCTGTGTTAACATGCTAGCACAAGAGTGATCCAAAGCAAAAGAATAAATATAGAAAAACTTTAGATAGTTTGGACTAACTAGCATTGGAGCACCTACAATTGCTTTCTCGATTTCTTCAAAATCTTGGTTGGCTTATGGTTTCCATTCCACTTTATCATATTGCTTAAGCATGGCATTCAATGGCTTGATGATTTTAGCAAAGCCTGTAATGAACTTCCTAACGAAGTTGATATTTCCAAAGAAAGACTTCATTTCTTTCTTTCTGCTTGGGAGCTGAATCTTTAATATGGCTTGGATTTGCTTGAGGTAAATTGAGATTCCCTTTTCTGAGATCATGTGCCTCAGTAGCTTTCCCTCAATCACTCTGAAGATACATTTCTTTGGGTTTAATGAAATGCAAAACTCTCTAAATTTGTGAAAGACCTTGCACAGATCAGAGATGTGGTCTCCTCTTTTCTTGGAAAACATGATGAGGTCATCCATATATATGATAATGCACTTTCTAATGAGGTCCTTAAAGGAAATATCCATGGCACACTGAAATGTAGCATCAAAATTACTCAATCAAAACAATATTCTTTTGTATGCAGATGTTCCCCATTTTGTAGTGAATGTTGTTTTATGCCTATCTTTGTATTGTACCATGACCTAGTTATATCTTGAGTAGCCATCCAAAACTGACATCATCTAAGATCCATTGACTATTTGCAGTACTTCATCTAGTGATGGCACCGGATAATTTTCTTTCTTGGAAGCTCTATTTAGATTTCTAAAATCCACACATAATTTAATCTCTCCATTCTTCTTTCTGACTAGAACTAAATTTTTCACCCATGTGGAGTGCCTAACTAGGAAGATAATTCTAGTTGACAATAGCTTCTGAACTTCTTTGTAGATAATTGGCTCCAACAACACATTGATCAGATGTTGACGTTGTCGGAAGGACCTTACATCAGGCTTGAGGGGAATGGTGTGAGTGATAATTGAGGTATCATATGTTTTCAATTCTTTGTATCCCTAATTAATTACGTCATGATAAATGTGCAAGGCATCAATAATCCCCTTCCTTTCTTCTGGTGTGCACACTTTTCCTATGAAGACATTTTTAATTTCCTCTGTCATACCCATATTGTGAGCATCACATTGATTATCTATTGACTCCTTGGTCTGCTGATCTTGATCCCTAATTTGATCCAAGGAAAACATTCTCTCTAGCTGAACCATACCTCATGGGATTGTATTGCTCTTTAATTTGATTACTCCCTCTATGTCAAGTTTAGCCTCTTCTGGTTCCATTTCATCAATGATTTGAGTTGCAAATACATCAGAACCTGTGATGAAATCAAGGATGTGCTTATCATCATTAAAAAATTGAAATTTGGTGACATTTTCAGGCACTGAAGGAGTAGAGGTGAGCTCTACAGTGAATTTCTTCAAGCCGATTAAGGACAGAGGATGAAGGGTGCTAGCTACTTGAGCTAATGCATTAGCAGTTTGGTTCCTATTGTGAGGGATTAACTGGATATTGAATGTATCTAATCCTTCTATAAGATCCCATACCCTGTGTCTATAGTTTGCTAACCTTCTATCATGGCAGGAGTACAGTTTCCTAACATTTTTCACAACTAGCTTGAAATCACCAAACACTTGCAACATTTTAACTTTCTTTCCCAGTGCCATCAAAAGCCCATGAACTAATGCTTCATATTCTACTACATTATTCATACCATAAAACTAGAGTCTGTGGGTAGCAAAATACCTCTTACCCATTGGACTCATGAGCTTGAGGCTGGCTCCTGATCCTTGCTTGGATTTGGACCCATCAAAGTGTAACGTCCAAAACTTAGAAGAGTATTTGACTTTGGAGCTGATTGAGCATGCTTCCTTTCTTGATACTATATCTGCTTTAACATCCTTGAGTGGCTATATGGGTTCAACTTGGGTCCGATCCAATTGTTCTTCTTGAGGATTCTCTTTTGGGATAACTTGTGCCTTGATATGCTCGACTGCTCTCTGACATAGGCAACATTCAAATTTTGAATGGGTTATGTTGTGCATCCTGCACCAACTTGGCAGTAATAGCTCTTGAAAATCCATCTAAGTTCATAAATTGAGTTGATCCTGTGCACATTTTTGCATAAATTTTTGGAATCCATCCAGCAATATGAGGTTACCATCTTTGTTGGATTCATCATCTTTAGATTCAACCAGCACCTTTGTACTAGCAGGGACATGGGTTAAGTTGGTGGGATGACTACACATACAAGAAGGACCTCTTTAGCCATTTCTTCTTGGAAATATTCTTCATCCTGATTGTTATGCCTTGCATAACCACCCCACTTTGATCTGGATCAAAATGGGTCCCCCCTTTCTTTTTTTTCCCTTTGACCTTTGGTTTTCTGCATTAGGCGTTTTTCTTTTAAAGTTCTGTTGGAGGCAGAACTGGGACCAATACCGGACTTGGAATTCCTTCTAAGATTTTGGTCTTGTTCCGTCCCCAGATCTGGTTCTGATGGTTCTTTGTCTTCATCTTTTGTTCTTTCTTGGAGTCGGATCGGAGTTGGTGGAATGTCGCTTTCTTCAGCGTTCCTTGCGGGTTCATCAGGCCATTCCTTTCACTACTAACTGTCGCCCAGCTGCAGTTCGCTGCCTGGGTTTGATTACCGACGGAACCGGGAGATGGGCGGGATGGCTCAAAACTCACCAAAGGTTTAGGTTTCGCATTAGTTTTGGTCCGACTCCGTTCGTATCATTCTTGCGTTTTTTGTTTCATTTGGTTGCCGGATATTATTCCCCGCTTTTTCTTCTTTCTTTTGGTCTAAACTCTATATGTTTCAGAGCTGAGACGGATTGGATATCGGACTTTGGCTTTAGTCAGTTCGTCTACGGTCGATTCCTCCAAAACCCGTTGTTTCACCAGGGATCAAATTTCCTACGGTCGTTCGATTTTGTTTGGTTCCACCCCGCCCGGTTTCGTGAGACCTTGTTTCTGGATTATCCGGGTTCCTCACCCTTCCTTCACGATGTTGTTTCAGGTCTATCGCCCGTCCCCGCCACAAATTGGGGACTGGGTTAGAAATCCAAAGGCGCGTGTCTTTTTGAACTAATGAAGTATCATTTTTCAGGACTTGAAGTTATTGCATAAGAATCTGAGAGAAATTTGCAAAGGTCTAATTGGCCGAGAATGCGCAACGCGAGAACCCTCGCCAAGAACCCGCCGATTTGAAGCATAAAACACCAGGATAAATCTTTTGGTGCCAGTACCTCACCAAAACTCATCAGGGTCTTCAAGCTGAAATCCAAGAATGAGCTGTCCAAGATCGCCACCACTTTTCCGCAAGATAACCCGGTGGGAAGCGGTCAGCGACTCGAAACCGGGCTGGGAGGAAAAAGGATACTCCTGGAGTCTAACCGCGAATCTATCCTACCAGCTTCAAAGGTCATAAGCAGAAGCAAAACCTCGGTCGATGTAAAGACTCATCGACTGAAGGAAGTCTCAGCAACAAGGGGAGGCTCGCTGAGAGAAAAGTGAGCTCAGAAACATGTCTCACCGATGGGGTGAACTCTTGCCGAGATAAAGTGCTATCGGAAAAATGAAGTGGCTTCGCCAAGAGTCTCCCCGACCATGGAAGGTCACACTGAAAGGAAGTGGGCTCGGTAAGAAGAAGTCGGGAAAGGAATCTCTAAAACGTTAGTCACTTGTGAAACAAAGGGAACTTCAGGGAGACACTAAAGCGGATGAAAGCGAGGGTCGATAAAAGGTCTTTCCGACCCGATGGTGTCGGTGACAAGGAATGAGCTTCGGCGAGTGAAAGAAATGCGATGAGTCTTGCCAACACAAAAGAGTCTAGGCGACATGCAAGCCAGTTGCCATAAGTCTTGTCGAAAAAGGTTCACCAAGGGTTTTTGAGGAAGATTTGGACTCTCACCGGGAAAGTCTCAGTGACTAGGAAAGTCACACCGAAGCAAGAGGAGCTCGAGCCAGGAGGATAAGGAGGATATCAGGGAGACCGAAAACAAGCTGCCACCATATGGTCGAACGGCTTAAAGGTCGCCAATACAAAGAGGAGCTCCGCGGAGAGAAAGAGCGTGCACAAAGAGGTCTTAGGTAAGAAATGAAGGTCTTGCCATTGTGGTTTCAGGAATCAGAATATGATTTCACTACTGTGATACTTGCCAGCTACCATTACACAGTAATTGTTAATACGAAATCACATCGGGGAAACACAAGGAGTGTCTCACCGACATGCGATTCAAGGTGGACCACTTTTGACCACCTGATGAAGCTCGTGTGGCGTATGTCTAACCAACCAGAGGAAACCCAAAAAGTGACTCATCGGCCCCTTTGACCGATTGACTACTCCTACGAGGGAGGATCAATAGAAAGCAAGCAGGGTGGATGCGTTCTTAGATCACTAAGGGATGAATCTGCTCGGGGAATGGCATTCAGATTTGCAAGAGAGGGCCCGATGGTGCTTCCAGAAGATGGTCAAACATACAGAGAAGTCCATAACATGAAGGAAGCCAAAGGAAAGAAGCAATCATGACTCACAGGGACAGCTGTGGTAACCACCAGCGAAGTTTGACTAGTATTAATGGTAAAGTGCCCTGGAGATATTTTGAGCATTCAAGACGACCCTGGGCAGAGTTTGAAGGTGGACACGAAGACAGGAGAGTAAATGTAACAGCTGCAAAAGATCTAAAGGATTCTCCTAAGCTCAAACCATCACCGACATGGACAACGAGGATTCACATTGAATGCAGTTTTGACTCTCTTCAAAAGATCTAAGAGTCGACTCTCCTGGATGTAGATATTTTGTAAACCCTAGTGCAGGGGACATCACATTCAAGTTGATATATGTTGTATATAAGGTGTTCTTGCCTCTTTGTAAAGGAGGGAACCTTTTACAATTAGAAGGATTTAGAAAAGGAGGGAACCTTTTACAATTAGAAGGATTTAGAAGAAAGTTATACAATAAGGGATAAGAACTTCTAGATTTAGAAAACTTTTAGATTGAGAATTTTGAGACTAAGAATTGTTAGGAGTTAGTGAGTTAACAAAAGGAGATAGAGTGGCATCTTGATTCTCAGTAATGAGAGCTTCTCTTGTCTCCTTGGTTAGCAGTTAGATTTTAGTACAGACTATAATGTATTTTCCAACTTCTCTTAGTGTAGTTGGAAACAATCTGGAGATTCAGATTCTCTGTACACTGGTGATTGTGCCAGCTTTGTAAATATTGCTTATCTGTTTTAATAACAGTAGAAGCAATCAGAGTTTAATCTACTTCATGTTGTGTTCCTAAATGATATTTGTCTTAATTGATCATTTGATTTGTGAAGCCTTCAGGGAATGAAATATTATTTTGTGTTTTATTTAAATGGTAATTAAAATCTATTATACGAATTAGCACTCTGAATGAAAGAAGCTGTGTGTCAATCACAAGCTTATCTCGTTCTACAGTTTTAGTTTGTAATTCCTTGAAGTTAACAAATCTAGTTAAGATTAGATGAACTATTGTTCTTTTCTGTTTCAAAACCCTGATCTATCTTTTGTTGCTTCTTTAAAACCCTTGTTAAAGTAGGTTTTGATTTTTATGCTTGATCTTAGAACAATCCAGAAGCTCAACACCAGCAGGCCCCTTGAATATTATTGTTGCATTGACCACTGAGTAACATCAGCACAGTTGAGACCCAACTACAAAGACCTTGGGAGCTAAGGCATCCATGTGTTGCCTTGCTCTTTTAGGAGAAGCAGAGTAGCAATATTCTGCTTGCATTGTTGTGGTGCCAAAATCGCCATCAACAGGAACTGGCACTAGAAGGAGGGTCTAAAAGGGAAAACTGAATAAAGTTGGATTTTCTTCTCCAAAAAGGTCCCATAGAGTTCTCCGATCAGCTGAAAATCCACTACCCTTGATAGAACTCAAGACTCCAACAAGACATAGGAGTCATAAAACTAGGGAAATTATTATACCACCCTTATCAGCTCCGCTCACTCCACCAGGTTTTTCACCAATACCCCAGTGGATACCTATCAATCCACCATCACACCCATCTCAATTGTCATCACAGCTAGTTCAACCCATACAACAGCTGGCTCAACCACCACCACCACCACCAATGGCATTCTTTCAGAATAATCCCTCTCCATTGGGGGCTATCCCTAGAGGTTTTCACGATCTGCCTAAGAATCCTGAGAAATTTTGTCCTAAGTACATTCATAGTGAATAGAAAAGTGTTAAAGATCACATACAAGCTTTCAAGGATGCTTGTACTAGGGCTCAAATAGCCCACCATGATGTAGTTTGTAGGTTGTTCCCATATTCCTTAGGGGATATGGCCTACAACTGGTATCTCAATCTTCCTCAGCATTCTATTCTGAGCTAGAAAGACCTGGAAAATTCTTTCATCAACTAGTTCAGAATCTATCTGGATCCGGCTCTTTTATACCATCAATTCGCTACCATCAGAAAGGAACCAAGTGAACCCTTTCCTTTATTCAACACTAGGTTCCAACGAATGTATAGGAGATTGCAAGATCCCTATCTAGTCACTGAGAATAGTTCCATCCAAGCTTACTTTAGGGTTATAGACCCCTTGCTCGGCTTGTTCTTGCAAAGGACTTATCTACTAGCTAATATTGAATCTCTATCCAAAGTCTATCATCTAGCTATCAAGCTACAGCAACAAATCAGTTCTCAACAAGGAGGCATGGGAGGAGGTTTCCCTTCAATGGGATATCAGATGCCTAGTCCAACTCCCATGTTCAATACTGTCCCAGGGATGTCTCCTTCCCATTATGGGCCTATATCTTAATTGCAAACTCAGCCTCCCATTCCATTCTTTCCTAAGGGAACTCCTAACTTCTCCCAACAACCGCAGGTTCCTCCAAGCTCCCATGGTTATCATAACCAAATTGGAACTCCAAGTCATGTTGATCAGTCGCCTGTTGTTAAGAGCATGGAAAGTGAAAAGATAGTCCAACTTACTAATGAGGTGGAAACCTTGAAGAAAACACTATCTCAGGTTATAAATGACATGGCTTAGCTTTGATTGAACCCCTCTCAAAGCCAAGGTAATTATCCCAGTCAAAACAACAACAATCAGGGTACTTATTAGAATAACAACAATTACAACCAAAGGAGTTATCAGGGCCAAAATTCCTCTAATTAGGGCTATCAAAATCAGAATAGAGGGTATAATCAAAGGCCAAACAACAACAGACAATGGAATACCAGGCCCAATAATGGTGGAGTTTTGCACAACTATCAAGCAAATGAAGAGAGATCACACACTGCAAATGTGGCTGACCTCAACTTCATGACCAATTGGTGCAGGCTGCATGATACTGCAACCCATTTTTGAGATAAACTGCCCTCAAATGGAGAAAGTTTTCAAGATGGCACATGAAGATGCTCACACATTCTAGGGGAATTCAAACAAAGGAGGTGACTCACTGGATACTGCAATGGCTTATGATATTTTTGAAGAAGAGCCCTCATTCCCAATGCAAACTGAGAATGAACCGGAGGAAGATTCATATGATGCCCAAGCCTTTCAGTCAAAAGGAGGACACTTCATGAGAAATCAGAATAAGGGTCCATTCACTACATCAGCACCCCCTAATCACATGGTTCCTCCAAATCAAAGTGTTGATAATAATCATCCTCCACCAAAAGGCCCGCCTGACCTCCATAACAAGGGTAATTCCTCTGTTGTTTTCAAAAGTAATTCAAGTTATAATACAAAATTTGACAATGTTTCTGAGATGCAAAAACATAAAACTTCTTTGTCATATTTTAACATTTTAAAGTGGTGCCCTGCTCAAAGGGAGATAGTGCTCAAAGCTCTAGAACAAGTTGATAAGTCAAAAGGAAAGAGCAAGGTGGCACCTGTTGGGGACATGAATGCAGCCTTATATAGAAACAAGGTAGGTACTCCACCTTTCCTTTTAAGTTTAATAATTTCTAGCAAGAACCTACATAACTATTTATTGGACTCAAGGGCTTCAGGAAATGTCATGCCATTTTCCATATGCAACAAGTTAGGATTAAACCCCATTCAAACCAATAAGAAGGTCATTCAACTTGACAAAATAGAGGTTAATGTGGTTGGGGAATTAAGAAACATACACGTTCAAGTAGGATCAGATCCTAGGATCCTAACCAACATAGATATTCAAGTGGCAGATATTCCCGAGACCTATGGTATGCTGCTGAGCCGAGATTTGATGAAAAATCTAGGGGGATATCTTTCCCTTGACTTTTCACATATGTGGCTATCATGGAAAGGGATTTCTAATCAGATTAAGATTGAAAGTGAGCCTCGCCTCAAGCATATCATCACTGAGTATGATTGTCCCAATGAGGTGGCTTACTTTGAGAATGAGATGGGGGTTTACAAAAAAGAAGAAATTCTAACCTTCTCGGTTCTCCATGCTAAGAACATGTCAAAACAAAAATCCCCTGACCCCACCATTGATGAAAATCAACAAGCCCTAATTAGAAAGCTACAACAAGACCAACTGGTCTTAGGGGCAGATATAGATCTGCAAAGTCTCCTGCTCCCTAATTGGTGCAAGGTACATTACCAAAGTCATTTTGAACTGACTTGTCAACCTTGCAGGGACATTTTAAATCATGATTCCCAAACTGAGGAAGCTAGCACAAGTTGCCCTTAGACCATTGCAGACTACTTCTCATTTGAGGCCAAGGAAGCCACTATGTTAACCAAGGATACAATACTTTCAAAAGAAATCCCTTCTTAGATCAAACCTACTCTAGACACATGTTCCAATCAGTATACTGATGAGGATCATCCCCAAGGTTTGATAGACACCCCTACACTCACAAATGAAATGAAACCCAAGGAACCAACCAAAGGGACAAGTGATAGCTAGGGAGATGACCATAGGTCAGATGATACAACTGAGCTAGAATCACAAAGTATACCTAAACAACCTACAGAGCCTCTTTTCCCTATACCTGATGCAAAAGATCAAGCAGCCCCAATGGTCACTCATCTAACTCAAGCACCCACAATAACTTCAAAAGGATCAACCCCTGCTTGTGATCAATTGTGGACCCTTACCTTTGATGGATCCAAGTCCAAAACTAGTTGTGGTGTTGGAATTGTACTAACTAGCCCTAAAGGGAAAAATTTCTTTGCTTCTTACAAGTTACAATTTGGATGTACTAACAATGCAGCAGAGTATGAAGCTCTAGCACGGGGATTGATGTTTGCACACAAGAAGAAAGTTACAGCCCTAATGGTCAAGGGAGATTCAGAAATTGTTATCAGGCAAGTGCGCAGCTAATATACATGTCACAACAGAAGGCTGGCAGCTTACAGAAATCGGGTATGGAATCTGATTGAGGACTTCGATGCTTTTGAGATTAATCAGATCCCTAGAGAGGACAATCATGTATCAGATTCATTGGTTGTTGCTGCAAGCACCTTGGAACCTATGCAAGGCTCCAAATTCAAAAGGTTCTCAGTGGAACTGATGTCCACCCTAGCTATTCATGATAATATCAAGAATTTTCAAGTTTTTGATGATGACCGACATATCCTTGCTTTCCTAGCAAGTTCAGATGTTTTTAAAGGGAAAATCATTGATGATACCGACAAGGATCAAGGAGATTAGAACCCTAGAGATTGTGATACAAAAGGAGTCCTTAATCTAAAAACTAATAACATTCCCAAGGGAATGGTTTCTCTAGAAAGAATCTTTGACTCAGACCCAAGGGTCAAACAGAGTATGCACGCAAAAATTTGAAGGTAAAGGAGGCTTAATATGACATGGTTAACCTAGCTGACTCGGGTCCTGAAAGGAAGGTCTACATAGGGAAGGCCTTCCCTGAAGCAATTAGAGAAGACATATTAAGGGCACTTAAAAGGGATATTGCTATGATAGCCTGGGGGTATGAAGACCTCCAGACCTTTGATTCTTCTGTTATGACCCACACTATCCCCTTGAAGCCCAAGGCTAAACCCTTTCGACAGAAGCAGCATCCTGTCAATGCCCTGATTGAGCCATTGATTTATAAAGAAGTTCGTGGGGTTGTTGGGGGTTCCAGAAGCGATAATACCCGGCGCTGGCATACCCAACGCAAGGGTGGCTGTAACCTTAGTCCCAGCTTTGCAAAGGCGAAAACAGGAGCACGCGTCGCAGGCCCACCTAGAAATTCAATGGTGCGAAAAGGATGCGCCAACTATCTGCTTCCCTTCTAGATGCGGGTATTACAGACCGCCACGTAACAACGAGCACGATGATGCCATTCTTGGATGGTTTCACCCTAGATACAATCGGGTAAATGGTTGACTATGGATAGACGTATCAGAAGATGGCCTCTCACTACCAAAGTAGGACGCTCAATAATGTACAAAAGGGATTCCATTCGTCCGACAAATCATGGTGAAGAAAACCTCCAAGTAATATAGCTCGTAATAGATCTAATAATTCGATGCCGCAAATATATTATTGGTTTCACAGATACTCCATCTCCCACGTAAGATCGGACCAAATCAACTGCCAACAATTTCGCTAAGGTCCCCCAGGAGTGTATTCAATAGCGCCTGAATCCCGGTCATGTTCAGAGTCTCTGAGGGAAAGCTCTTGGGACATATAATTTCAGAAAGGGGAATCTCAATCGATCCAGACCAGGTCAAGTCAATTCTAAAGATCACCCAGCTAGGAAGCAAGACAGAAATGAAGTCTTTCTTCGGGAAAATCAACTTCGTGAGGAAGTTCATCACGGGCTTTGTTGAAATTGTCAAACCCCTGAATGAAATGACGAAGAAAGATGCCAAAATAGAGTGGACTAAGGAGGAAAAGGCCGCATTCACGCAAATCAGGTGATCCATCTCAGAAGCACCAGTCCTGACCAGCCCCAATTACATCAAGCCATTCTACATTTACTCTTTCGTGTCTGACCATTCTGGTGTAGCTGTATTAACCCAACGACAAGAAAAGGAAGAGGAGAGACCGATTGTGTTCATGAGCTCTCCATTCAAAAACACGGAGATCAGGTACCCACCTCTAGAGAAGAAAGCTTTACAGGCGCTAGTCGAGCCGCCAAGAAGTTCTCCGGAGCAATATATCCTTTATAGCTAAATCCCGACAGCGCAGCCTTCCTCCTTCTGGTCGGCGTGGCAGCGCGGAGTTTCATCTTGGGCGGTTATCCCGACTCAGGAGCTTTGGTAACTCCAGCCAAAAGGCCGAAACCGGCTGGTCCCAGCGCAGAAGTGCTCAAAATGCAGGCCTTCAGTTTCGTCGTTTCATTTCCGCGTCCAGTCTATCCTGCCGACGCTGTTTCGTCTGGTCAACAACCCTGCCCAGAGGGAATGAATGCCACTCAAAGGAGAGCCCTGAGACTGAAGAGTTCTCATTATATGTTCAAAGGAGGGTTGTTGTACAGGAGGAATTTCGAAGGAGTATACTTGAGATGCCTTGATCATCAAGAGGCCAAGCGAGTGATCTCTAAGTTTCATGGGAAGCATGGCACACGTCATGGGTCTACAGATTCTTTGGCACACCAGATCCTCCGATCTGGTTATTATTGGCCCTATGTATTCAAGGATGACCATCAGCATGTGAGGAAATGTCACACCTACCAAGTTTCTGCATCAAGGGAACGCCATTCAGCTATGCCACTACAGCCGGTCTATGAGGTAAGGCCCTTTGCCCAATGGGCACTAGATTTCATTGGGGTTATTAACCCAAACTCTTCTGCAGGACACAAGTTCATTTTGAATGCGACTGACTACTGCACAAGATGGATAGAAGCTATACCCTGCAAAAACAACACAATAGAGGTAGTGATCAAGTTCCTCACCGAATGCATCACTACAAGGTTTGGGGTACCCTTTGCTCTGGTATGTAACAATGGCCCTACCTTTTCTTCTGTTGAGTTTATTTCCTGGGCTTATGATCATAAGATTGTCTTGAAGTATTCTTCGAATTATTACCCACAAGGAAATGGAGTTGCAAAGTCAACCAATAAGAATCTCTTAGGGGTAATTAAGAAACTGTTAGAACATAACCCTAGAGACTGGCATACCCAGCTGAGATTCACATTATGGGCTGATAGGACTAGGATTAAGGCTGCTTTAAACACCTCACCATTCAAGCTGGTATATGGCCAAGAGCCTATCTTTCCTATCCATCTACAAATACCTATCCTTGAATTCATGCAGAAATTCTACTCTAGTGACAATAGGATAGAAATTAGATTGGCTGCTTTGTTGAAATTAGAAGAATAGAGAGATGCTACTTTGCAACAATTTTTCAACCACCAAGCTATTGTCAAATGTTGGTTTGACAAAAGAGCCAAGATCAAGGCTTTTAGGATATCAGACTTAGTCTTGTTATGGGATAAGGCTAGTGAAAAGAAGGGAAGCCACCAGAAATTTAACAAACTCTAGCTAGGCCCTTATCAAATTGCTGAGATCCTAGGGGAAAATGTTTTTAGACTAAGCAGCCTAACTGGAGAGCTTGTTTCATTGCCTGTCAATGGGAAATTTCTTAAGCATTATTTTGAGTCATAAAGCTTGCTAATTTCTGTGCTAGATGAAAATAATTTATTGGTCTCCTGTTTGTAAGTAATGTGTATTTATGAATAACTTATGTGCTTTTTCTTGTAAGTAACTTTGTCCTTAGGTAAATAATCTGCTGCTCTCTTTGTAAATAGTTTGTTTTTCTATTTGTAAATTTTCTCTCTTCTTGTAAATAATTTTTTGTTTGTTTGTTTGTCCCTATGTTCTTTTATTTGTCTTGCTGTTTGGTTTTCTCCTTTGTTTTTGTTCTTTGGGGGTTTATCTATTTCTTTCCATCTTGGAATGGTGGTTGTTTATTTGAAGCATACTTTGGTCACTAGGAGAGAAGCGTTTTAAATATTTATAGGTTTTTTGATCAAGTGAATTTTTCCTCAATTCATTGTTTCATGCTTATTGTCAATAAAAGTTGTGGAAAGTCTTGAAAGCGAGGTGCCAAGCAGGTAACCTTCATCAGCTTCCCTGAATCTGTCACAAATTATTAAGAACATCTCCTCTTGTAAGGGTATAGTTGTCTTAGGATTATGGTGTTGCAAGATTTGAGTGAAAAATATGATTCCTAAGTGTTGTCTTAAGGTCCATGGTAGCTTTGAACCCAGATCAAATGTTAAACATCTAACATATTGAAAAAGAACTAAGTGAAATATCTGAAACTCTATAAAAAAAAAGGGGAAGAAAAGAATTATCAAAAGAAAAGAGGATTCAATGTGAATGGGTGATTTCAGTATCTCTACAAGGGCTATGGATGCCTGGCTGGCAGTAGAGCAATGCTATGAGAAAACTAGAGGTATCTCCGTCGGGGCTATGGACGCCTGACTGGCAGCGAAGCAATGCCTAGGATATCATTGCACGACAGCTAAAAAGAATCAACTCATGTAGCTCAAATCTTGCACATTGTTGTTCAAAAGATAAGGAAAACTTTATGAAAGGATGATGCACTATCAAGCACACACACATATATGGAATTTGGAATTTATTATTGATTGACTTACGTTTTAGGATTCTATCTACTGCTTGAAATATTAACTAAGCCTTTAGGTTCGTCTTTCCATGGGCAGGATTTTTTGGGTAGAATTTTGAATCCTTGATTCACAATGGATTTTAAATATTTCCCCACTGAGGTGCTCTACATTTGTTCCCATGTCTTGCACCTTACTTTAATGGAGGACCAAAGTAGATTCCCCTTTCTTTTTTTTCCCCTTTGGCCTTTGGTTTTCTGGCTTAGGCATTTTTCTTTTAAAGTTTTGTCGGAGGCAGAACCAGGACCAATACCGGACTTGGAATTCCTTCTAAGATTCTAGTCTTGTTTCGTCCCCGGTTCCAGTTCTGATGGTTCTTTGTCTTCATCTTTTGTTATTTCTTGGAGTCGGATCCGGGTTCGAATCGAAATGTTAAACTTTCTTCAAAGTTTCTCGTTTGGGTTCCATCCTGGCACCAATTCCGCCTTTCCCTTTCTCTCTCTTCGTCGTTGGGTTCTTCCCTTCGCATTTTGGTTTGTTCTAGCGGACCTAGAACTGGAACTGGGACCGAACCCTGAAAATTTCATAAGTTTCAGGTTCTTGTTTCGTTCCATTCTCGGTTCCGTGTTTTGTCGTTCTTTGGATTTTTTTGTTTCTTTTGTTCGGTTGCGGGGTGTTCTTACCTTCCCCTTTTCTTTCTTTCTTTTTGGTTGTCTCTTTGTATGTTTTCCGGAGGCGGGATCGGGATGGAATCAAAAACTGAAACTTTGAATAAGTTTCAGTCTCTGATTTAGTTCCGCCCCCGCCCCCCTTGTGTTTCGCCCGAGATCAATTTTTGCTCCAGTCCCGGTTCTGATTTTTGTTTTGGTTCTGCCCCCGCCAGTTTTGAATGGGGATGTTGTTTTGGTTCCCATCCTGGTTCTGCCTGCTTCATTTCTTTGATGTTGTTTCTGGTTCTATCTTGGTCCCGCTTCCACTTCCGCTGGAGTTGAGTTTCTTTTGGTTGAAATCAAAGGCATGATATTAATGTATCTTTTGGAAGTAATGAAGGCATCTGTTTTGCAGGACCAAGTTATTTATCTAAAGATGTCTCTCGAGGAAGTTTCACCAAAGGATCTAAGTTCTGTGAAGTCTTGCCGACATGAGGGAGCCCTCACCAAAAGATTCTGAGTTTGGCATAACCTCTCACCAAAAGATGATGCTTTCGGTGTAGTGTCTCACCGACTCATAAAGGTCATGCCGAAACAAAGGAAATCAAGAGTGGAGCTGAGCGAAAGATCATACCTTCGCCATAAGGTCTTGGCGAGGAGGCAGAGTCTGGCCAAAAAGAAATGAGCTCGGGGGGGGGGACAGAGGATATCGCCATAAGGTCTCCCCAACCATAGGATGTCCTGTCGACTTGAGAAGGTCTTGACGACAGCAGAATTCGGCGAAAGGAAGCCTCGGTCAGTGTAAAGTCTCACCGACCGAAGGAAGTCTCGGCAACAAGGGTAGGCTCGCCGAGAGAAAAGTGAGCTCAGCAAGATGTCTCACCGACGAGGTGAACTCTTGTCGAGATAAAGTGGTATCGGAAAAATGAAGTGGCTTCGCTGAGAGTCTCCCTGACCATGGAAG
>VDFB02193867.1:28290022-28332675 GCA_007258455.2 Sequoia sempervirens
GACTGATTTTCTCAAAGAGAAAATGATTTTAAAAGTTATTCACATAAACATGAATTAAGTGGCATGTAGAGAATAGTTTCATAAATCATTTTTGTTTTAAAAAAATCAGGGAAATGCAAAGGCATTGATTGATCAAAGAAGATCTATGGCTTTTCTTATTTGTGGGAATAGCTTTAAAAATCATTTGAGTTTTAAAAATTTGAGGAAAATGCAAAGGCATAGGTCCATTGATCAAAAGCGAAGGCATAGATCGATTAAATAATTAAAAAAAGAGATTAAAACTTAGAGGTGCAGGCACACAGTGCATAAATGCAAAGTAAATGCATTAAATAGCATGTGGGTGGATGAGAAACTGCTGGAATGGCTTGGTGGACATGTATAGCCAGGCTGCTTTGTTCATTTGTTATAGACTTAAGTCACTTGTTAAGCATGACTATTACTTTGCGCAAATTGTTTTTCTATTCTACAACTCTTTGTTCTAGGAGAGTCTACAGTGATTGAGAAAACTTTGTTATAGTTACAGTGTCCAAAACCAGAAACGAGTTACTTGAGGCAATAAATAGTTTCTTTCCTCAGTTTTCTCTTACTTTAGAGGTTTAAAGCACACAGTGAAATTGGCAATGTGAGCAAAAAAAAATTGTGGTTAATGTCATTTTGCATGTAAACAAGACCATGGAAAAATATTGCGTCATGTCTATGAGTAACGTAGTACATCATTCATTGTACTCATGTGCCAAGTCAGCTTTTGAAATTAACTTTGTGGTCTTTTTTTGCAATACAGGAAGATTAAACATACGTTCACTTGCACAGTGCATAGCAACTTGCCACAGTTATAAGTAGTCTTATGAACAAAATTTCCTTAAATGCATATAGGTAAAAACCAGTTGACATAAAACAAAGACTTATGACTGTATAGGCTATTTGAAACTGCAAAAGGGTTTAAAAATTGCATTCTAGCAGTTCATTCTATTATATGGATATTGTATAAAGGAAGTATAACTAGTTAACACATAAGAAAAACTTGTTCTATTTTTCGAAGACAAATTACTATTGCAATTGTGGAAAATGCATTTTCCTGTTTCTATATGTGCAAGCAGCCTTTTAAATCATTTGTGCTCAAAGAAATGAGGAATACAAGATGACAAAATGAAAACATGAAAAAGAACTTTATGCAGTCATTATATTGAAGAATTTCAATTGCATTTCAAGAAAAGCAGAAAGACAATTTGGAAAGCTGACCTTGCAATCTGCTATTGAATGATCAAGTATACTTGCAGCAATTTACAAATTTTGGCTGTTATTATAGGCACAAGTAATTTTTCCTAGTACAATGACAAAATTGAGAAGTGAGCAAACCGTAAAAACATATACTATTTCATCTACAACCATGGGAAATCTTCCTAGAAGTGCATATTTGGAAAACTCTGCATTTTTATTTTTATTTTTAAAGGAGAAGGTTAATATGCTAACCTCACATTGCAATTTGTGCATGATTGTTTAAATACAATTGAAAGCACCGATCCCTGTTACAAGGACAATTTAGACAAATGAGTACAGTGAGTGACATATACTATGTTATTCATAAAAACAAAACAAAATTCTTATGTAGATTCATTTCGACGAGAAAGAACCTAAGTAAGAACTTTTGTTTCTTATAATGCAAATTGCATTTTATAATTTTAAAATACTTATTGTTATTTGTGTACCCTATAATATAGAACATATTTTGCATATGCATGCATTAGTGTAATTCTGTTATTGTAATGGTGGCATAAGCTCTTTAAGAGCAATCAATGGAATAGATGCCATATTTGCTTAAGCATCTAAAGAAGTGTAAATAGGCCATGGCAACCTGTCAATACTAAGCCAAAAAACAACACAGACCTGTGCTAGCACAGTTAAGTTCTGATAAAAACAATTTCTAGCTACTGTTTAATGCTAGACCAGCTATCACTTAATAGTGAAAGCCAGATAAATATTGATTTTCTAACTAAATGGGGTCATTTCATTTCCATTTGCATAAGTTTATTTTGTACCATTATGTAGCACTTACTATTACTTGTGCAATCAAGCCACATGCAACTAGAATTCATAACTCATGGCATTTAGATACACTCAAGGAGAAATACAAACCAAGGTTGTTGGCATCCTGATAAGAAAGATGATGAGATACATCCAATTAATGTATGCCACAACATCTTATTCAATGAAGATGATTTGGATAGGGACGTTACAAATGAGAATCCTTATTGGTGTGTGAGTAATCCTCTTTTTCAAGACTTCTCAAGGAAATTGCATGTCAATACTATCAGTGAATAGGTGGAATCAGATTTATTAATTGACTTTGATTGATGGGTCAAATGTGCACAAGGATAGTTATAATTATTTCTTTGTTTTAATTATTATGTATGTAAATACTATTTAGCAGTTACCTAATTAATTAGATATGAAATGATAGAATGGAAAAGAACATTAATTAATTAAGATAATTTGATTCATTAATTAATAAGGTGAATTATCACATGTAAAAGTACATAAATTAGAAGTTTGGAAAAAATCCTCTTTCCTTTATGCTTTAATGACAACAAGAAAGCTGAAAGAAATTGTGGAGTTTAGGCTTATATATGTAAATTGCATTTTCCTGACAGTTTGTAAAGCCTTCTCAACACATTGTCCACATATTGTTCGAAAGGTCCCATTATGGCAGATGGTAACAACACAGTGGCTCTCACTATGGAACAGTTCTGCAGTAATTGAAGATATGTAATCTTTAGAGGACTCATAAGCACCAAGTTATTGTTAAGCTCCCATATTGTACATTGGACAAAAGACAATTGTTCATCCGAGGTACTAGTCTATGAAGATTAGCGTAAGCTAAGCACTGTGAAACCTAATCTGCCTATGGACTCTAAAATAAAAGAAAACTGATGAAAATAACTATTTATTGCCTGAAGTAACTTGTCTACGAGTGTCCTTTTTGGAACCATGACAACCTTTTCCCTGTCACTGTAAACTCTTTCCTAGAAAAGACATATAGACACACACATATATATATACACATGTATATATATGTATAGATACATCCATGTAGACACACATAAATGCATGTATGGACGTAAACATATATGCATGCATGCATATACACATAGATGCATCTATACACACATACATACATGCATAAATACATATATGCATAGATATATCCAGAGACATATGCATACATGCATATATGCATCTACAAATGTTTACATAGATATGCACATAGATAAATGCATATGTACATAGAGACATGCATACATACATACATGCACCAACACATTAGGCACAAAGTGATAGTGATAGTCCAACTAAAGCACTATGAAACACAGCTTCATTATGCACTTTAATGGAAAGAAACTATGGAAAATAACAAATTATCACCTCAAGTAACTCATTTCTGGGTCTGGACTCTACAACTATAACATCTCCTGGTCAGTCGCTACAAACTCTTCCTTAGAACACGTGCTTACAGAACACAAAAACAACACACACAAAGTAATAGAGATACATAGCAAGTGGCTTAACTCTATATTAAATGACCAAAGTACCGTGGCCACGCGTGGCCACCAAGCCATTCCAGCGCCTTCACCTCGAGCCAGATGCCATTCAATGCATTTAATTTGTATTCATGCAGTACGTACGTCTACTCCCCAGTTTTATAAACTATGCCTTTGCTTAAATTTATTTAATCAATTTATGCGCTCACATTTTCCTAATATTTTAATGCATTTAATCTGCATTCATGGATTACATACCTCTAGCCACCAGTTTTTAAACTATGCCTTTGCTTAAATTTATTTAATCAATCTATGCATTCGCATTTTCCTAAATTTTCAAAACAAAAATGATTTATAAAGCTACTCAGACGAATAGGAAAATAGATAAATGCTAATTTTCCAATATAAAAAATAGCTCTCCAAATTCAAACTATACAAAAAAATAAGTAATATGTTAAATGCCGAAATGTGATTGCCCAATGCTACCAGTTAAAAGCATTCCAACCGAATGCATGAGTATTCCTGCCTTGACGCTAGGAACCAATAAAATTCAGACTATACAAAACAATTTATCCAAGTGAGTGCTATTAGGTTTGTTATCTTTAATTTCAAACTCCTTTGACTTTAATGCATTTTCTTTGATGGTAGGATATGGAGATTCTTTTTTCTATTGAGAGTTCAGAACAATATGACAAATCTTTTTGATATCCTGTGTTTAGCACATTGCAACAGCAAATAGATACAAAGACTGTGCGAGCCTTCTTTTAGAGTTTGGAGTAGAAGTAAACAAAATAGGTACCCTTGAATACTTGTTTGTGTTCTCATTCTACAAGAGCATTGTAGAGTTCTGAATGTTGTTTTTAGTTGCTTGTTATTCAGTATGCTGTAAAAGTGGGGTAAAAAAATTGAAAAATCATGATGAATTAGAAAGCTCAACAATCCATTGTTTTTTCTATTTTCCAAATTCCTGATTGTTTCATTTAACAAAAATAAAGTTCTTGACCAGATTCTGCTAAACTAAAACAGATGGAGGAGGAAGTGTCTCTCTGTCGGAAGTAGTTCTTGGGTGATATGAATTGATAGCAAAATTACTAGATACCCTTTTTGCATTACTGTACATGTATTTTGCAAAAGTAATCTGATAAAAAATCAATGCTCATAAAAGCTTTTCACAAATTATTGGAGTTTAAATTGTTACTTGTTTATGCTACATGTCATTGTATTTCATAGCTTATGTTTCCTATGCATTCCTTGTTTCCAATTCCTGGACCTTGTCTATATTTCCACATTGTGAATATATGTCTACGATAGTATTTTCAACTGTTATATCTACCTATAAGCCAATACATAGCTGCTGGGGATAAATAAGTGTGGGCAATATTATAGAGACAAACTTATTTCAAGTGCCTTAAATTCATTGTCATCTTAGAAATGGGTTTTTACTTTTTTGTGATATCTACCAGTAGCAAGGGAGCAATGAAGGACCTGGCTAGCAATTGCATCTTATGTTTTTATTCTCTCTTATTTGAAGTAAGAATCTCCATTTGTGGTATAATCATTTAGTTTGTTTGGCTATAACTTGAAAAACATGGGCTTGACTGCATTGCACAGTTATAAATTCATTTTTAATACATTACGGCTATACCCGATCTTATTAAGGTGGCAGAACATGGTAAGTAATCCAACAAAAGGATATGTAATTTTAGTCATTTGCCATATGTAGAAAAGTTTTGATGGTAAAAAGGTAGACAACAATAATATAGTGTGGAATACAGTGGAGGCTTATGCAAAGATGAAAATAGTCAGCTCTTCCGGCAATTTGTCAAGACTCTCTAAGTTAATACAGTTAGGCTAGGAATATGTGGGGTAGACATATGATGATTGAAAAGAAGCTCTATCTGTAGCAATATAAGACAAAGAGAGAAATATTATTTTTTTAATGATTTGTGTATTTTGGTTTAAAGTTTTCTAATATATGTGTTATTATCAGTCATGTATTTGAAAACAATGCGACTCCATATACAAATAAATTTAAGCAAAGGCATAAATTTGAAAATTGGCAACTTTTATCAATACAAAGGGAACGTTTACAGTGACAGCAAAAGCTCTTGTGCTCATTGAATGAACACCAAGAGATGAGTTACTCAAGGTAACAAATTGCTACTTTTATTTATTTTGCTTCATTTTATCCCAGAAATGCAAGTTGGGTTTCACAATGCATCAAAACACATTTGTGCAAACAACTCCCAAAATTATAATTGCAATGGATGACAGTGATAGTATAATGGATACTAATAGTCAAAACACCAAAAAATGCCAGCAAGTATTTTTTTAGATTCAATAGAAACAAATATTAATTGAAAACAGATTAACCTGGCAGACTATTTATCATAGGTTCTTGAATTTTGAATGTACAAGTGTGAGCATGGTTCTCTACAGGCTTTCGCTATGCATTTTAACTATATTGCTGTTTTGCATCGAGCCTAAAGAACCACTGTAAGTATGGTTTCCAAATAGATTTAAATCAATCAATTTAAATCAAGAAAGGTTTCCAATTACACTTAATACTTGAACCATAAAGCATCATTGCTTCAAGCTATAGCAAAAGTGCAGACAGGCACACAAAAGCAAATTCAACTATGACATCATCTAACAAGGATTTTTTTGCTATTACTATGATTAACTATTGAACTCAATTGGCTCATCAGTCAAACAACTTGATTGATCACTGACCTAACTTGTTTGAAAGCTATCTTGTTAAGCTAATTAGTTAATTTCATTAATGAGTAAAAGATAGAATTGACTTAATTTGCATGAGTCAAGTGTAAGATTGACTTATTTGTTAATTGACTTTGATTAATGTATTGGAGAGAGATGAGACAAACTAAATTGTCATGAGCAAAATGTGAGATGGACTTATTAGCTGATACGCCACATATACTATGACATTTGAGCTTTCATGAAATAATAGCGAAAGCAATAGAATAAATAGATGGCTTGAACATAGACAAAGGAATACAATTAATATGGACAGCTATAGCTTGTTGAATATTTGTAGCACAAGAAACACAAAGGAAGATGTTGGTGAAGGTTTTGCAATTTCGGTTTGCACCTAGCAATTGCATTTGCTTCCTTGTCTATAAAGCCTTTTCAAGAAATTCTTTCTTTGCATATGAATGGCCATGATTGGTTTAATTGATTTGGTGAATAAAGATGATTTATAATTAACTATAATTAACTATTCAAGAAAACTAATCTATCAATGAACTAGTTTGATTGATTGGTCAAGTAACTTGATTCACAGTTAACTTGATCAGCTATTTAGTTAATTTGCTTGAAAGTTTGCAAAAATATTTTTTCGACAAATAATTCTCTGCATAACTTGCAATCATTACACAACAAGAGCCAACATTTCTTCTAGGAATTCTGTCAAACAGTTTACATGTTTTTCTTGTGCTTCCATATTTTGTATGCATATTCATGACAACATTTCAAACCATAATATCTATCAGAAATCCACGTCTTATCATGCTTAGATGAATGTACATATCCTGTTCTAAAGCTCCTATTTTATTAAAAGCAGGCAAAATGGTTAGAAAGATTGTGTATCTGTGAATGTGAATAGGCAAGATTGATTTAACTGATCTGGAGGATAAAGATGACTAATAATTAACTATGACTAACCACTCAACACAATTAATTCATCAGCCAATTAGCTTGATTGATCGCTGAATTAACTTGTTTGAAAGCTATCATGTTAAGCCAATTAGCTAATACGCCACATACAGTATGAAATTTGAGATTCAAATAAGTCTCATGGACGCAAATCTGCTATCATGTTAAAGCCACATAAACATTGATGTTCCAATTCCATGGGGTCATTCTATTTCCATTTGCCCAAGTTCATTTCATTCCATTATCCAGCACTAATTATTAAATATTTAAACCAGCTACATGCAAACATAAATCATAATTCATAGCATCCATATACACCTATGCACAAGTACATGTTATCCAACATATTAACACACACATGGTTTTCTAGTGCTAGTTTGTTAATTGCCTTTGATCAACAGTTCAAATGTACACAAGGATAATTGTAATTATTTCTTTATTTTAATTATTATGTACTTAAAGACTAATTAGCAGCTGCCTAATTATTTAACTATCCTTGTACACATTTGACCCATCAATCATAGTCAATCAATACATTTGATTCCACCTGTTTTCTAATAGTATTGGCATGCAATTTTCTTGACAAGTCTTAAAAAAGAGCATTAGTCACACACCAATAATGATTCTCATTTGTAACCTTCCTATCCAAATCATCTTCATTCAATAAGATGTTGTTACATACATTAATTGGATGTATCTCATCGTCTTTCTTATCGGGATGCCAACAACCTTGATTTGTATTTGTCCTTGAGTGTATCTGAATGCCATGAATTATGAATTCTACTTGCATGTGACTTGGCTGTACAAGTAATAGTAAGCGCTCCATAATGGTAGAAATCACAACTCATAGCATCCATATACACCTATGCACAAATACATGTTATCCAACACATTAACACGCACATGGTTTTCTAGTGCTAGTTTGTTAATTGCCTTTGATTAATAGTTCAAATGTACACAAGGATAATTGTAATTATTTCTTTCTTTTAATTGCTATGTACTTAAAGGCTAATTAGCAGTTGCCTAATTATTTAGATATGAGATGATACAAGGGTAAATGAGAAATATGAACTTGCCTAAATCGAAATGTGAGATAGAGCTATTGGGTAATATGCTACATATACTATGACATTTAAGCTTCAAAGAAGTCTCATGGCTGCAAGCCTGTTATCATGTAAAAGCCACATAAACATTCATTTTACAATTGGATGGGGTCATTCTATTTCCATTTACCTAAGTTAATTTCATTTGGCTGTCTAGCACTAACTATCAATTGTTTAATCAAACTTCATTCAAGTAGAAATCACAATGCATGGTATCCTTATAAAATTATGCACAAATACATACTGTCTACCATATTAAGATGGACATAGTTTTCTATTGCTGCTTTGTTAATTGTCTTTGAGTTATAGGTGTAATGTGCACAAGGATAATTATAATTATTTCTTCCTTTTAAATTTTATGGATTTAAACACTAATTAACGGTTACCTAATTAATTAGATATAAGATGATAGAAGAGTAAATGAGAACTAGACACAAGATAAAAATGACAAAGTTAACATGTGAATATCAAGGTGCGCAGACTAAATACTCAGTGCATTCCAGGGGACCACATTTCACCGAGAAATTTTGTCAAACAGTTCACTTTCCTTGTATATTGATTGGATAATAATTGCATTTTTGATGTCATGTTATTGCAACAAAGATCTACTTTTGAACCCTAATTGCTTAATTTTTATGAACCATATAGCATATGCCACTCACAATACCCATTTGTAAAGATTGTCCTTGTAACAAAAAGCAACGATATGACTACAAGTACAATCAATATAGTGAGAATCTTGAATTAACCTTTTTCTTTGTCTACTCTATGCAATTGTAAACAAAGGAGAAGGTTCATTCTAGAAACTCACCCTGTACTCTTTTCTTGAAGAATTTGCTACAGTTGGATTGCTACACCACCTCTCTTCTTCCAATCAAAAGCATTGCACCATGTAATAAGCTTTGATTAGAAAATGAAGACCATTTGTTTGTTTTTCTAAAAGAATAGCAATAAAGCTCAAGGAAATGACCAAAATGCAAACAACTCCCAAAATTACAATTGCAATATATAATACTCCTACTGCGATGGATACTAATAGCCAAAACCATTAAAACACTAGCAAGCATTTTTTAGATTCAAGAGACACAAGTATAAATGTAAATTAGATTAACTACACAAA
The DNA here is from genome assembly GCA_007258455.2 of Sequoia sempervirens. NCBI lineage: Eukaryota > Viridiplantae > Streptophyta > Pinopsida > Cupressales > Cupressaceae > Sequoia > Sequoia sempervirens. The sequence goes on from VDFB02193867.1 coordinate 28,299,457, forward strand.
CTAGTTGCCATAGGTTCTTGTACCACAAATCTTCTAGCAATGACTTTAACTGCTCTTTTGCACAAAGTCTAAAATTATTTTATCAAGCAATATTACTTGACTAATCTATGGCAACATTGCAATTTGAATTCTAAAACATATTTGACATAGTTTTTTTTAACCCCAAGATACAATTTTCTAACTTCCTAAGCATTCAATCTAAGTTTTCCAATTACAAAATCTCAAATTGTTGTTTGCTTCGTATGTTTGTTCCTTGAATTTGATCACCAGGTAAAATGTACACAAGGATAATTGTAATTTTTTCTTTCTCTTAATTACTATGTATTTAAAGACTAATTAACAGCTACCTAATTAATTAGTTATCTAATGATACAAGGATAAATGTCACATGGACCTATTAGCTGACACGCTACATATACTGTGACTTTTGAGTGCTTAATCCATCTACATGCAAGTACAAATCACAACCCATAATTAAAATGTCCACAAGGATATTTATAATTATTTCTTTCTTTTTATTATTATGTATTTAAAGACTAATTAATAGCCACCTAATTAATTAGATATCAGATAAAAGAAGAGTAAATGAGAGCTACCAACTCCATAAAAATGCCAAAGTTAACATGTGAATATCAAGGTGTCTAGATTTAATACTCATTGCATTCCCCGGAAGCCCATTTTCCTGAGGAGTTTTGTAAAACAGTTCACTTGTCTTATAAATGCTTTCGTATTTTACATGTCTACCTATGAGAACAGTAACCATGACATTTGACAGAATTTAAATGCTTGCTGGCAGAAAAAAGGTTTCTACTGCATTCTTTTGTCTATCTTTGTGCAAATGAAAATTTGTATTCTGCTATGGTAAATTCTCTAGTGCATTAGGTACTTTAAAGCGCAATTTTTTGGATGTTGCTCTTGTTCCAGGTTTGATTCTTTTTGGGGGTTATAACTACCTACTGTTGTATTAGTTTCCCATTTTTTCTTCTACAAATGCATGAATATATAAACAACTAATCATATATAATAGTTTTTCTTTCACGAGTTTTGTCAAACAGTTCACCTGTTCTCTGTATGCTCCCATTGTTTGCATTTATGCCTACGAGGACAATAACCATGACTTTTAACAAAATCCCTCTACCCTTTATGCTTTGATGACAACAGAAAAGCTCAAAGCAACACACTGTCGACTCATTGTTTGAAAGCTCTCATTATCACACACGTTGAGATAATTTTGGTTCCAAAGCCCTCTTTATGGGACCGCTTTGCAGTAATATAAAATATACAAACTTTACAGGGCTCACATGCATGAAGTAAAATGGACAAGAGGGTTTCTACATAATTCCTATCAAACGCAGATATTTTTTCTTCTACAAATGCATGAATATATAAACAACTAATCATATATAATAGTTTTTCTTTCACGAGTTTTTTCAAATAGTTCACCTATTTTCTGTATGCTCCCATTGTTTGCATTTATGCCTACGAGGACAATAACCATGACTTTTAACAAAATCCCTCTATCCTTTATGCTTTGATGACAATGGAAAAGCTCAAAGCAACACACTGTCGACTCATTGTTTGAAAGCTCTCGTTATCGCACACGTTGACATAATTTTGGTTCCAAAGCCCTCTTTATGGGACCGCTTTGCAGTATGCAAAAATATACAAACTTTACAGGGCTCACATGCATGAAGTAAAAGTAGTTTAAAATACGAAACCTTCGCATTTCAACAAGAAATTTGAATAGATAATACTAAAAGTAGTTTAAAATATGAATTTATAATCAAAGTATAATAATGCCTTAAAGCACTATGAAACCCTACTTGCATTTCTCATATCAAATAGAAGAAAACAACGAAAAGTTACCTCTTCTGACCTCAAGCAATTCGTCTCTTGCTGTCCACTGTGCAACTCTGCAACTACAAAATCCCTTGCTCGGCCACACAATAGAGCACTATGAATACAACTTCGTTATGCACTTTAATGTACCGAAACTCTGAAAATTAACAAATTATCACCTCAAGTAACTCATTTCTAGGTCTGGACTCTGCAACTATAACATCTCCTGCTCAGTCGCTATAAACTCTTCCTCAGAACACACACTTATAGAACACAAAAACAACACACGCAAATTAATAGAGATGCATATCAAGTCGCTTAACTCTATATTAAATGACCAAAGTACCCTGGCCACACGTGGCCACCAAGCCATTCCATCACCTTCACCTCGAGCCAGATGCCATTTAATGCATTTAATTTGTATTCATGCATTACGTACGTCTACCCGCCAGTTTTTATAAACTATGCCTTTGGTTAAATTTATTTAATCAATTTATGCGCTCGCATTTTCCTGATATTTTAATGCATTTAATATGCATTCATGAATTACGTACCTCTAGCCGCCAACTTTTAAACTATGCCTTTGCTTAAATTTATTTAATCAATTTATGCGTTCACATTTTCCTGAATTTTTAAAACGATAATGATTTATAAAGCTACTTGGACGAATAGAAAAATAGATAAATGCTAATTTTCCAATATATAAAATAGTTGTCCAAATTCAAACTATACAAAAAAATAAGTAATATGTTAAATGGCGAAATGTGATTGGCCGATGCTGCCGGTTAAAAGCATTCCGGGCGAATGCATAAGTATTCCTGCCTGGCGGCAGGAACTAATCCTACCTGGCGGCAGGAACTAATAATAATTATTTTACTTTATTAATAATTTCTGGATGAAATAAAAGGACTTATTTTGCTCTTATTAATTTTATAATTTATTATTATTCAGTCAAAGTCATATTAGCCTGAATAAAATATGGAATTTTATGAAGAGATTGATTCAAACAAAGAATAATTAAATAAAAACTATTTTAAACATATTCTTTCACAAATACCATTATACAATATAATCAAATAATTATCACAATATAAAACATTTAATTGCCATAAGTTGATTCATTCTTTTAATTATTATTTTTACCCCCAATTAACTAGTCATCTTGTAATCAATTTAATTTAATTTAATTGATTAATCAAGGCTAGTTATAATATTACTTTATCACATAATTTCAAAAGCGGATTTAACAATATAATAATGAACAAAAAAAAGACAACTCAATTTAACCAAATGAACTTACTCAAGATCCAAGACAGTTAAAACAGATGGACACTACAACTTGATCTTCAACCTAGAAATCTGCAAATACACATTCAAGAGGAGAAAAAATTGTCGATTATTAGTGAATAGGGGTTTGCCTAAGTCAAACCCCTTGTAGGTAATTAAACCAAATGATGAAATAATGAAATTGAAGCATGAACATGAAATAATGCAATGTTGATACCTTGGAGGTTGTCTTGGAATGTAAATCTGCAAACTAACATGAAGTGACCATGAAGAATGTAGATATTGATCTCAAATTAGATGTGTAGCAATTCTTACAAGTAGATCCTCAATGCCACATCAACAATCTTAGCTCAACAACATGCTTGAATGCACTATGCTTTTGACATTATGGAATGATCTTGAATTGCTGCAATAAACTCTTAATAATCTGCCTTTGAATGCCCTTGAAAATGCTCTTGAAGTGCTCTATAATGCTCTTGTAAAGTATTAGGATGCTTTATCAAAGTTGCTAGGATGAAACTATGTGAATTAGCCCCATATTTATACGAAATTTAGAGATTAACCCCAAAATTCAAATAATTCAAGCCAACATCAGATCTAGAATTGAAAATCATTAGAATCCTACCAAAATTAAATACAAAAAGGGGTGTCCTATGTGAGGAGGACCCATTCGCCACTAAAGGTGAATGGGTCATAGCACAACTTTCTAGGACCTTGCTTCGAGGGGTTGAAAGAACATCAAAAGAACAACTCAAAAATGCATAGAAAGGGGGTTCCTATGTGGAGAGAACCCATTCACCACTAAAGGTGAATGGGTCCTAGCACCATTTTCTAAGACCTCGAGTTTTCAAAATTTAATATTATGCAATTTGATTATTGAGTGTTAGGATAGATCATCCAGAAGGTGTCATTAATAAGGCTTAAATTTAAATTAAAAGGGCCAATTAAGATCAATTAACCACAATTAATTAATGAAACCATAGATAAGTGTGAAAGTGTAATACAACACTTTACGACATCATAAATAAGGTACAATTTAAGTACATTCTATTCAAAAGGGACCTAGATTAATGTGAATGTGTTCAACACATTACAACATTGAATCAAAACATTATTAGGTTAATTCAATATCACTTATTCCCAAATTAAGTGTGAAAAAGGGTTAATTTTTTCGACACTACACAATGCTATTGATTTCCTATGTGCTTCAATTAAGTCAACCACTCAAGGAAGGTTTTGAGTCCTCAAATTGCAACCTTTTCCCATAGATAACAAAATTTCTACCCAAGCATCAATGGAATGACCTTCCATGAACTCCTTCAAATTAGATCATCCTTCATAGCCCTAAGAATTTGTTTGCACTCTCCTTGGTCAATACCATGAATCAAGAAAAAACTAATGGAATGAGGCATCAAGGAAGGACCCAATGTAAATTCCTTAAACTTCAATTTTATGAATTTTAAAATATTTCCTAGATCCCATAACTAGGTTGATAATTTACAATTCTAGATCTTTGATCCTTCTTGAGGTGTAGTTAGTCTCTATCATACCAATTTTACATTATCACATACTACACAATTTGAATTAAAAGGTATTTTAGCATTCATCTAAAAAATTGGGTTATTAAAAGATATTTTTGCATCCATCTCAAAAGGTAGGTTATAATTTTAAAAAGGTTTAAATTTGTTTCTATTTTCTTGAAACTCCACCCCCATAAGCTACTTGATTTCCCAATATAAAATCATAGAAATTCTCACATTGTTAGCCTTCCTTTGTTAATGCTTTGTTTAAATAAATTCCTTCATCTCTATGACTCAAAATAATTTTCTCACTTTTATTTCAAAAATATCTTTCAAAATATTCATTATTGAATGATTGATGGATGCGAATTGAAAATGAGAATCCTTCTCACTTGTGCATTCAACAAGTGATGCTTCATCCTTGACTTCATTATGAAGAACCACATGTTGATCTACAAAATTAGAAGTCAATAAGATATGTTTTTCTTTTTTAAATTTCATGCCTTCCATATTTGTGTTGGATTCCTTCATGGTCTATTTCTTCTCACTTTCCTGTAGCTATAATAGTTCTTATTTCTTTTTTTCTTGCTCCACAATTTTTTCCTTGACCCTTACTTGAAACTCCAATTCTAGTGTGCTAATCACCTTTTTGGTTTCATGATCTTTCAAAATTTTCCTCTTATTTTTCTTTGTCAAGAAAATTATACTGAAGTACATTCATCTTCATTTTTTTTAGCTCTTTGTTAGATTTGTCTGACTCCTCTTCTAACATTATTTCTTCTTTACCTTAAAATTTATAGCTTAATTCTCATGGTTCTTCATATTAGAAGAAAGTATTATTTCTTCTAAGCCCATTTTTGGTACCATCTTGTTTTCTTGTGTTGAGGGGAAATTTTCACTCAAGAACATTATTTTGTTTTCCCACTCTTTAGTAACTTTTTTCAGTTTTGATCTCTCTTATTCCTTCCTCAACTTTCTTATGTGTTGGTTTTTTTTTGTGCTAGAAGCTCCAAGTGAATCTTAGAAATGACCTAAATGAATAGCCAATTCTTATGCTCAATCATTCTATGGGTTGGCTAATGAATAGGAGAAATATTTTGACAATTTTATCCTCTACACTTCAGGCTCTGTAGAACCTTGTAGGGTGGTCCTATTCAATATCGACTAGTATTTCATATAATTGACTTCTGATATTACTAAAAAAAAAATACTCTCTTTCTTATGATCAATATTTGTAAATAAATAATAGAAGGGATAAATTCTTGTAGTTTTAATGCAATTGTGTGTCAAAGAGTATGGAAATACCATTATTCAATAAATATTGCTTGAAGGGAATTTTTTTTTTATGAAAGTTGATGGTCATGAATAATATAAACAAATCCTTTGCATAGATTGGTTCCTTAGACCTAGGCCACAAAGCCAAGGGAAACACAATTGAAAAATTATACAATAGTAGTGATTATAACTCTATTAAGGCTTAATGATAATGCCTTACACTATCACCCTTTCAAAATTATGCAATCAATTCTACTTGCAAATCCTTGTATGCACCTAAAAAATTCAACATTTCTCACAAAGAAAATTCATTTACTTCTTGAGTAAAAGCTATGAAAGAATACAAAGATGAAAAGAAATAGATCCTTGATCAATTTTATTCATAAATGTTGAAGATAGATACAATTAGGATGTAATTTATTTCAAAATTGTCATTATATTGGTTCTATGAGCTAGTATTGTCATACAAAATGTGCAATTTGTATTGTAGGAGTGTATACCTTTACAATTTCACACTATGTTTGGGTCCCTTAATTTATTGGACTTAATTAAGATTATAATTTTCCAAATTATGCATTCCAAAGCCTTATTCTTACTATTTTTTGAAAGGAGACCAACATTTAATAAATGCATTTAATCATTTAATTGCCATGGAATATGAGTGTCCTGAAAATTTAGGCCAAGACCCATTCACCCATGGGTGAATGGGCCCCCTTTAGGGGCCATGACCTAATTTAAAATATGTTTTTGGTTTCCTTTTAATGATTCAAATTCAAGTTGTAAGTATTGGCTTTTGAAATCTAATTTTTGGGAAATTCGAGAAACACCTATAAATACATAGTCATTTTATCATTTGAAATCTAATAATTAAGAAGACCTTTTGAGAGCATACAATTGAGAAAATATTATTGTCAAGAGCATTCAAGAGCAGGTTTATTAGTCATTTATAGCAGCAATCAATATCCTAACATCATGTACAAGTTTATGTGTGTTCATGTTGTCTTGTGAAGGCTAACAAGAATTCAAGGTCTTCATGTTTTCAAGCATTCAAGCATTTAAGAAAATCAAGAAAGAAAGGTAAATTCCTATGAAGAGATGTGCATGGCTTCAATCCTTCAAGGAACCCATTGAAGAAGCAATTTTGTATTATTGCATTTTTTGTCATAAGGTTTCAAGCCACAAAGACTAATTTATACAATTTATTTTCGTCATTCTAACAAGTTTGCAAGAACAAATTAGCATCTCATATCTGGCACTAAAGGATGAAAAAAAGTGTTTTCAAAATCCCTACCTAGGACCCATTTTCCCATGGGAAACCCTGTCCCTCTACACTACTCAAAAACATATTTTGGTGATAGGTATGCGCTACCAAACCCTTCTCAGATCTACTTGCAAAGTTTTGTTTTAGTTTCTATGCTTTTGGGAATTTGCAATTTATATTTTAGGTTTCATAGTTCATTTAGTTTCATTGTTTAAAGTTATTCCTAATCATAATCTATCCCTTTCCTCAAAGAATCCCATTAACTTAGATATGAGGGACTTACCATTGAGGTTGAAATTCCCTTGGATTTGTAATTGTTGGGATTCTTAATGAAATTTTGGAAGAGAGACCACCATTGAATCATAAATTCCCTCCATATTCAAGGGATTAGGGTTTAACCACATTTTCTTCCATTTCACAATTATATTGAAATCCTTTTCTACTATAACCTAGACCAGACACAAACTGAAAATAAAAATTACTCTGCTTATGGGTATGTGCAAGATCATCATGGAAAAAATAGGCCCTTAAGTGGCAAAAAATTTAGAAAAATCAAAGTTAGGCAACTTGATGTAAAAATTTGAATAAGTTATCTATATTATTTCAAAAATATGTAAGAATAGAATCTGTAGAAAATTGAATGTAGTTTCTAAACTACTAGGTTTATTTGAAAAAAAAAAATCTATTTAGTGAAAATTTAAAATTTCAATGCAGTAGTACTTAAATTTCAGGAAAAAAAGAAGAAGTAGGTGTCTGTCTAACCACCCTAATCACAATAATTTAATGATAATATTTTTTTATATGATTTTAGATATAAGTAGAGGACTCACGTCCCAGTGTGATGCACATTTTTTTGTAATTTTTTTCTAAGTAAATAATTAATTATGAATTTTTTATTAAAACTTTTAAAAAATGTAAAAAATTGTATGTCTGACCACCTTAACTTGGTCAAAAATTCATGAAATTCAATTTTTTTTTTAATCCTATAGTATGCAAAGCATAGAATGTGACGCATGTTTCGGATTCAAAAAATGTGACACCGTTTGAAAGCTATAGATGTTTTTCAATCAACCTATCAATCAAGACTTTAGTCGTAATTCAAATAGAAAATGAATAATAATTATTTAATAAATTCAAAGTAAAGCATAATTTATATTGGTGGAAAACTAAGAATATCCTTTAAAAACCCTTTTTGTTTCATCAATTTTGGGTAAAAAAAAAGTCGTCAGCCACATGGACCATCATATCACTTACATATTACCACTTTTTGGCCCATCATGATCCTGCACATACCCTTACAAATTTTTGCAAGATCCTTGTAAAAATGGCCATGAATTCCCTTTTATAAAAACAAGGGAGTGAACAAGCTTAAGGCCATAGGATAGATGTCACATTTTCATTTGATAATATTGTCATATAAAGAGATAAAAGAGAAATAACTCCCTTGAAGAAGACAAGAATAACATTCTACTAGAAGACAAAAGGTTGTTTGTATTGATGAGGAAGATGTCCATTGATGTTTCAATGATGAAGAAGAGAATGATTACTCTTGCAGGCTTCATCTCTCAAACTAATAGAATATTCTCTTTGGATTTGTTGGAGTTGATACTAAGTAGACCATAAGAGAAAAAATAATACTAAAACTCTTAGATACATAAAGAATGAAATAATTACCAAATGTTATTCAACTTAAAGAATTAAAAGATCCCACCATTTAAACTTGTATGGAAAAAAGTCTCATAACCCTTCCAATTGATTATATTTTTGATCCCAAGCCTGATATACCCTCTTTGATGGACATTGTATGCAAGGAGTAAATCAATATTAGTCATGTACCTAGGATATCTAGATAAAAATGAATCAGTATCTTTCTCAAAAACTTCTAGAAGTTGATGAGTATCAATCAATTTATCAATGCAAGTCTTAAGGAGTTCAATATCAATTTTATTATTATCACAAATGAAGAAAGACAAGGTGGGGGTTTTTGCCTTGATTTGAGATTTCCACTATAGGAACTCTTTTATTTCCCCATATTTATTCCTAATATGAGGAATGATTCTAATCTCTATATTCTCAAAATTATTTAACCTTGTCTTTTCCTTCATGGCTAATTGATCCATATATCCCTATATTTCTCTTGCCAATTTGGACATATTGTACAAAGGAAATATATCCTATGGTTGACTAATTTCATGTGTTGATCCATTATAAATTACTTGCAATGAATTTATCCTAGGGATCCACTTAGAAATTATTTCCTTGGTCCTTTCTTTATCCCCAACCACCCTTTTAACTACCATTGTAAGTTGAGAATAATCCCTACGGACAATCTCTAGCCTTCTCAAAACTTTGGACATTAAATGTCCCAAAATGTTTGACATGGGATTATACATGTTCTCATGTTAGCCATTATAAATGTCTTCAGTTTCTCCTCTAGTATCTTAATCTATCCTCTAATTAAATCTTCATTTTGTTGTGGTGTAGAATATTGTTTCTCATGCATCTATTGGAGGAGGAGGTTCTACTTGGGCATCCTTAGGAAAAATTCTTTGATATGATGAAAAAATATATAAACTCTTGGGTTTTTACAAATTCATTTCCATCGATAAATTGATGGAAAGCTAGTTCTCTAATATCATTGGCATTGTCCCTTCCCCCTATGGTATCAATTCGAAGACTAATTTGAGGCAACCTTAAATCAACTTCCCTTTGGGGAGAGGGAATTTTTTTATTCACTTCATCATTGGTATCTTGAATTTCATCATCTTCATTAGGACCAATGGGATAGTCAACCAATGGTGGTCAATCAATCCTCCTTCTCTTTGGTGGCTTCTCTTGAGGAGGAGACTCTAGAATAATCACATATGAAGGGGATGGGTGTGCTTGTGGAGGAGATAGTTGTGGTGGTGCATGAGGGGGAGAGTGTTGAGTACCTAGGATCTCTTATTACATGCCCCCTAGCCTCTTCTTCAAAGAGTAAAAAAATGGATCAATGGTGAGAGGTTGGTAAGTGGCACTTTGTTCAAGAGTTGGGGCTTTTCCAATTATTTTATCAATGTTTTGCAAGACCATATTGATCATTTTCATTTTATCCTTGATTTCTACATATGCACCCTAATAATTAGAGTCTTTCTTGTTATTGTCCTCCTCCACTTTTCTAAAGGCTATCCACTTGACTTTTATGGAATTTACTTCTTTGTCATCTTTGTAATTCCTAATGACATATTCACTTTAAAGTAAACTTGGTGTAGATAATCTAAACTCTTTAAGTTGAGCCTTTCTCTTGTAATACTCTGAAATCCAAGATGAGCCTTTCAATTTTCTAAAGGGTGTAGATAAACTTGGTGGAGGAGAAAGAAACAGAGTTGATCCTTTCTCTTGTGATACTCTGAAATCCAAGCCTAAAGTATGGGAATGACTGCAACTAGGTGGGATTATGTTCTATATTAAGAGACTCCATGAGAATGATCCAAAGGTGATGAATATGTTTGTCAAGGGCTTGTATAACAGGGTTTTAAAGCTGGGTGGAATTGAATTTGATATTAATGAAGACTTTATTGCTGGTATCACAAGCCTTTCTACTAAGGGTAGGAAAGTGTATAGAGACAAGAAGGAGTCCAACACTACACTGGAGATTTTCTTTAAGGCTAATGAAAGGAAGAAATTGGAATAGTTAAATGTGGAGGCTAATACGATAGTTCTATCAAGGCTCTAATTTGGGGAGACGTTGCAAAAGAACTAATGAGGTATATAACTCTATATTATTGTTTCTATGTCCTTTTTGGTTATCACTTTGTTCTTTTGGACCACTTTAGGCACAAGAAGAAAGTCTCTTTTCCTTTCTATTTGTTGGTGTCTTTGGAATGTGGTATTAAGGACCATAAGCGTAATTCAAAAAACTATGTGCTCCATGTTGGATTAATCCTCCTCATTTTGGATTATGCCAAGTCCTATGTGGTTCCTAAGCACCCCGAGAAGACTCCTAAGGGTAAGAAGAAAAATCAAAATCCTTTGATAAGTTCAATATTTTTAAAGAAAAAGTTGAGAATAAAATGGATGCTAGGATCAAATTTTTAAGATCAGATAAAGGAGGTGAATTTACGTCCTATGAATTTAAATTTTTTTGTGAAGATCATGGTATTAGGAGACATTTTTCTACTCCTAGAACCCCTCAATAGAATGGGGTAGTTGAAAGGAAGAATACAACAGTGAAAGAAATGGATAAGAAAATTATGAAAGATGTTGATTTATTGGATATGTATTGGAAGGAAGCAGTACACACTTCTATCTATTTTCTTAACAAAGTGAAATTGAGAGTCACCATCAATAAGACCCCTTATGAGCTATGGTATGGAAGACCTACCATTGTTATATATTTTAGAGTCTTTGGTAGAAGATGCTATAGCAAAAGAGATGGAGACCTTGGAAAGTTTGATTCAAGGTGTGATGAAGGAATCTTTCTTGGTTACTCAAATAAGAGCAAGGCATACATACACTACAAAAAAATATTGGGAAAGATGAATGAAAGTATAAATGTCAAGGTAGATGAAGAATTATGTTAGATATCATATGAACCTAAGGTTCCCAAATTTGATACGCTTCCTTGGGTTGAAGAAGAAGACGTAAAAGAAAAAGAACAAAAACAAGAAAAGGAACCTAAATCAATGAAGACTCTCAAGAATCCAACAAAATATGTGTAGAAGAACCTCTCTCCAAATCAGATTATTGGAGACAAAAATAAAGGTGTGCTAACAAGAAGAAAGCTTATAAAAGCAGCTAAACAAGGAAACTTTTGCTTATTATCAATAGTAGAACCCAAGAAATTTGTTGATGCTAGAAAAGATGATAATTGGATAAAGGAAATGGAGGAAGAACTAAATCAGATAGAAAAGAATCAGACTTGGGAATTAGTTCCCAAACCAGCTAATAAAATGTAATAGGAATAAAATGGGTGTTCTAGAATAAGTTGAATGAAGATGGTGAAGTGGTAAGGAACAAAGATAGATTGGTTTGCAAGGACTATTCACAAGTTGAAAGCATTCATTTTGAAGAAACCATTGCTCTGGTAGCGAAACTGGAGGCAATATAGATGTTTCTTGCTCTTGCTACTCACAAGAACTTCAAATTATATCAATAAATGTCAAGTTAGCCTTCCTGAATGCTAATCTATAAGAAGAGGTATATATTGAGCAATTAGATGGTTTCCAATTATCAGAGGATCCAAACATGGTTTGTAGAATCAAGAAAGCTTTATATGGTCTCACACAAGCTCCCAGAGCTTGGTATGCTAGATTGGATAATTATCTACTTCAACAAAGATTCAATAAAGGAAATGAAAATAGTAATCTATACATTAAGGTTCAAGAAGATAAGTTTCTGATAATGGTTCTATATGTTTATGACATCATCTTTGGTGGAGATGATGATATGTGTAAATTTTTTGCAAAAGAGATGCAAAAATAATTTGAGATGTCAATGATTGGTGAGTTGTCCTTCTTCCTTGGACTTCAAACTATTCAACAAGATGATTGCATATTTATTTCTCAAGCCAAATATGTAAAGAAAATACTAAAGAAGTTTGGGATGGAAGATTGTAAGCCAGTAAGTATTCCTATGGTGACATGCTATCACTTAAGAAAATATGATGAGTCTTCAAAGGTTGATTAGACTCTCTATAGGTCTATTATTGGAGGTTTGTTGTATTTAACTACTTCTAAATCAGATATCATGCATGTGGTATGTTTGGTTTCCATATTTCAAGTCAATCCTAAGAAATCTCGTGAGAAATTTTTGAAAAGAATCTTCAAATACTTGAAGGGTACTCTAGATTATGGCATGTGGTATAAAATGATCAAAACTTCTCTTTGAGTTCATATATTGATGTTCATTGGGAAGTTTTTGTGGATGACTAGAGAAGTACAATTGGAAGTGCATTCTTTTTGGGAGATAGATTGGTCTCATGGTTTAGTAAAAAGTAAGATTTAGTGTCTTCATCCACAATAGAAGCAGAATATATTGTCACAACATCTTACTGCACTCTGGTGCTTTAGATGAAGTAGACCTTGAAAGATGTGAAGGTGGTTTATGATGGACCTATTCCCATATTGTGTGATAATACAAGTGCTATTAACATTTCCAAGAATTCGATAATGTATTCAAGAACAAAACAAATTTCAATCTGGTATCACTTTTGGAAGGAGAAATTTACATAACATGAAGTTAAAATGGAATATGTGCTAACCAAGTACTAAATTGTAGACATTTTCAAAAAGGAACTTTCAAAAGACACTTTTTAGTATCTATGGAAGAAGTTAAGGGTTATTGACCCTCCTTGTTCTAACTAGATGCATAGATGGTGCATCTATCCAAGGGGAGAAATTCATGTCATATCCTTTTATCCTAGATTGATGTATGCTACCATTCAGAAGGAGTCAGTAGAAAGGGGGAGTCTTGGAGAATATGTGTTTTTTTATGCATGAATAGATATTTAAAGAAGTTTTGTTGGTCAAAGGGGGAGCATGTGTTGCTACTTCAATTGAATATATTTTTCCCTTTATTCCTAAAGTCACAAGAATGTCTTGCTACTTTGTGTAGGAGTGTATGGACCTTTTTCCTTGATTTCAAATAGGGAGAGTGAGCAAGTGTGTTGTCATGAATTCCAAAGGGTGATATTGTTAGAATTTGTCATTGATGTCAACAATTGAGGAGACTTGTGTAAGTGGTTGTTGAAATTGATGTCAACACTGATTATTGGTTTTAATTGATGTCAACTCTTGAGTAGTAAGGATATTTGTTAGTCCTTGGCATTGATTGTCATTGTTATATTCAATTTGGAATAACTTTGATGTTGTTGAAGTTCATGGCTGGATGGCATGCCTTATCCAAAGTTGCTAAAGTTCATGGTTGGATTTCATGTCTTATCTAATGGTTGTTGAAGTTCATCATTGGATGTCAGTTGTAATCAAAGAAGTATTGTGAATGACTTATGTCAAAAAAAATTATAATGATATATTAAGATGAGGATTAGATGCATGACTAATAGTTGAGAGATGTTGTTGAAGGTCTACAATATATCTTATTCTCTCTCCTAATATTTTTAATAAAGCATATATTTCTAAAAGTAAGTTCTAGCCTTCACAAGTTGTGAAAAGGTTTTTGGTTCAGGAAGTTGCATTGAATTCTATTTGGGAGAATGCTCCACATTCCTATGCTATTGAATATTTGGTCTTGTGGATTGGGATTCAATGTTAGTGGTCTACGGATGCTGCACTCATACCTCTTTAGGTCACCTATGTTGCCGAGGATATTTTTGTGAATTATAGAAGGTTGCCAGTGTTGTTGGTTGTCCAAACTGGTCCAAGAAATGCTCCACTTTTCTCCACATTGATTTCTATACTCCTACAACTTGGTGAATGTTCTCTCAACATTTTTGTAGTGTCTCGATTCCAATTTCAAGTATTGAAGTGGTTTACAAGCTGATATATAAATGCTATATCTCATGGTTAAGCATTTCATGGTTCTAGAATATAGTTTTTTTATTCTTGTTTGATTTGTGGTGGCTATTGATTACATGGAAATATGAAGGAAGGGTATGGAAGTGTTATTGGATGTTCATGGAACATCCTCATGTGATCTACATGTTGATTGGTCACTTTGGTGTCACATTTTGTCTTGAGTTAGCTTTATGGGTTAATTATGGATATTTGGCCAATAAGGCTTGTTCCTTGGCTTCCGCCATGTGCTTGGGGGGATTCACTAGAAATGGAAGGTGTGTTATGATAGATTTGGGTCCTGAACTATCCTGCTTGGGACCACATCAAGTTAATTAAAGAAGAAGTATATTTATGGGATGATTGGTTATGCGCTTCAACATTTCATCCACATGTTTCCTCGATGCTAAATTAGGTTGGTGTGTGCCTACATGTAAATTGTTTTGGATCACATTGGAAGAAGTGCTAAGAGTGTTTATGGTCATCTCTATCTTCTGGAAAGGACTGCATTATGTTTTTGTGGTTGACCATTTGAATTCATTGTTTTATCATTTTCTTGGCCAACCTAATTAAAGTTTTGAAATGTTGTGATGGATATAAATATAATAAAATTTTCATACGCAACAATAGAGAGAAGGGGAAAACTTCAAAGAAGTGTGTGTGTGTGTGTGTGTGTGTGTGAATTGTATTGAATATCCAACAATGATAGTGCTAAAGTTAATGAAAGGAAAGATCAATTGTGCTATAATGCCTCAGTCAACAGAGTGTTATGTTGACAAGCATTGTAATATTTATCTAAATCTTTGCATCCCACTCTAAGATAGTGAATCTCATCAAGTCCTCTATATCTTTCTCTTGAAGTTGTGTTGGCTTCAGTCCTACAAGTATTTTTATATCTTTCTCTAAGGAAATGAGCCTTCTTGCATGTCTTTTTGATAGTGTTCCTTTATAATGTGAGTTTACTCTCATCTTCATTTTTCCCTCATTGGGTTTTCCACTTAAAACTAGTGTACTCTTGTGCATGTGTGTTATTTGCTTCATATTTCTTTATTGTTAATCTAATTAGAAGAATTGCTATATCTCTCATTGCTATGTATTGCTGAAGTTTTTGAAGATTCAAAATTGCTATATCATTCTCTATTAATATTCTACTTTAAGGTTTTGATTCAATAAAGAAGGTTGTGTTGTGTTGAAAGATTTAAGTTTTGAAAAGGATTGAGTTTTTGATAAGACTAATTCACTCCCCTCTTAGTCTCTTGGTATGTCCAATATAATTGGTTATTCATGGAGGTAGAAATACAAAAGTGAGGGTTTGGCCAAGGAAAAATCATGTATGGCCACCCCCTTTCCCCTCTTTTGCTTTCATTTTATAGGTTTAGATAAAAAGATGGAGAATTTTAGAGAAGATTTATAGAGAACAAACTTGATAGATCTAGATTTAGAAATTACATCAAAAAAGGATATATCCTATTAAGGGAACCCTATGCCATTGACCTTCTAGTGAAACCTAGGATTCATATGAGAGGTGAAAAAAATTCTACCCTCCTCAGATATGTTGTTAATTTAAAAAAAATGGTTTTATCTATGAAAAAAATTATTATTTTTAGTCTAGGTTGAGTAGGAAAATAAAATCAATTAATTTATTAAAATTCCAATCCATTTTGAGATCTACCAAAAAGAACTAGATCTAGGGTAGATTGGATCTCCTTTAGGTTTTCATCCAATCTAATTTTCTTTGTGATTCGGTTCCCAATGTCAATATGAAAAAGTATTGATTTTAGTGTCATTAGGTCTAGGATCCCTTTTTTAAAATTAAAATTTTTGGTGAACCTGATGTGAATACAACATGAGATCAAATCCTCATAATTGTGTCTTTGGTGTGGATAGTGGAAAAAATTTAGGCTTCATAGTGTCACACCAAGGTATTGAGCTGGAAATAAAAGAAAATTGATGCTATAATAAACATATTGCCTCCAAAAAACATCTCTCAACTTCATAGTTTACAAATAAAGTTTCAAGCTATCTATCACTTTGTTGTATCATTAACAGATCATACTTTTCCCTTTATCCAATTTCTCATGAAAGAATCCCAATTTAAATGGAACGAGGATTGTTAAAAATCATTTGAGAAAAATATATTTGGCTAACCCTCCCATTTACCAACCAGCTGTGGAAAAATGCCACTTTATACTTTACATTTCAGCTTCATCTGATGCTCTCATTGCATTCTTAGCATAACATAATATGAATGGTAGAGAATGTCTTGTTTATTACATTAGTTGAACATTGATTAATTATGAAATGTGATACACAACTATATAAAAGCAACATTTGGCTCTTATGTTTGCTACAAATAAATTGAGACATTACTTGTTAAATATTGAAGTGCATGTTGTTGGAGTACAAGACCACTGAGAGGGGGGGATGAATCAGTGGTCAAATGAAAAATCAATTTCAAAAATTTAACTCACTTGAATATTCAAAGAGACCCAATGAAAATACTTCAAACACTCTAGATATTGTATGCAAAAATAGAACATAACACTTGAATCAAAGATGATCAATCAAGCAAAAAATAGCACACCACCAAGAGAAATCATAACATAGATTTTATGAGTGGAAAACCATAAAAGGGTGAAAAACCACTCTAAAAATTTGCTTCATTAAGCTTCACTGGCTAAACCTTGTTGATTACATATTGCATGCCTCACTGGCTACACTCTATGCCTCACTGGAAAATCTTCATTGGCTACTCAACCTACCTCACTAGCAAAGCACTATGTGTCACTGGAAAACAACATGCCTTACTGACAATACCATCACCTTAGAAGAAAATAAACACAAATGGAGGGTTACTCTGTTTCCATACATATCACTACTCTGTCAAAACTTCACATCTGAATATCATAGTTCTAAAAACTCACTAACTCCACTAGCAATCATTATGATGTAATCATAAAAGCATCATATCCTTGAATACAAAAAATGGAACACTGTTATACCTATCGATATTATTTTCACACCAAGAACATAACACTATTTCATCAAAATATTTACATACAAATGCTCAACATGTAATTCTCCTTGCATACCTAAATAAATACCTCTATGTAAGATTCCCCTTCAACAAACATAATGATATGAACAATAAAAAATGATCTTGCATCCATAAATGATCTTCATACTAACATATGTGATTGTTACATTGTTTGAATGATTAAAAGAAAAAGATATAATCTAGAATACTGACCCTATTACAGGGTGATCCCACAATACTAGTTTACAATTTTTGACCAAACTGGACACTGGACTGATTTTTTAAACTAAATCTTCACTTTTAGGCACCTATAGCGGCTAAACCATGAGGAATTTGAAGATGATGCAAACTAGTGATTTGTGACACTTTTTCTGTAGATTCTAAATATATTTTTTTCAAAAACTTTGGAATCATATTGCACTTCTTTTTCCATCTCCTTTGAAAACTAGTTTTTTTAAAGTAAACACCATTTTAAGGAGTGATGTTCACTGCATACAACATAAATTTTTTTCCATGAAGGATAAAATTCTATTTTTTTTGAATTTAGATTTGTAAATACGATATCTAGTGCTTTCATTTGGTTTCATAGTTTTTTATTGAATTTTTTTTCCTTAATCAAGTTTCAAAGTCAAACCAATTACAATTCAAACATAGGTGGACCGTATACAACACAACGTTTTTTGTATGTATCAAAATTCAATTTTTTTTTGTTGGATCAAGGACTTCAATATCTAGTGCACTGATGTTTTTCAAATTTTTTTTGATAATCTGCTATTTTTCCACATGTGCAGAACAAGAGCTTGATTTTTGGTGAAAAACCTATGTTTAATCAAACTAAAAAAATAAATACATAATAAAACCAAAACATATTAAAATTATATTTATTGGATAGCTTGTTTCGAGGACTACCATCATCTAGTTGGGTTTGTGAAGTCTCCTCCATTTTCATCCTCAACTCGAGCTTCAAAGGGAAATTTTTTGAAGATTTTTGTTGCCAGAGGGGGAGAAGGGGGAAAAGGGGGGTTCTAGCGAACCAGGGGGTTTGATCGAACCCCTTGGTTCTAGCGAACCCTCCTAGTTCTAGCAAACCCCCTAAAGTGTTTTCCATCCAAAAATGCATTTTTTCTTCCTCAATGGAATTGTAAACCAGTTTTGTGGGTTTACCCTACATATCCCAACTTCAAATCTAAAACAATGGCTTCCTTCTACAAAGATCAATTTCAGTCACTTATGATTCTAATCAGATCATACTAAACAATGTACAAAAAAACCTTTGATGAATGCAGTCAAATAGAGCCATATGAATCTTTCATATATTGTTATTCAATTAATTCTCATTGTATGTTGTCTTCCCAACTCCATTGAACCATTTTCCTTCATAAAAATTTTCACACAGATTCCTCCAATCAATCTTACTGCAATTACTAGTGCACATTTAGATTGTGTTCAACTATGCAAATAATTCAATTATGCAAAGCAACTTATATCATTGTTATTCAACTCTCCTTTCCTGTCTATATGCTTGACTCACAAACATGGTACATTATATTGAACATTCTCATTGTTTATCTATACTCTGTTAGAAAACCAAGATCACCTGCATGCAAATGGATACCTGTCACATGCAAAAGATATGCAGAACCAAAGAAGATGTTCTGTAAAACTTACAGTAAAAATGCATTAAGAGAATCAATTATTACAAAGTGATCAATCCTTATGAAGGAGATCAAGAAACCCTTAAAGGGAAACCCTAAAAGAAACCCTAGTGTGCACACTTAATAATTAATTAATTAATTAATTATTAATGTTCCTAAGTTTAGCTTAAGTAACAAAGAGGAATAAGTGACTTAATTAATTAATCAATATGATATAATTAATTAAGCATAATAATTTATTACTCTAACACCCCCCCTTAAGATGAACTTAGGAAGAAGCTAAAACACTAGAATAAGATGCATGAAAGCAAAGATGTGTCTCGACAACTAGGCCTGATCAGGTACCCATTTACAAATGCAAGAATGAGTAGAGAAGGAAAAACCCAGTGGGACAAAACCCCCCTACAATGAGATGACATGCTGCAAAGAAGCATTGGAAGAACTCTGTAGAGTAACACTGGAACCTGATACTAGCAAGCAAGGAAATATTCTTCTGTTAACTACTAAAACCGGATGAGAGTCACTGATTGAATCAAGGAATCATGATAAAGCAACAGGAGACCCAATGCCATGGAACACTCAAAAAACTCCAAACGGGAACAACTCTGGAATCTATGAAGTAGCAAGCAATTATTGAATGATGTATTACTGAAAATGAAGTGCAAAGATGCAAGATGCACCCTCCCAACTGTCGAAACATCCAAGCAATCTCCAAACAACCCATCGGGCCAAATCTGGACTAATCGATCAACCTGGGATAGATATAGAAAAAGCACATGGACAACAACATAGAGCTCCTTAATACCTTTCCAACGCCGTGAAGATAGCGAAAATCGAAGATCGTGGCAAAAAGTTATGAGCTCGGAAGTAGAAAATAAACATCTGACTTAAACAGTAAAATACTAGAAAATAAATAGCACCACTGGAAAGTGCTCAGAACTAGTGTTCCGGTGATATCTCGTTTGCCCGATTTCAATACCGTATGCCCAAGTTATGACCAAAAGAAAAAAATTGCTCTTTTAGGGAAAATTAGGGCTAGGAGGGGCAAAGAGGGCTGTACGGCCGGGTGACGTCATGCTAACGTCAGCACTTCAGTGCAAAAAAATTGACGGCCATCTGGCCGTCGGCACAAAAAATGCCCCCCATGCAAAAATTTTGACGGCCGTCATAAAGAATATTTTGATGGAAAGGGAATATTCCCCCTGCATTGATTTGGGCACCCGAATTTGATGTTTGCTGGAGATTCTTGGAATATTTAGGGCTCGCCGAAAGGTTGCAATTGCCGGCCGTTTCAATGGAGCCGCCGGAAAAATCTATAGACGCCGTTGGGAAAGAGGCCGCTGGTCGGCACAGTGGGGGCGGTGGGAAGGGCCCCGCCCTGCCAGCGGCGGTGCACAGCCCTGCCGCAGCAGGGTACGGGGTACCCTTTGCCGCAGGCATTAATGCCTATAAACCCTTTTCGAAAACTTTTGTATATTTTTTTTGATAATTGTTTTCAAAAAAATCTTTCCTATTTTTTTGATTTTTGATTTAAAAAAAACTAATGTAATTTTTTTTTTTTTATATTGCAGGAAAAATATTTTTAAAAAAACCTTAATATTTCTTTTCGAGAATCGTGCACAAGGGTTGTACACAAACCGTACGACCTTTGAAACAATTTTTTTTGCCTCAGAAGCTCCCGACACCGAAATAGGAAGTATTATATGTCATTTTTCGTCTCTCAGACGCTCTGGATCTGATGGCGAGGTCCGATCTGCCTGAAAACGCACCAGAAACTTCGCAACTC
Source organism: Sequoia sempervirens (assembly GCA_007258455.2). Lineage (NCBI taxonomy): Eukaryota > Viridiplantae > Streptophyta > Pinopsida > Cupressales > Cupressaceae > Sequoia > Sequoia sempervirens. Next base: position 28,320,607 of record VDFB02193867.1, read on the forward strand.
CTAGATCTTGCAAAAAAGATGCCTGTGGAAACCCTTGAATTAGAAACTCACTGAAAGACCATATCTTCAGATCACGAACAGGCAGTTGCAGGTCTGGAGCTCTGATACCATGTTAGAAAACCAAGATCACCTGCATGCAAATGGATACCTATCACATGCAAAAGACATGCAGAACCAAAGCAGATGTTTTGTAAACCTTACAGTAAAAATGCATTAAGAGAATCAATTATTACAAAGTGATCAATCCTTATGAAGGAGATCAAGAAACCCTAAAAGGGAAACCCTAAAAGAAACCCTAGTGTGCACACTTAATAATTAATTAATTAATTAATTATTAATGTGCCTAAGTTTAGCTTAAGTAACAAAGAGGAATAAGTGAATTAATTAATCAATATGATATAATTAATTAAGCATAATAACTTATTACTCTAACATACTCTGTAGGAACATGGTGACAAATATTTCAGCGCTCTCACACTGCACATACTATTTTTCAAGAGCCATCCCAATACACTTATTGAGATATTCATTCAACTCTTTGTTTCAAAATGGGTACCAAACTTGTGAATAACATTCATCCCAAATTCATTCCATCTTCCAATCAGAAACCCATTCAAAAACCTAACCATTGGAATACCAAAGAATTTTCAAAACTAGAACCCCTTTTTTTAGATTGGCACTAACAATAAACTATTCATATTCAAGCAATTTACACAAAAAAGGTTCCTATCAAATTAAATCCTCGAGATATAGTTGTTAACAAGGTTTAAATTAAAACCTTTGATTTTCTTTCCTACCACATTAACAATTAAATAATGTCCATTGTTTTTTTCTTGAGTGGTGAAACATAGATTATTGACCTCCTTGACTGGTTAAAGGGCTAGTAAACCAATGTGCCAATTCCTTCAAATAGTCACTTAAGTGAATTGAAACTAGTGATTGTAAGTCATCTTGAAAATATATCAAAAAAGAAACTCTAATATAAAATTTGCACAAAGACTTTTATTTAGGGTTTTAAAGCAAACATGTTACTCAATGATTAAACCCTAAACCATGAAAAACCCTTAATAAATTATGCACCTATGATTGAACTTAGATATCTACTAGACCCCATGAGTTCTAGATGCAAAGTATGGTGACTTTGACATTTGCAAAGAATATGTACTTTGAAGAATATATCAATTTGATTCAAAACCTTAACCCTTAGAAGGCTAGGGAAAACTTAATACTCAAACTTTGTTTTCAAGACTTTATGTAAGCCTTTTTAGTTACATATCTTTGAGATCAAATTTTCCTTCATGTCAAACCAAGTATCTCTGACAAACATCTCTTTGACATCAACCTTTCCTTCATGACACCCTTTCCTTCATGTTACATCAATAACAAGTACCAAACACATCAATTGACATCAATTACAAATCTTGTCATCAATGAAAAAAAATGCTAATGCAAGAAACTACCCCTTTGGCATTGATGCCAACTTCTACAAATCTTTAGATCAATGAAAAAAAATGCCAATGCAACACATGTGATTACAAATTTTAATCCATTAAAACATCTTCTTTGAAAAACTAATTTATTAGGACGTTTGGACAAATGGGTAATGTTATTAATGGAGTTTGATCTTAAGTTTTTCTCCCAAAAGATCATTAAGGGTCAAAAATTTATTGACCATTTAGCCAAAGATCCTTCACCATTAGCTTTACCAAACCAAGACTCATTTCTCAATGAACATGTTTTCACACTAGAAGAAAATGAAACATGGGAATTATATTTTGATGGTTCTAAGTGTCAAAATGGATCTAGTGCTAGGGTAATATTAATACCTCCTTTAGGTAATCCAATTCCCTTATCTTACCATCTAAATTTCTTATGCACAAATAATATCATGTAATATGAAGCTCTTATTGCTAGTTTATGTGCAATATTGTCTCTTATTTATTCATCACCTTCATATTTTTGGAGACTCTCAATTAATCATCTAATTAATTCATGGATCATATCAAGAAAAACAACATAAATTATCTCAATATCATCAATTTGGTGTTTAAAACCATATTAAAATGTTTTGACTCATATACTATTTGAAAATATTCCATGAAAGGATTATCAACATGAAAATGCAATGGAAAGTGTTGTTTCCCTTATATCCCTTGATTATTCTTCAACATATTTTAAATTTATAATTATAATCTCACATCACCATCAATATCCAAGAACCTAAAATAAGAGATAATATGTCAAGTAGATAAACTTGATGAATGGTATTCACACATATTTTAATATTTATGTTATGGTTTTTTTCTGAAACCAACAATGAAAAACACCCAAGCTTGCATTAGGAAACTTGTAGTGTAGTATATAATTTTTGTCCATGTGTTTTATAAAATATCCCATAATGGTATTTTTTTTTGCTTTAGTCAATCAAAGATCCCATAGCTCTCGAAGAATCCCATTCAGGTACATATGGAGGACACTTTTGTGGTCATTCCCTTTTTCAAAAGTTAATTCATATGGGATATTATTGGAAAAATATGAAAAAAATTTCTTTCTCCTTTATAAAAAAGTGTCATAATTTTCAACAACATAACAACTTGATTCATTCTCCTACTCATGCAAAATTTGTGCTCAAGCTATCATTTGGCCATTTTCTATGTGGATAATTAGATCTCATTGGAAAAATTTCTCCTCCTATTGGGAAAACAAGGACAGACAACTGAGAGGCGGGGGGGGGGGGGGAATTAGTTGTTACAAAATATTTAAACTTTTTAGATTTAACTTAACTTAATCTCAGATCTGATGAATGAGAAATAAACCATGAACAATCAACACATCAGAAACACATAGAACGACAATATTTTTTTACGTGGAAACCTTGTTAGGGGAAAACCCACGATGGATGTTAGTTCACAATATTATACCCTGTTAAAAGTATAAAGATGAATAATGGGAATGCACATGCATTCAGACACACTGCCTAGGCTCACTACTCAAATACAAGAGGGATCACTTCCTAGAGAATACACACTATCTTACAAAGATTCGGATTAGATATGTAGGGTATAAATTGAGAAAATAGCTTCTACAAAAGCCTGATTATAGTTCCAGTTAAGCACAAAAACACTCCTTCACACTCTGCTCTGCAATTGAATGATTAGAACACTATTCATGCACATCTACACTTTCTCTGGCATACATTCACACTTATGCACACTTCACTTTTCTCAAATAATAACTTTTATATATCCACAACATGAATTTTCATCAACAACTTCATCGGCCAAAAGAAATATGAAAATATAAAACATACATGCAATATCGGCCCAAATTTACAAATAAATTTTTAATGTGAATCAAACACCATCAACCAATATTATGTTGTGACCCAAAAAAGCATCCTCAAGTGTGCCAAACATTCAAATTTTAATCTTCAAGGATCCACAACACATTACAACCACCATGTCGGCCAAGAACACAAAAACCTGAACACACAAGAGAAAATTCACCAACCATGAGCACATCAATCAATGCAGACATGCAACAAAGATAAAGCATGATCTAGAAGCATCCATGAGCATCAAGAACCAACAAAGAAACATCCACAACAATTGAGATTACTAGAATCACACCATCTTCAATCAGGAACATAAACTAAAACCATAGAAACATTGGAAGAACACAAATCTTCACGCGGACCTTTGAAACTTTCGGTGGATAAACTAGATACACTTAGCAATAAAACCTTTAGTCCACAATGATTGATCTTCAATGTATTGAGAAAAAAACCTTCATGACCTTCACTGTTCCACTAGCAACTTGCAACTCTTTCTTTAACAATTTTCTCAATATCCTTGACATATATGTAGCCTTCAATACCTCAATGCTAATACTATTGACATCAATGACAACCACATATCAGCAACACAACCACAACATCCAACAATCTCCCCCTTTTTCATTGATGGCAGCACATGATGGGAAAAATACCATCAACCCAACTCCCAATCAACACTTACCCTTAGATTTTGACTCTTCTTTTCTCAACACTTTTCCCCACAAATATTTTTCACATTGCACTTCTTCCCCTTTGACATCAATGGAAAAGATAAGCATTATCTTTCCACATACAAGCTCTGAACCACATATTTGCACATCTGAATACTCCCCCTGAGTAGCAACCATAGAAACATCAATCCAAATCGGAATATGATCATGAAATGCACTGATTGATGCAATACAATGCATCTCTAGTTCATATCAAGAGGGGTAATTACCCCTAGCATCCCTTTGAGATACTAAAAAGTATCCTTTGGCAACAACTTGGTGAAAATTTCTGCAATTTGTTCTTTGGTAGGTACATAGTCTAGTCCGACTTCCTTCTCACTCACTTTCTCCCTCAAGAAGTGAAACTTGATTGAAATATGCTTGGTCTTAGAGTGTAGCACTAGATTATTTGAAATGTTTATTGCACTTGAGTTGTCACAATATATGGAAATAGGCTCATCATACACTACTCTGATATGTTTCAACATTTATTTCATCCACAACACTTGAGTACAATTATTTGTAGTAGCAGTATACTTTGTCTTAGCAGTAGATAAGGAAATGGAATTATGATTTTTACTCAACCAAGACACTAGATTCTTCCCTAGGAAGAAGGCACCAACACTAGTGCTTTTCCTGTCATCTACATCTCCTGCCCAATCCACATTAGTGTAGGCACTAAAAGTAAGATCATCATCTTTAGGATACCAAAGCCCAAAACCAACTGTTCCTTTCAGATACCTGAAAATTATCTTTACAACAGTCACATGAGATTATTTCAAATCATCTTGATATCTAGCAACCATACACACAACATTCATGATGGTTGGTCTTGTCTAAGTAAAGTAGAGAAATCCACCAATCATTAACATATATATTGTTTGATTTACCTTGGGAGAATCATCATTCTCTGTTAACTTGCATCCGGTTACCATGGGTGTACCAATAGGATTTGAGTCATCCATGCCAAACTTCTTCAGTAACTCTCACATATTTGGACTATGATATGAAAATCCCATTTTCTAACTAAGTGAATTGCAATCCTAGAAAGAACTTCATCTCTCCAATCATACTCATTTCAAATTCACTCTTCATTTCATCAAAAAAAATCATACATAGATCATCATCTCCTCCAAAAATAATGTCATCAACAAAGACTTCAATAATCAACTCTTTATCAAGATCCAACTTAAAATGCAAGTTGTTGTCAGCAATACCTTTATTGAATCCAAGCTTCAGTAAGTATTTATCCAATCTAACATACCATGCTTTGGGGCTTGCTTGAGTCCATACAGAGCTTTCTTCAATAAAAAAACCATGTCTTCCTTATGAGTCAGTTGAAATCCATCCAGCTGTTCAACATATACCTCTTCTTCTAATTCACCATTTAGAAAAGATGACTTTACATCCATTTGATAAAATTTATAGTTCTTATATGCAACATAAGCAAGAAACAATCTTACAGCTTCAATTTTGGAAATAGGGGCAAAAGTTTCTTCAAAATCAATATCTTCCATTTGTGAATACCCTTTACATACCAGTCTTGCTTTATTCCGAACAAGTTCACTTTGTTCATTCAGCTTATTCCAAAAGACCCATTTAGTACCAATCACATTTTTATCTTTAGGTCTAGGAACAAGAATCCATGTATCATTCTTTTCAATCTGCAATAGTTCTTCCTTCATAGCTTTCATCTAGTGCTCATCATTACAAGCTTCATTGACATTGTTAGGCTTAGTATTGGAAATCAAACAATACTCTTCTGCAATCATTCTTCTAGTCTACACACCTTTATTCTTATCTCCTATAATTTTATTTTTAGAATGATTCATCCTTACCTTAGAAATTTAGGATTTTCTCGCATTTTTGGTTCTTCTGTTCTTTCTTCTACACTGCCCCTTGTCTCCGCTTCCTGACTTTCTTGATTTACCAGAACAATTTGAACTTGATTTTGTGTCTGAGCATTCTTTCCTTGGTCTGTACTATCTTTCTGGTCATCTGAATCATATCCAAAGTATTTGGATGATCTAGCAAAGTCCTCATCAACTCTGAAATTTGCACTTTCAACCATTTTTCTCAATCTTCTATTATAGCACCGGTAAGCCTTGCTTTTAGTAGAGTAACCTAGAAATATTTCTTCATCGCTTATTGCATCAAACTTTCCTATTTTCTCATCTCTCTTAATATAACACTTGCTTCTAAAAATCTTGAAATATTTAATAGTAGGCTTATAGCCAAACCATAGCTCAAAAATAGTCTTACCATAAATACCATTGACATTTACCCTGTTTAGAGTGTACATACCAGTGTTTATAGCTTCTCTCCAATAGGTGTGAGGCACATTTCCTTCTATCATCATTATTCTAGTAGCATCCAGAATTGTTCTATTCTTTCTCTCTACAACTCCATTATGTTGAGGGGTTCGGGGAGCATATAACTATCTTTTGATTTCATGCTCTTCATAGAAAGAATTGAACTCCTAGGAAGTGAACTCACCACCTTTGTCTAACCTTAGGCATTTTATCTTCAGACCTATCTCATTCTCTTCCATAGATTTGAAACTTTTGAACTTCTCTAATGCTTCACATTTTTCTCTTAAGAAAGCAACCCATATCATCCTAGAGTAATCATCAATAAGTAGCATAAAGTACCTTTCTCCTTGTAGACTTCTGACTCTGGAGGGACCACACAAGTCAGTATGCACCAACTCCAATGCTCCATTTGAATGATGTTGTTTTCTCTGAAAAGAAACTCTATTCTATTTTCACATCTGGCATTCCTTGCATATTGTGTTAGTAGGCTTCACTAGCTTAGGTAAATCTCTTACTGCTTGAGGGTATGTGCAGGATCATGATGGGCCAAAAAGTGGCGATATGATGGGTATGTGTAGGGTATGTGGCTGATGACTTTTATTTTACCCAAAATTGATGAAATGAAAAGGGTTTTTAAAGAGATTCTTAGCTTTCCACCAATATAAATTATTCTCTACTTTGAATTTAATAAATAATTATTATTCATTTTCTATTTGAATTACAACTAAAGTCCTAATTAATAGGCTGATTGAAAAAAATCTACAGCTTTCAAATGACATCACATTTTTTCAATCTAAAATATGTGTCACATTCTATGTTTCGCGTACTATAGGATTAAAAAAAGAAAAATTGAATTTCATGAAGTTTTGAACAAGTTAAGGTGGTTAGACATACACGTTTTTATATTTTTAAAAAGTTGTAATAAAAAATTTCATAATTAATTATTTACTTGGAAAAAAATTACAAAAAAATATGCATCACATCGGGACATGAGTCTTATACTTATATCTAAAATATTATAAAAAAATATTATTATTTTATTGTGGTTAGGGTGGTTAGACAAACACTTCTTATTTTTTCCTTGAAATTCAAGTGCTATTGCATTGAAATTTCAAATTTTCACCAAATAGATATATTTTTTAAAAGAATAAACATAGTAGTTTAGAAACTACATTCAATTTTCTACAGATTATATTCTTACATATTTTTGAAATAATATAGATAACTTATTCAAATTTTTACATCAATTGCCTAACTCTGATTTTTTTGAATTTTTCGCCACTTAAGGGCCTATTTTTTCCATGATGATCCTGGACATACCCTTGAGTGGAGCTTACCTTGACAATGTTATCAAAATTCACATGACATAGCCTCCTATGCCATAACCAACTTTCATCTACTTGAGCAATTAAACAACTTTCACTAGCAACATTCAAATGAAAGATATTACCTTTTGCTTGTGTACCTAACGCAACATTAGGGGAAATTTACATAAAAAATGTGTCTCCTAAGGATGACATCATCATCTTTTTGAGTTATCAAAAATCAATTAAAATATGACATCAACCGTTACAATGACATCATCCAAAATAAAAATAAAATTATTTATTTTATAAAATAAAACTTTCTAAAATCCTATGAATTAACTCATGATGGTTAATTTAACTCTACATATCCTATTCTATCTCATTTGTCTTTCTAAATATAAAATATTCTTTTTGTTTTTTAGATCTATATTCTTAAGATCTATTATAGAAATTATTATGTTTTTTTTAAATTATTTTCATTCGTAAAACAAAAAAATATATAAAAAAGCATTTCAAAAATATTTTAACAAAACTTTTCTTAAAAATATTTTAAAAATTTGGAATGAAATTAATTTGTAATAAAATTCATCTGTGCTTCTTATTTTATAAAATTATTTTTATGAAACAAATTCGGTCCATTTTTCATTTTTCATTTGTTTTTGCAGGTTCAAGCATCATAAAATCTAAATCTATAAAATCGTAAATTTAAATATATAAAAAATTATAAATATGTAAAATCATAAATCTATAATATGAAACTTGATTTAATTACGTTGATAAGTGTTATATATAAGTATTATACAATCACATCGGGGTGGGGATGAGAGCACTCATTTTTTTTACATAAATTTATAAGAAAAAAAATAAAATACCAAAAAGGAAATAAAAAATAAAACTTAAGAAATAAAAAAATAAAACCAAAAAAAAGTTTGGAAAAACAAAAAACAAAACCAAAAATAAATTAAAAATCTTGAAGGAGCAAAAGTTGAGAAAATCAATTAGAAAATCACATGAACCAAAAAGAAATTTGAAAATAAAAATAAAACCAATTAGAAAAAAATAAAATTAAAACCAAAAAGAAATTGGAAAAAATTGGAAACAATTGGAAGGAGAAAAAGTTGGAGAAAATCACCAAAAATATCAAACCAAAAAAAATTGGAAAAATTAAAAAATAAAAATGATGGAAGAAAAAAAAAGTGAGAAAATCAAATAAACTATGGAAAAAAGATATCCCTTGACTACTTTAGATATATATTTTTAAATATAAATATACTAGTATATAAATTTTATATAAAATAAAATATTAAGTATAAAATAAAATATCTAAAGTTACTTTTACTTTACCATTTTTAAATAAAAACAAATAATCAAGAAAAGAAAGTGAATTTGAGTTTTTTAATAAATTATAATAGAAATATATGTTACCACTTTTTTTAAAAAATGAACTTGAGTTTAAAATTTTTTAAATAAAAAATAAAAAATAAAAAATCAGGAAAAAAATGAATTTAAAATGAAAAGTGAACTTGAGCTTGTCAATAAAAATATATGTTACAACTTTTAAAAAAATAATGGACTTGAGGTTTTTAAGGAATTATAATAGAAACATGTAATTTAAATAATTTGTATTATTTGAGATAATTTTTGCTTTTTTAGAGTTCCTTAGGAGGCCCATTTTTTATGTAAATTTCTTCTAATGTTACATTCCAGAGCTTCCAAGTATCCTACATCTTCCATGTTTGAACTGAAGATCATAACCCTTATCCACCATCTGTCCAACACTTAACAGGTTATGCTTCAAGCCTTCAACATAAAGGACATCATCAGTGTTATGTTTACCACCAAGACAAATAGATCCTCTACCACGAATCACACCAGAATTGTTATCTCCAAATCTTACAACCCCACTGTCATATTTCTCCAGACTTACAAATTTGCTTTCGTCACTAGTCATATAATGTGAGCATTCACTATCAATAACACATTCATCCTTTTCTTCAATTCAGGCTGCAAGAGCTTTCTCAACTTTAGCAGACTCAGTAGCCACTAGATCATTTTCCTTGATAGCAATGAAAACCCATTCATCTTCATTTCCATTTTCTTTATCAGATTCTTCATCAGTCACACCTTCTTTAGCAAAATAAATTTTCTTTTGAAATTTTGGTTTGTAGTTCTTAGACCTAGGAACTCTTTCATGACACCTTGAGGAAAAATGACCTATTTTATTGCAAGAGAAAGATTTAATAGGCAACTTTCCTTTATACTTACCTTGTCCTCTTCCTTCCTTTTTTACAATCAGTGCTTCCAGTTCTTCTACCTCTCTTTCTTTATCTTCAAGTTGTTTCATCTCTTCTTCATACTTGAATATCTTTCTTGAACTTTCTCCCGGATCATATCTTTGCTTGTTTCTTTCACATACAGTGGCCTTAAATGCAAATTCAGTCTTAGGGGAAAAATCACCAAATTCACTCAACTTAAATGCAACAAGCTTACCAATCAGCATATCTCTTGTTAGAGTTGTTACTGTTCTGAGCTCTTCAATAGCATGAGCCTTAGATTTGTAGGAGGGAGGAAATGATAATCAACACTTTAGCTACAATTTCTTGTTCATCTAGGGTACCGCCGACACATCTAATACCAATCACAAGTTCATTTACTCTTTGTATAAAAGAAGAAATATTTTCATCTTCACCCATCTTCAAAGTTTCATACTTGTCTTTCAAACTTGTTAGCTTGGCCATCTTCATAAGTGCATCTCCCTCATACAAAGTCTCCAACTTCTTCCAGATCTCATGAGTTGTCTTCAAATCCAACACATTTTTCATTTTTGAATATGTCAAAGCACTCAACAAAGCTTCAATAGCCCTGATGTTAATCTCAGCCTCTTTTTAATCTCATTAGGAGTGGAAGGACCATTCAGAGGAATAACATATCTATTCTTTACAATCTTCTAGAAGGGTTCACCAATACACTTCAAATGACACTCCGTTTTAGTTTTCCATAAAGTGTAGTTAGTTCCATCGAATCTAGGATTATCCTTCTTATATGATGCCATCTCGGATCACCTCAAGCTTTTAAACTTCTTCAGAGGACCTTGTTTTGATACCAATTGTTGGAAAAACAAGGAAAAACAACTAAGAGGAGGGGTGAATTAGTTTTCACAGAATATTTAAACTTTTTAATTTAACTTAACGTAATCTTAGATTTGATGAATGAGCAATAAACCATGAACAATCAGCACATCAGAAACATAGAGAACACCAAGATTTTTTTATGTGGAAACCCTGTTAGAGGAAAAACCATGGTGGATGTCAGTCCACAATATTATACCTTGTTAAAAGTATAAAGATGAATAATGGGAATGCACATGCATTTGGGCACACTATCTATCTAGCTCACTTCCCAAAGAAGAAATACTATCTTACAGAGATTCATATTAGATTCGTAGTTTATGAACTAAGAAAATAGCTTCTACAAAAGCCTAATTATAGTTCCAGTTAATCACAAAAACACTCCTTCACACTTTGCTCAAACTTCTTCACAATATACTCTACAATCAAATGATTAGAACACTATTCACACATCTTCAATTTCTCTGGCATACATTCAAACTTATGCACACTTCACTTCACTCAAATAATCACTCTTATAGTTGAATTTTCATCAACTTTGTCGGCCAAAAGAAATATGAAAATATAGAACATACATGCAATGTTGGCCCAAATGTACAAATAAATTTTTAATGTGAATCAAACACCATCAACCAATATTATGTTGTGACCCAAAAAAAATCCTCAAGTGCACCAAACATTCAAATTTTAATTTTCAAGGATCCACAACATGTTACAACCACCATGTCGACCAAGAACACAAAAACCCGAACACACAAGAGAAAAATCATCGACCATGAGCACACCGATCAATGCAGACGTGCAAAAAAGATAGAGCGCGATCTAGAAGCATCCACGAGCATCAAGAACCAATAGAGAAATATTCCCAACAACTGAGATTACTAGAATCACACCATCTTCAATCAGGAACATATACTGAAACCACAAAAACACTAGCAAAACACAGGGCGAGTGCATGGAGATGGGTAGCAAATTTGTGGCCACTTTCAATTTTTTTTTTTGAAAAGTCATAATGTGAACGTGCTATAACACGAGTGTGTTATAACACACTCACGTTATGGATTTGTGTGCCGAGCCTGAGGCTCAGCCATAACGAGCCAATAACGTGAGTGCGTTATAACGCGCTCGGATTATTACATATGAAAAGGAAAAAAAAGTGAAACTCATTCATTTTTTCTAAAATGATCATGTATATACATCTTCAAAATGCGCTCGCGTTATGAAAAAGTTGGTTTTTTTATAGATTTATTATCTCTCTTTGTCTATACTCTCTCCCAC